>CM071928.1:41115735-41683930 GCA_016081115.2 Rehmannia glutinosa | reverse complement strand
TTGATCCACATGCTTGCCATCCGCATCCATATCCATCTTGGGATCGATGTATTCATTGGTATTTTCACGTACTTTCTCTTCCATACCAAATTTCTTCATTAAATCTCTGGTGTACTTTGTTTGACTTATGAAGGTTCCATCCTTCCTTGTTTAACTTGAAGTCCTAGAAAGAATGTCGCCTCTCCCATCATGCTCATCTCAAATTTGCCTTGCATGGGGTTTGAGAACTTATCACACAGCTCTTTGTTTGTAGATCCAAAAATGATGTCATCCACATATATTTGAACAAGCATTATACTCTCTCCATCTTGAATTCTGAAGAGTGTTCTGTCCACTTTGCCTTTGGTGAATCCATTATCTGTCAGAAATTGAGATAATGTATCATATCATGCTCTAGGTGCATGTTTCAATCCATATAGAGCTTTCTTGAGCTTGTACACCTTATCTCCAAGAGTCTTCTGCTCAAATCCTAGAGGTTGTTCAACGTAGACTTCTTCTTCTAATAGTCCATTTAAAAATGCACTCTTCACATCCATCTGATATACAGTGAAGTTCTTGTGTGCAGCATAGGCAAGAAACATCCTTATTGCTTCTAATCTTGCAACAGGAGCAAATGTTTCATCAAAATCTATTCCTTCCTCTTGGCAATACCCTTTGGCTACCACTCTTGCTTTGTTTCTTACCACATAACCTTCTTCATTCATCATGTTTATGAAAACCCATTTTGTGCCAATGACATTTTGATGGGTTGGTCTTTGAACCAATTCCCATACTTTGTTTCTTTCAAATTGATTCAGCTCTTCTTGCATGGCCTGAATCCAATGTGCATCATCCAATGCTTGGGACACATCTTTTGGCTCTATTTGGGAAATGAAACAAGTGAACATGGCTTCTTGCTGAGCTCTGGATCTGGTTCTTACACCATCTCTTACACCTCCAATGACTAGCTCTGGTGGATGGTCTCTCAGCCATCTCACATCGGGGTTGGAGTAAGTCACCGGGTTCGATCGTCTTGCAAACCTATGTTATCTTAGCGCTCTTTCAACATCACTTAGTCACAGATTTTCCAAATTTGTCTTTGAGATTCATCTATCTCATCTTCACCTTGATTAATTGCTCCAGCTTCAGCTTTAACATAGGGACTCTTCTGCATGGTTGGTTGATTCAGCTTATCAGCTAACTCTTCAAGGTCTTCTCCATTTACATTAGGTTCATCAAAAACCACATGGATAGACTCTTCTGTGACCATAGTCCTTTTGTTCAAGACTTATAGGATTTGCTTTCACCAGTATCCCAAGAAGATACCTTCATCGGCTTTAGCATCAAAATCCTTTAGATTATCCTTGCCATTGTTGTGGATGAAGCATTTACATCCAAATATTCTAAAATATGCAACATTTGGCTTTCTCCCTGTCCAAATCTCATAGGAAGTCTTTGTCAGCTGTCTATTGATCATACATCTATTTTGAGTATAGCATCCTGTGTTTATAGCTTCAGCCCAAAATCTTTTAGGCAACCTGCTTGACTAACAAGGTCCTCTTGCTTCCTTGAGAGTTCTATTCTTCTTTCTCGCAACTCCATTCTCGATGTGGAGTCCTTGTCATAGATAATTCATGAGTAATACCATTTTCAATGCAGTACTGAGTTATTATTCCATTGACAAACTCAATTCCTCTATCAGATCTTATCTTTATAATGGTTTGACTCTTCTCATTTTGAACTCTTTTCATCAGCTGTGGTAACTTCTGCAAAGTTTCCTTCTTTTTACACATGAAGATTGTCCATGTATATCTTGAATAATCATCCACCACTACTAGAGTGTATTTCTTCCCACTTATGTTGGCTGGTTCAACAGGACAAAATAGATCCATATGCAGTAGATGCAATATTCTTGTTGAAGATGGGCTTGACTTCTCTTTTAATGATGATTTGATCTGCTTTCCCATCTGGCATGCATCGCAAACACTTTATTTCTTGTATACTGAGTCCGGCATTCCTTCTACAAGATTACTCCTTTCAAGCTTGTTAATTGTTTTGAAATTCAGGTCACTCAGCTTCTTGTGCCACAGCCAGCTTGATCCGGTTGTACTTTTTGCTAACAGACAAGTGCTTGGTGTGGCTGTTGACCAATCTACCACGGACATGTTCTTTTGCCTGGCTCCTTACAACACTACTTCATTTGATTCAGTGTCTTTGATTTGGCACACTCCCATTTGAATCCAACATTATAGCCCTTGTCACAGAGTTGGCTGATGCTTAGTAAGTTGAAATTTAGGCCTTCAACATATGCAACATCTGTGATTTCTAATCCATTTTTCTTGATGGATCCAGTGCCTCTTATTTCCCCTGGAGCTTCATTTCCTCCAAATATGACTTTTGCACCTTTAATTTCCTTGAATCTTGACAGATTTTTCTTGTTTCCTGTCATTTGTCTGGAACAGCCACTATCCATGTACCAGGTTCCTTGGCACACACATTCCTTGAACCCGCAATCAAGGAAATCGATTTTTGTACCCATACTTGTCCGATCCCGATTAAGATGATCCAACCAACCTATAGCCAAATGATTTGACTCAAGAGGTTGCCATCTATCTCGTGCCATAATCATAATTCACTTTGGCAAATTGCTCAGGGGCTTTAGGTTCATACAAATTGTCTCTTTTGTCTATGCATGTGTGTGTGTTTTAGTAATTGCCTTCTTTGGGTAATTGTGATATTTCCGAGTGTAATGCTTGGGTGCGTATGTGTCTTTGATAATAGCTCTTTGCCTTTGGAATGACCTTTGCTGAGTTCTAGGTCTTTGCCATTTAGGCTTCTATTCCATAGGTCTTTGCTGATATTTAAAACTATTCCAATCAGCTTGGCTTGGGTAGTTTCTACCATTCCCATCATTTGTGTTCATTCGATGGAACTTCTAGGGATTCTGGTAGCTCTGTTTCTTCTTCACAGAGTACTTTCTGTTTGGAGTTTGCTGAGGAACTTTGTTGGATTTCTTCTCACTTTGTCCTCTCAAAGATACTCAATCAAGTTGTTTTCCTTTTCCTTTATATCCAAGGCGCTTTGTTTGTGGTTGTGCTTTGGAATGAATGTGTGTGCAACATTTGGTGTCTTGGATTTTTGAGAAGCTTCATTACTTGAAGATCCTTTTTCCAAGATCACTCTGGGAGTTTGACTATGCACAAAGGAATTGAATCATATGCCTGTCTTGTCTCCACATCCTTTTTGCCTCATGATAAGGTCATCCAATGATTTAGATGCCTTAGTGAATGAAGCAATCACATTTTTGAGATCATTTTCCCTCTTCTCTATAACACCTATCTCTGCTATTAGTTTTGCATTTTCAGCCTTCAGCTCTTTGTTCTCATTAGCTATGTGACTTAGAGTACTCAGCTCCTTAGTCAGCTGTGAGGTTTGGCTTTTGAGCTGGTTGTTTTCCTCATTTAATAGTGTGTGTGAGGATTTAATGTTCTCAAAGTCTTTCATCATTTTGCCTAATGAATCATAAAGATTAGTGGGTGATGAAGTATGTGTGTCACAATCTCTGTCACTAGAATCTGAGTGAGATGAGTTAGAGTGTACCTCATCTTCTTGGTCAGGTTGATCTTGTTCTTTACCCATTACACGATCATCATAGCTTCTTCTTCGAATCACTTGAGTAGTCGACTTCACTACTCTCTAAGTCCCATTTGTATCTTTTGACTTAGTTGTTTCAGCAGCTTCAGCAGCCAATATTGCTCTTTTCTTTTCTTGTCTTCTTTCTCTCAAGACTTTTCTTTCTTCCTCATTCATGTATTTATTGACTACAGGATATGGACAGTCAATAGCAAAGTGTCCTGGTTATCTGCAATTCCAACACAGGTTTTCAACCTTTTGATCAGCTCTCTCATTTCTTGGGTTGTCAGCTCTTTGATATTCAACCTTTTGATACTCAACTCTCTTTGGGGCCTATCTTCCCTTGACTTGGAGGGAGCTAAATGTCTTCTCGAAGATTCACCTTTGTTCCTTTTGTAGTTCTTGTTGAAGAACTTATTGAATCTTTTAACCATCAAGACAATTTCCTCATGGTCAATGACTTCATTGGTTTCAGCTCTTTTCCCTTCCTTGACTATGAGTGCAGCTGTTTTGGGCACAACTATCTCCTCGTGATCTTTTCTTCTCAGCTCAAACTCATAGGCTTTGAGCTCTGAGAATAGTTCATGATTGGATGTTTTTGATAGGTCCATCGAGTGTCTTAGAGCCATGGTCTTTATTTCCCACTCAGCTGGGAGGCTCCTTAGTATCTTAATACACATCTCCTTCTGTGTGTATTCTTTACCAAGTGCTGAGAGCTCATTTGTAATTTCAGTGAATCTACCATCCAGCTGATCCATTATTTCACCTGCAATCATTTTAAAATTTTCAATTTTTTGAACAACAACATATAATTTGTTTTCCTTGATTTGCTCAGATCCTTCACAAATTAAGGTTAATTTATCCCAGATTTCTTTGGTTGTCTTGCAAGATTTGACTTTGTTGAACATGGCTTTGTCCAAAGTTTTGTAGAGTATGTCCTTGGCCACATTGTCCAGATTGTATCTTTTTCTGTCATCATTTGTCCATTTAGCTCTAGGTTTTTCAACCATAGTGGGTCTAGGAGAAACCTTACTCTCCTTCACCGCAATGCACTCTCCTTGCAATTGTGTTTACCTTCATTATTTGCAGTGGCCCATCCTCTATCACTATCCACATCTCATCATGTAAAGCTGATAGATGAGCCTGCATACGTATTTTCCAGTCATCAAATTCCTCAATGGTGAACATAGGGATGCGTGTCAAATTTGCTTCCATGATAACAACTTTGCTATTTAGAAAAAAATAGCTTTTGCAAGAACAAGTGTTAAAAAATTTCTTTGAAAGATTGGAGATCTAGTTCAAGAACTGCGGTCGCGGGAAGGCTCAATGAACCAACCGCTCTGATACCACTTGTAGGTCCCAAGGGGTGTGAGTAAGGTTTAGAAGGGGGTTGAATAAACCTTACCAACTTTTCGATTTTAGTCCTTTTAAGATATTTGAGTTAATTACGCTTAAGTCTTTGGTGGGCTGACTAAGTTAGTTAACCAAATAGAGTTAGCCACTCAAATGCACTCGATTGAGCCGTTGATAGAATAACTCACTGCTTAGTCTAAACCTTAACTTGGGTACGTGATGAGATTTTCAACGGAAGACTTAACACCCTTGAATTTGGTTTAAGTTTGTTTTAACACTTGGTTTTAGCACTTTGTTAGTTATCGGTTGGAATGCAAATTATCGTGATATTAAATGATATGCGATAAGTAAATCTTTGAAATGTAAATGACACAATAAATTTTATAGAGGTTCAAGATGGGGTAATTCTTCTACTCCTCTATTCTCCAACTCCTGGAGGAATCCACTAAGTATTGATCAGAGTACAAAGTGGTTAACAGTCCATATACAAGTCTTGATCACACAGCTGACTTGATCCTTTGGGGCTCGATCTGAGATGCCTTGGTCACACAGCTGGCTTCTCGTCCGACTCAGCTTCTTCACAGGGCGGCTGCCTTGCTACTTCAGCTCACTTGCTCAAACTTCTTGGATTTGATCACGAATCCCTCCTATAACTTGAGACTGGTTCGACCTTGAACCTTTCTACAATCCTCCTTGGAATGTAGACCCCTTTTGATTCTTCAAAAGTTTCCTCTTCAACAGTTTGAAGTTGTCTTTCCTTCACAGCTTGGTGTTGGATTGATTTCCTTCGAAATTTAGGCTTGAGGATTTGCTTGAATAACTTGAGAATGTTTTGCAGGTTACAGTTCGAATGTTAGCTTGAATGTTCGTGGTTCAGGTATACAAGGTAACCCTTTCTCAAATTGATTCTCTTTCAAAAATCTGCCCGGTGAAGAGATAGGCTGATTTTCAAAAGACACTAGTGGTCGTTGGCTTGTTTTGTTGCAGTCCTTGAAATTGACATTACCTCGTATTAAATGAACCTTCAGCTTTTCAGAGCGTGACACAGGTGCAGTGCTTCCCATTGGTTTATTCCTTTTGCACGCTTCTGGGACTGAGCACTTTAGATTATTGCAGCATGGAAGTATTACTTATTTAAGTAACTTTCTTGACTTCTGTGCAACAGACTCTTTTCAGTTGTCTTGACTTGACTGCGGTTCCTTAACTTCCCCAGGTGACTTCGAGTCAGCTCCCAATCATTGGAAGACTCATCTGTCACTCCAACATGACTTGGCTGTCTTGAGTTGACTTGACTGACATTTCTCACAATTGTAACCAGTTGATACTCCTTCAGTCGAGTTCTTGACTTCTCCTCCTTGCCATACTCAGCTGCTTCACAGCGGAGTCTTCATATTAGCCTTTAGTTGACTTCTTGTATGTCCAGGCATAGCTGACTTGACTCAGCTCGTACATCCCTATCTATTACAATGCAATTTACAAGAAAAATGGGGTGCCAACTTTCTAGTCTAAGTTTTACAAGGCATTCATCAAAATCTAACAAATAAATTTCCCAACAAAACTCATTCACACTTTTATAATAAGAATATATTGATTTTGATGATGCTATGTAAAACTTAGATTAGGAAGTTGGCACCTCAATTCTACTGTAAAATCAATTATGTAATAGATAGGGTTCTATTAGCTGAGTAGAAGCAGCCAAGTAGAAGATTGCTGAAGTTGACTAAAGATTGAAGTGAAAACTATGTAGTGTGTCAGCTGAGTATTGTAGTGAAGGATCAATCAAGTATCAAAAAGTTGTCGCAGTCAGCTGAATGAAATATAAGTCACTCCCAATTAAGTTGAGAAGATTATCAAAGGGGTTAAGCAGCAAAAATGACTCGAAAAAACTGAAGATATTCGTTAATAAGCAAAGTAAAATCTTTTCTAAAAGAGGAAACATTACAGACTGCAAGCATAAAGTTGTTTTGCTGAAAGAAAGCAAATAGTTAGAAACCAATGGAATGCTCCTGCAAACATGCAGAGATTCAGGCAAGGCTACAGAGCGTTAATTTGAGGATCGGTCTACATCAAATTTTGCAAGACAAGACAAGCCAACGACCTTGAAGTGTAGTCTGAAAAATGGATCTATCTCTTCAACGTATATACTTTTCAAACAGGCACTATAAAAGGCTGAGGAACTTTAGAGAGAGAACACTTACAACACACAAGAGCATTTAAGCAATCTGAGCAAAGTGAAACATATTGTCAATCATTCATTCAATCCTCAAGCCTAAAACTTGAAAAATCAATCCAACACACTCGGTGAAGGAAAGACAACTTCAAACTCATCAAGATGAAACATTGTTGAACAGACAAGGGGGCACATCCAAGGTTGAAGATGACAAACCGGCTTTGTAACAGGAGAGTTGTGTGATCAAACCCAAAAGTCTAAGGAGTCAGCATGAAAGCGTCTTGGATGTGTGATCAAGATGTGTGATCAAGGCTAATCGACTCACAGTACTATTATAACGAAGTCACAGTTACCTTAGTGGATTCCACCAGAAGTTCAAGAATAATGGATTAGAGGAATTACCCCATCCTCGAACCACTACATAAATTGCTCTATGTTTTTTACATTCGACACACTTATTTCTTACGTATCTTATCTGTTGTTTATTAAATTTGCTACTACTGATAATAACTTAACCTAAAACAAGTGTTGAAAACATATTTTAATTAAAGGGTGTAAGACTTCCACTGGAAAATCAAGTCTGTTGTATTTCTAAAAAGGTCACCTCACTCAGCTGAGTTATCTTATCAACAGCTCTCTTGAGTCTGTTGAATGGCTAACTCTACTGCTAAGGTTGAACTAAGTTATCCCTCATGGACTAAGTTGACTTGTGATGAAACTCCGATTTAAAGTTAAAATTGAAAATTTGGTAAAGTCTATTCACCCCCCCTTTAGACTTTAACACCCATTGGGACCTACATCCTTCTTCTCGTCCGTTATTCTCCTCCAATTGTATCCATTGTCGTGGATACTCTGTTTGAAAATCTTGGTCATCTTACACGAAGTCGTCTTGGGTATCAATCTGCAAAAGAAACATATTAACGAATATTTACAATATAAAATAAAATTGCATGTATTAAATAACATCACATATCACCCTGTACATAACAAGTCGGCAAACACTTTCCAGATCGTGGTGTAGGTGATGATGAAGTAGATGTAGGGGGTTCGACATGAACATCATGACCATAAGGACTTGGGTATCAGCATCCAAGTCCATTGCCTCCTCAACTGGAGATAAATGAGGTAGATGAGGTAGAGGATGTGGTGCCTCCTGGCGTGATGCCGAAGCACCATCGCCTCGTCTACGAGCTCATCCTCCTCGACTACCTCGACCTCTAGGCATCTGAACAAAATGAAAAAAAAATAAAATTAGCATGATAGAAATATCATAAATATAAAAATGTACCAAGAATGTGCATGCACAACAATATACAGTGAATGTGTATGCACAATAATATACAATTGACGTGTATGTAACAAGTCATCAATGTGAAACCAAAAACCTACGTAAACAAAAATAACATGTACTATCAGTGTCAGTATCTCCTATATCTCAATCTTCACTTTGATCATCTATTTCCTCATCTAACTCAAGTTCATCTTCTGTGTTAGCCAGATCATCTTCAAGTTCTATAACATCATCAGATGGTTCACCCAAATTTATTGGATCATCATCTACTTCTACAAAATCATATATATATATATATATCTATTTTTCCTCTTGAAATGATGGGACTACAATTGATTCAATAACTTCTACTTTAGATTTGGCTTTAATTTTACAAACAACCCACCAGTCTATCTTGTCACATTTCAAACTTGGAGATACACAATAATAAACTTGTGTGGCTTGAATAACTAGAATAAATGGTTCTTATCGATTGAACCGACGCTTGTGATTTATCTCTATGAGTTTGTATTGACGATGGATTTTTCTTCCCATGACTGTTGGATCAAATCACTCACAATTGAACAGCACAATCCTCTTGATCGGCAGACCTGGATACTCAAGACGCCCAACTTCTAACAACCTACTATAATAATTGCTTTTGTCTACACTGTAATTTGCCCCTTTGATGCATATTCCGCTATTCATAGTAGATCTAGTTGAACCATGGCCAACTGTGTTGACTCTAAATCCATTCAAATAATACCCTCGATAGGTAGCAACCGATCTTAGTGGGCCTTTTGCGAGTCTCTTAATCAATTCGTTGGAAATATTGTTCAAAGGATTGTGTGCCTATTAAGATCAAATATAAGCGGTGTTGAAAGACCTCACGTATTGAAGTGCAAACATTTAAATATAGTTAAGTGATTAAAGATCTTACATATTGTTTGAACCACTCTACAAACTCAATTTCCAATTTGCCATCGAGCTGGCATCTGAAATGTTTAGTTGTCTTTGCTTATGTGCTTAGTGTATATCCTTTCCAAATAAATACGAGTTAATAACATTTAGATGAGATCCAAAGGCCATATATTGCATTTAATGAAGATTGGATTTCCAAATACTTATGAATGGGTGAGCCTCATCACAATTTAATAAAACGTAGATATGAGCTGCTTTGTACTCATCGTCTTTCATAAATCTCAATTTTTCCTTTCCAAATGCTCTACCGGATGCTTGAATACTGAAATATTTTCTTCAGGATCAGGTACATTAGAATGGTATCGTTAATTTGAGCCATATTTATGTGTTTCATGCTAACATGATCCTCAAAATAATATGAACAAAATGAGGATGCTTCTTCCACCATGTATGCATTTGATATAGAGCCCTCGACTTTCGCTTTATTTTTTACATTACTTTTTAGCTTCCGAAGGAACCTAGATAAAATATTTGATATATAACCAATGATTATATGATATGAATCAAACCGCTATTAATATAATAAACATTATACCTCTCAAACGGATACATGAATTGCACTGAACCAACAATTATTGCTTCATAGGACAAGTGAATCAGATGTTCCATGGAGTCAAAGAAACTTGGGGGAAATATACGTTCAACTTTACACAAAATCACTGTTGTAAAAATCCCCGTCTAGCCCCGATTAATTCCCCGCTTAGGCACTAGGCCCCCATTGCGCCTACAATTTTTTTTCCAATTAGGCCTGCCTAATCCCACCCAGGTCCCACCTAACTCCATCTAGGCTCCGCCTAGGCGCTAGGCCCCAGTCTGCCGCTTAACGAACGCCTAGCGCTTTTTACAACATTGCACAAAATTAGTGGTATGTCCCTCTCAAGTCGTATCATGTCGTTGGTTCCAATAACAGTAAAAGTAAGATCCTTAAAGAACCAGTTCAATTCTGTGAGAGACTTCCAAACATGTGTAGGGAGCAGTTCACGAAATGCAATTGGTATTAACCTTTGTATGAACACGTAATCATGACTTTTCATTCCATACAACTTCAAATTCTTCATATCAACACATAGACCCAAGTGTGATGCATATCCATCGGGGAATTTAAGGTTACTCACCCATTCACACAAAGATTTCGGATACTTTCTAGTGGCATTGTCCCGCTACAAATCAGTTCGACGACAAAATTCATTCAACCCCTCCCTAGATTTAACCCCATACCCCTCAACAACTTCTTACTGCTGTAAAAGTTATCTGTGACTAAATTATTATCCAGAACAATCTCTTTCATTAGCTCCGTAACTGGGTCAAAATATTTTTTAGACATTCAGTTCTTAGACTTTAAGCTCATTAGTCGAGCTACCAAAGATAATTGAGAGTGATTTTCTCACCCCTACCATAATTGCTAATTTGCGACTTTTCGTGTTATAGAACTTTTGGGCCTCACGGTTTGGTGGATCTTCTATATCATCTAAATTAAGTTCGGACCAAAGAACATCCTCGAATCATAATGGTGTATCCATTTGATGTTTCTTCTTCTTTGACTACATTAGATGATGCCAGCCAACATCCCGGTCAACCCGACCTCCTATAGTTCTCCCTTTGGAAGGTCCAAACATGATAGTTGATTTAAACCATGTTTGACCAAGTGCGGTTTCACCGTGTCCATGACGAGAAATTTCATGTTTTAGCACTTGTGTTGATTACATGGATGTTAGGAAATTTATTGAGTAGATTTTGATGATACCATGTAAAATTTGAACTTGGAAGTTGACACCCCATTTTTCTTGTAATTTGTATTGTAATAGATAGGATGAAAAAGGTGAGTCAAGTCAGGCTATGCCAAGGTATAGAAGAAGTCAATCATGGATTAGATTGAAGACTACTGTGTGTGTCACCGAGTATGGCCAAGAAGGAAGCCAAGGACTCGATTGGAAGGAGTGTCGGTGAACAGTGCTAGAAGTGTCGGTCAAGTCATCTCAAGAAGCTAAGTCTCAAAGTTGAAGTGACAATTGAGTCATCCAATGACCGAGTGACTCAAGTCACTGGGGTAAAGACAACAATCTAGTCAACACAAGCGACTTATATCCATTGATTAAAGTCAAGAATATTACTCAATATAGTAATATGTCAAAGCTGTCAGGTCTAAAGTGTTAGTCCCATATTTGTGCAAAAGGAATAAACTAATGGGAAACGCTGCACCTTGTGTCAGGCACCTGCAATGATGTGAAGACATTTAATACGAGGAAATGTCAACATCAAGGAATGCAACAAGACAAGCCAACGAACAAAAGTGACATTTGAAATTAGCCTATCTCTTCAACGGGCAAAATTTTGAATGTACATTATAAAAGGCTGAGGAAGTTATTGAGAAGAGGTTACCTTGATTACCTGAACCACGAACAAGCAAGCAATATTCAAGCATTTAACCTGCAATATTCTCAAAAACATTCAAGCAAATCCGCAAGCCTAAAACTCGAAGAAAATTGATCCAACACAAGCTATGAAGGAAAGACAACTTCAAACCTGTTGAAGAGGAAACTTTTGAAGAATCAAAAGGGGTCTACTTTCCAAGGGGGACTGTAGGAAGGTTCAAGGTCGAACCAGTATCAAGTTTGTTGGAGAGCTTCATGATCAAATCCAAGAACTTGAGAAGTGAGCTGAAGTAGCAAGGTAGCTGCCCTGTGAAGAAGCTGAGTCGCAAGAGAAGCCAGCTGTGTGATCAAGGTTGTCTCCAGACTGTTCACCACTTTGTAAACTAATCTGTTACTTAGTGGATTCCTCCAAGAGTTGGAGAAGAGAGGATTAGAAGAATTACCCCATCTTGGAACCTCTATAAAAATCTTTGTGTCATTTACTTTCAGCACATTGATCTTCCTGCATATTTACTTTATATCTACTGATAGTATCATATTTGTTATCCAACTGATAATTAACTAAGTGCTAAAAATAAGTGTTTAAAATAAGCTAAAATCTAATCAAAGGGTGTTAAGTCTTCCGCGATAAAACCAAACTAGCCAAGTTAAGTTTAGGTTAAACAATCAGTTATTCTATCAACGACTCTATAGAGTCTGTTGAGTGGCTAACTTAGTTGAATAACCAACTTAGTCATCCCCTCAAGGACATAGTTATTTGAGTCAACTCTGTTGTAATTTTAAAAGGACTAAAATCGAAAATTTGGTAAGGTTTATTCAAACCCCCCCTTCTAAACCTTATTCACACCCCTTGGGACCTACAAGTGGTATCAGAGCGGTTGGTTCATTGAGCCTTCCGCACTGGTTACTGAACTAGATCTCTATCTTTTCAAAAAGGTTTACTTGTATTTTCAAAATCTTTCATTTTAAGAAAAGTTATTATCATGGAAGCAAATATGACACGCATTCCTATGTTCACTGTTGAAGAATTTGATGATTGGAAAATTCGCATGCAGGCTCATCTATCTGCATTACATGATGAAATGTGGCTTGTGATAGAGCATGGGCCACTGCAAATCTTGAAAGTGAACACGGTACGTAAGAAGAAGCATTTGCTAAAGGAGAAGAAGATGTCATTGAAGCAAGACCACCATGGTTGATAAACCAAGGATCGGGTGGACTAATGAAGATAGGAAGAGATACAACTTAGACAATGTGGCCAACGACATACTCTACAAGACATTGGACAAAACCATGTTCAATAAAGTCAAATCTTGCAAATCTGCAAAAGAAATCTGGAATAAACTAACTTTAATTTGTGAAGGATCAGAACAAATTAAAGAAAATAAACTGTCTGTTGCAGTTCAAAAGTTTGAAAATTTCAAAATACTTGCAAGTGAAACCATGGATCACCGGATGCCGTTCACCGAAATCACAAATGAGCTTTCGACTCTTGGGAAGGAACATACACAAAAGGAAATGTGTATGAAGATCTTAAGAAGCCTCCCACTGAATGGGAAATGAAGATTATGGCCCTAAGATATTCAATGGACCTCTCAAGAACATCTAACCATGAGCTATTCTCAGACCTCAAAGCGTATGAGTTTGAGCTGAGAAGAAAAGAGCAAGAAGAGACAGTTGTACCCAAGACAACTGCACCGATGGCCAAGGATGGAAAGAGAGTTGAACCCAAGGAAGCCATAGACCAGGAGGAAATTGCCCTAATGGTTAAAAGATTCAACAAGTTCTTCAATAAGAACTATAAAAGAAATAAGGGTGAAACCTCCAGGAGACATTCAGCTCCCTCCAAGTCAAGGGAAGATAGGCCACCCAAGAGAGTTTAGCATCAAAGGGTTGAATATCAGAGAGCTTATAATCCAAGAACAGAAAGAGTTGATCAAAGAGCTGAAAACCTGTGTTGGAACTGCAGACAACCAGGACATTTTGCAGTTGAATGTTCATATCCACCAGTCAACAAATATAGGAATGAGAAAGATAGAAAAGTCTTCAGAGAAAGAAGACAAGAAAACAAGAAAGCCATGTTTACTGTTGAGACTGCTGAGACAACCAAGTCTAAAGAAACAGTAGACTCAGAGAGTAGTGAAGTTGACTACTCAAGTGATTCTGAGGAAGAGGCTATGATTTGCCTTATGGCTAAAGAAAAAGATCAACTTGATCAAGAAGATGAGGTACACTCTAACTCATCTCATTCAGATTCAAGTGATAGTGATTGTGATACACATACTTCATCACACACTAATCTTTATGATTCATTAGGCAAAATGATGAAAGATTTTGAACACATCAAATCCTCACACACAATTCTAAATGAGGAAAACAGCCAGCTTAAAAGCCAAAACTCACAGCTGACTAAAGAGCTGAGTACTCTAAGTCACATAGCTAATGAGAACACTAAGCTGAAGGCTGAAAATGCCAAGATCATAGCAGAATTAGCTGCTTATAGAAAAGAGGGAAAAAGATCTCAAAAATGTGATTGCCTCATTTACAAAGGCATCCAAATCATTGGATAATCTTATCATGAGTCAAAAAGAATGTGGAGATAAGACAGCATAAAATTTAATTCCTTTGTGCAAAGAAAACTCAAGAGTGATTTTGGAAAAAGGATCTTCAAGTAATGAAGCATCTCAAAATCCAAAACACCAAATGTTGCACCCACATTCACTCCAAAGCACAATCACAAACAAACGGCCTTGGATACAAAGGGAAAGGAAAACAACCCGATTAGTATCTTTGAGAGGATAGTTGAGAAGAAATTCACCGAGTTCCTCAAAGAAAGTCCAAATAGAAAATACTCGTGAAAAGCAAAGAGAGCTAACAAAAACCCCAGAAGTTTCATCATAGAAACACACATGATGGGAATGGTAGAAACTATCCAAACTATGATGATTGGAATAATGTGAAACATCAAAGAAATGCCTATGGAATACAAGCCAGATGGCAAAGACCTAAAACTCGGCAAAGGTCATTCCAAAGGCAAAAGAGCTATCATCGACACATATGCACCCAAGCACTATGCACCCAAGCACTACACTCGAAATTTCACAACTATCCTAAGAAAGCAATTGCTAAAACACACACACAGGCATACGGAAAAAAGAGACATTTGTATGAACCTAAAACCCCCAAGCATTTTGCTAATGTGCACTATTATTATGGCACTGATAGATAGCAACCGCTTAGAGTCAAGTCCTTTGGCTATAGGTTGGTTGGATCATCTTATAACACTAACCCCTCATGACCCAGGCAAGTATGGGTACCTAAAAACTGATTTCCTTGATTGCAGGTTCAGGAACAGCTGAGTGCCAAGGAACCTGGTACATAGATAGTGGTTGTTCCAGACATATGACAGGAAACAAGAAAAATCTGTCAAGATTCAAGGAGATTAGATGTGCAAAAGTCATATTTTGAGAAAATGAAGCTCCAATGGAAATCAAAGGCACAGGATCCATCAAGAAGAATGGATTGGAAATCACAGATGTTGCTTATGTTGAAGGCCTCAACTTTAACTTGTTAAGCATCAGTCAACTCTGTGATAAAGGCTACAATGTTGGATTCAACATGGGAGTGTGCCAGATCAAAGATGTTGAATCAAATGCAATAGTGCTGCAAGGATCAAGACAGAAGAATATGTATGTGGTAAATTGGTCTACTGCTACACCAAGCACTTGTCTGCTAACAAAGAGCACATCCGAATCAAGTTGGATGTGGCACAAGAAGCTGAATCATCTAAATTTCAAGACAATCAATAAAATTGCAAGAAGTCATCTTGTAGAAGGATTGCCAGACTCAGTGTACAAGAAAGAAAGTGTATGTGATGCATGCCAGATGGGAGAGCAAATAAAATCTTTATTCAAGGATAAGCCAAGTCCTTCTTCACCTTCTTCAACAAGGATATTACATACGTTGCATGTGGATTTATTTGGTCCAGTTGAGCCTGCAAGCATAAGTGGAAAGAAATACACCTTGGTGGTGGTGGATGACTATTCAAGATATACATGGACAATCTTCATGTGTAAAAAGAAGGAAACTTTGCAGAAGTTACCTCAGCTGATGAAAAGAATTCAAAATGAAAAGAGCCAAACCATTATAAAGATATGATCTGACAGAGGAACTGAATTTGTCAATGTGATAATAACTCAGTATTGTGTTGAAAATGGAATTGCTCATGAGTTATCAGCAGCAAAAACTCCACAACAGAATGGAGTGGTTGAAAGAAGAAATATAACTCTCAAGGAAGCTGCAAGGACCATGTTAGCTGAAGTTGGATTGCCTAAGAGATTTTGGGCTGAAGCCATTATCACAGCATGCTATACTCAAAATAGATGCATGATCAACAGGAAAATGACCAAGACTCCCTATGAGATTTGGACAGGGAGAAAGCCAAATGTTGGATATTTCAGAATATTTGGATGTAAATGTTTCATCCATAACAATGACAAAAAAGATAATTTGAAGGCTTTTGATGCTAAAGCTGATGGAGGTATCTTTTTTGGGATACTCAGCTGAGAACATAGCCTATAGAGTGCTGAACAAGAGGAGTATGGTCACAGAAGAGTCTATCCATGTGGTTTTTGATGAACCTAATGTAAATGGAGAAGACATTGAAGAGTTAACTGATAAGCTAAATCAGCCAACAATGCAGAAGAGTCCTTATGTTGAAGCTGAAGTAAGACCAAGCAACCCAGATGAAGATGAGATAGCTGAATCTCAAAGATAGCTGGAAAGTCTACAGCTGAAAGAAGATGAAAGAGCTATTCAAGACAACTTAGTTGCGAGACGGTTGAATCTAGCTGACTTACTCCAACCTGATGTGGGATGGCTGAGAGACCATCCACCAGAGTTAGTTATTGGAGATGTTAGAGATGGCATAAGAACCAGATCCAGAGCACATCATGAAGCTATGTTCACTTGTTTTATTTCCCAAATAGAGCCTAAAGATGTGTCTCAAGCATTGGATGACACACATTGGATTCAAGCCATGCAAAGAAGAGCTGAATCAGTTTGAAAGAAACAATTTATGGGAATTGGTGCAGAGGCCAACCCATCACAATTTAATTGGCACAAAATGGGTTTTCAGAAATAAGATGAATGAGGAAGGATCTGTTGTAAGAAACAAAGCAAGATTGGTAGCCAAAGAGTATTGCCAAGAAGAGGGTATAGATTTTGATGAAACATTTGCTCCTGTTGCTAGATTGGAAGCAATAAGGACATTTCTTGCTTATGATGCACATAAGAACTTCACTATGTATCAAACTAATCAAATTTTGAGACCTTGTTCTATTCCAATCAAAAATAGAGAACTTTACGCTGATCTAATTGTATTAGCCATGAACGACTATGATATCATATTGTCATAAAATGATAATGACCTTTCGACCCCCGGGAGAAGATTCATTTACTTTCGTTGGAATCACGACTCGTTATAGATTTCCAATGATATCAGCAATAAAGACGCAACATTTACTGGATGCTGGCTGTGAAGGATACCTAGTAAGTGCCATGAGCATTGATGAACAACACCAACCCACCCTTGATGATGTTCCAATAGTGAGAGAATATTCCGATGTATTTCCGGCTGATCTTCCTGGATTACCACCTGACCGCGAGATTGAGTTTGTTATTGACCTAGTTCCAGGAACGTCTCCAATCTCTAAAGCTCCATACCGCATAGCTCCATTGGAATTAAAGGAACTAAAGACACAATAACAGGAGTTGCTAGATAAAAGCTTCATTAGACCTGGCTTCTCGCCATGGGGTGCGTTAGTCCTATTAGTACGAAAGAAGGATGGTACGATGAGATTGTGTATCGCTATCAAGAATTGAACAAAGTTACAATTAAGAATAAATACCTACTAGCTAGAATTGATGATTTGTTCGATTAACTTCAAGGTGCATTAGTATTTTCAATGATCGATTTGCGATCCGGGTACCATCAGCTGAAAATAAAAAAATACGATATACCCAAGACAACCTTCAACACGAGTTATGGACACTATGAATTCTTGGTGATGCCATTTGGATTAACAAATGCCCCAACAGCTTTAATGGATATGATAAATAGGATATTTAAAGATTTTCTAGATAAATTCGCTATTGTGTTTATCAATGATATCTTGATATACTCTAGAACAAAAGAGCACAAAAGAGCACGCTGAACACTTGAGAATAGTGTTAGAAGCTTTTAAAGCAAAATAATTATATGCCAAATTTAAGAAATGTGAATTATAGCTAGATCGAGTAGCATTCTTGGGACATATTGTGTCCGGAGAGGGAATCTCGATTGATCCGAGTAAAGTCGAGGCTATTAATAATTGGCCACAACCTACAAATCCTTCAAAAATACGTAGTTTTCTGGGTTTAGCGGGCTATTATTGTCAATTCGTAGAAGGATTTTCCAAGATTGCTTCTTCTTTAACACGATTGACCGAAAAAGTGTTTCATTCAAGTGGGCGGAAGCAATCGAATAATGCTTTCAAGAACTGAAGAAGAGATTGACGTCATCACCGATTCTAACAATTCCATCAGGTACTGGAGGTTTTGTAGTTTATAGTGACGCGTCGAAGAATGGTCTAGGATATGTATTGATGCAACATGGTAAGATAATTGCGTATGCATCTAGACAATTAAAGGACTATGAAAAGAACTACCCTACACAAGATTTAGAGCTTGATACAATGGTTTTTGCGCTTAAAATACGGAGGCATTGCCTATACGGGGAACAATTTGAGATCTACATAGATCACAAGAGTTTAAAGTACTTCCTCACGCAAAAAGAACTAAATATGCAACAACAACGATGGTTGGAATTAGTGAAGGACTACGATTGTGTGATCAACTATCATCCTGGTAAAGCTAATGTTGTAGTAGATGCATTGAGCCGTAAATCAGCACAAAGCACTGCAATTGCGATTCAAATTCCAAATCTAGAGTTAATAGATCTGCAGAAAATGAACGTAGAGGTTGTACCACTGGGATCCACTGAAGCTAAGTTGGCAGCATTAACACTCCAACCGACGTTACTTGATCAAATTCAACATGAACAACAAGGTGATTATTACTATGCCAAAGTGAAGAAAGATATTGCCTCTAGAGTGTCTTCTGATTTCAAAATATCTGAGGATGGAGTACTACAATTTAAAGAACGATTATACGTGCCCAACAAGGAAAATCTCCAAGAGAATGTTCTAGTAGAAGCGCATTCAACACCATATTCTGTACATCTAGGAACTACTAAAATGAACAGAGATTTGAAGATACATTACTGGTGGCCAGGTATGAAAAGGGATATCGCGTAATATGTGGAACAATGTTTAATATGTCCACAAATAAAGGCGGAACATAAAAAGCCAGGTGGAATGTTGCAACCTCTGCCTATTCCAGAATGGAAATGGGAGAGGATTACCATGGGTTTTGTGATAGGTTTGCCCAAAACTGTCAAAGGACACGATGCTATTTGGGTGAAATTACCATTAATAGTTTTGTAATTTTAAAAACATATACTTTTTAAAATAAAAGTGATACTTTTCGAGTCTAATGTAATACTATGTTAGGGGGGCTAGTGATGTAATTTTGTAACTTTGAAAACATATACTTTTTTTTTAAATAAAAAGTGATACTTTTGAACTCGTCCATATATAGTTTGGGAAGTAAATAATCAATTATGTCACTTTGAAAACGTATACTTTTTAGAATAAAAGTGATACTTTCTTAATAAAAATTGATACTTTTCGAGTCTAAACTCTAAAGTGATACTATCTTAGAGAACCACTAATATAATTTTGTTACTTTGAAAACATATACTTTTTAGAGTAAAAGTGATACTTTTTTTAATAAAAAATGATACATTTCACTTTTGAACAAATGTTGCATATAACTTTACAAGTAAATAATCAGTTTGGTTACTCTGAAAAATTTATACTTTTCAGAGTAAAAATGATACTTTTTTGAACAAAAAGTTATACATTTCGAGTCTAAAGTGATACTATGTCGAGGGGAACTACTAATGTAATTTTGCTTTCAAAACATATACTTTTTAGAATAAAATGTGATACTTTTGAATAATAATGTATATGACTTTGCAAGTAAATGATCTATTTAGTTCCCTGAAAATCTATATTTTTCAGAGTAAAAGTGATACTTTTTGAATAAAAAATAATATTTGTCGAGTCTAAAATGATACTATGTCAAAAGGGAACTACTAATGTAATTTCGTTATTATGAAAACATATAATTTTTAGAGTAAAAGTGATTTTTTTAATAAAAAGTGACATTTTTATATTTTTTACTTTTGTTTTCATTTTTTAGATTAGCATCAGTTTATTTTATTTTAAATGTTTTTCTTCAGTTTCCAACCGATAACCTTGTATTCACTTTTCGATGATGAAGTTTAAGTTTATTTGCATTTTCAGATTTGTTTTGACAGAAAAAACATGCGTGTTTTTTGTTAAAATATAAATATTGATGATTTTTCTCGAGGTTTTGGTTTATTATTTCAGATCTGAAACAGTGAAGTTGCAGATCTAAATTTTTTCTGAAAAAAGATAAGTGGTATTTTTAGATTTTTTTTGATAAATTGAATTTTTTACTATTTTAAAATCTGGATTTATTTATATATTTAGTCTTTCATTTTCATATTTTAATATTTTTTTGTTTTTGTTTAATGCAGGCTAGATCCGTTCATTTTAATGCGGTGGCATCTTGATCGAGAAGGATATACACGGAAAATATGAGATAAGTTCTTAGCCTATTTCATTTGTTATAATGTGTATGTTTTCTATTTTCTTGATCGACACAGATGTTAAAATCTGATTAATGTTAATATTTTTGTTTTTTTTTATTCTTGTAAAATATTCCGAAAAAAAATTTAAAGTAATGTGTTTATGAGGATAGATCTAGAAAAAATTATCTTATTGTGAATTTTTAGTGATTTGTTTTGGCTGATTTAATTTTTTCTGTTGCAGATTATATATCCCCTATTTTCCACAATAGAAAATAATATACAACTCAAGAACCGAGTATTACATCAAGAAAAAAAGATAAGAGCTACATCTTCCCTGTTCGATTTTGTCATGTATCTTTTATTTTATTAACTGAATTGTCTGCTTTTAAATGTTCATTTGTATATTAGGTATTATCTGTTAGATTTTTTTGATTTCTCTGTGTTTTCTAATTAAAATATTATTATCTAGTACAACGAAATGTAAAGACAAACCTGTAATGGTTATCATAATTACTGATTCTAATTCTCACAGATATACTACCTTTCGGTATTTGTTCTTATGCACTTGTTAATTTGTGTTATCCTATTGAAAAGACAAACCTGTAATGGCTAACATAAATTTCAAATATTTTATCTATGCAATTTTTTTGTGTTAATTATATTGCATTGTTTCTGAATAGGTTATGTGTTTATATAATATAGATGACGCACATATGTTTAATAACTGCACTTTGTAGGCTTTGTTTGTTAGTGTAGGTCCTAAGGGGTGTGTTGTAAGGTTTAGAAAGAGGGGTTGAATAAACTTTACTAAAAAATTTTGCAATCAAGGACCTTTCAAAAATTGCAACAGAGTTATCACAAGTCAGCTGTGTCAATTAGTCAGCTAAGTTCCTATATAGCAGACTCACGAGAGCTGTGTGTACGGTAACTCGGCTGTCTATTTTAAGCAGTTAACTTGGCTGAATTGGTTTTTCAAAGCGGCAGTCTTAACACCCTTTAAAAATGGAAGTATGAGTTTTTAACACTTGTTTTTGGAAACTTAGCTTATTATCACTTAGAGTAGCAGATTTAACTTAGTTCAGCAGATATAAGATAATAGAGCAGAAATTAAATGCTGAAAGTAAATCGACACAATATTTTTATAGAGGTTCGAAGATGGGGTAATTCTTCTACTCCTCTCTTCTCCAACTCCTGGAGGAATCCACTAAGTAATGATCAGTTTACAGAGTGGTTTTCAGTCTAGAGACAAGTCTTGATCACGCGGATGACTTTCTCCTTTGACTCGGTCTCGAGATGCCTTGATCACCCAGTTGGCTTCTCTTTGCGACTCAGCTTCTTCACGAGGCGGCTGCCTTGCTACTACAGCTCACTTTGTCAAGTTGTTGGATTTGATCACTCAGCCCTCCAAACAACTTGAACCTTTCCTACAGTCCTTCACTTGGAATGTAGACCCCTGAAATTACTTTGGTTTTCTCTTCAACTTGATGATTTCGTTGTCCTTCACAAATTGTGTTGGATATGAAATACAGATGGAATAGGCTTGAAGATATTATAATCTTTCGTTCAGATTTTGAATGCGTTTTCAAATTCTCTTTGTTGTTCTTTCGTTATTCGCATATGTGTCTCTTTTCCTTTTTGAATCTCAACCCTTTTATAGTATTATTTGAAAAACTATCCGTTGAAGAGATGGATAATAATTCAAATAATATTTTGTTGGACATCGATTTGTTCTTCTTTGCTTTCCAGGCGTGTGAAGCGTCCACTACCTCGTATTCTTGAATGTCCAGCTTTTTGAAGTCTGACACCCACTCGAGCCGCTCCTC
The DNA here is from genome assembly GCA_016081115.2 of Rehmannia glutinosa. Lineage (NCBI taxonomy): Eukaryota > Viridiplantae > Streptophyta > Magnoliopsida > Lamiales > Orobanchaceae > Rehmannia > Rehmannia glutinosa. The sequence goes on along the minus strand of CM071928.1, from coordinate 41,661,570 downwards.
TTGCTTATTAAAATACACGTTTTTGCACTTGTTTATTCTTAGTACCTGACATTATGGGGATATTACTTAAATAAGTAATCCCCATGATCTTTGTGCAACGGTTGAATGTCAGTTGGCTTCACTCAACTGCTTCTTCTTGTCAGCACAGTTGACTTGAATCTTTTTTAACCTCGAATAATTCGACAGGTGTTTCAACTCAGCTTCATGAGTTGACTTTGACTGACTTTTCACATAGTTGTTCCTCAGCTGATACATCTTCAGTCGAGTTCTTGATCTTCTATCTTGACCATACTCAGCTATTCTACATTGGAGTCTTCACTTAATTGACTTCTTGTGTTTCCGGGCGTAGTGACTTGACTCGACTTTTTCCAAATTCTATCTATTACAATGTAAATTACAAGAAAAAATGGGGTGCCAACTTTCTAGTTTAAGTTTTATATGGCATTCATCAAAATCTATAAAATAAATTTCCCAACAATTTCCCCCTTTTTGATGATGCCAAAACTTAAAAACATTCAATAAAATATAAATAGCAAAGATACATACAGACAATGCAGTAACAAAGAATGTATGCGTAGAATCGATCGTTTTATTGATTATAGCATTCTTGTCCTTTACACAGCTGTTTGCATTTAGTAACAGAGCTTCTATATCAAAGCAAAATACATTGCTAGGATACTAGAATAAGTACAAAGTGAAAAATTACAGCAAACTTCACCAAGTATACTGATGACTTACATGAATGTATTTACATAAATAAAGTACATGAAGGGTTTGCAGCAACACTTCATCGCCTTCGCTGCCTCCTTCTTTCCTCTTCAGCTTTGTCAAAGTCATCAGCCCTTTTTCTCTTTTTATCTTCTTCTTCTCTCTTCTTCTTTTCTTCTTCTTTCTTCTTCTTTTCGTAAGCTCTCTTTGCAGTAGGGTCATCCCTTTTCTGCCTTTCCTCCCATTCGCGTTGGGCTTTGGCACTTTCTGTTGCCATTCTTCTTTTGGCTTCTTCAATTTTGCGTTGATTTTCTAAATTCGCCAAATGATTGTGCCCAGTCCAATACACTATGTCCCTTTTTCGCTCTTTTCCTGACTCAGATCCTTTTTCTCTGAGAGTGTACTGCACAGGAGCTTTGGATTTTCCAGCTGAGTGTCTGCTAGAGCTTTGTTGTTTCTCAGCTGTCTTGCATACCTCCAGTCCTTTTTCCCAGTATAGATCCCATGCTTTGGTTAGAGACAGTCCCTTGAAGTAGCCTTCAACTTCCAATGTTTTGAATTCTTCCATGGATCTAAGCTCAGATCCAACATGTTGCATCTATTGTCCAGCCTTAAGTCTAGGGAGGCTTGGTGTCGTTTGATCTTCTCAATCTCTTCACAGATCTTCTTGAAGACTTCACGAAACTCAGCTGTCTCACTTGATTCAGCTGCCGGCCATTCCGCATCGAAGTTAAAGTCTGCTGGTACAATTTAGTCGTTAGGAATTACGGAATCTTCTCGTACAGCGAATCGTCGTTGCTCTTTAGTGGTCTCTTCCTCTAGCTCAGGCAAGTTTATAGAAAAAGGAAACACTTGTTCAAAGGCATCATCGCGCACATATGGGATGGTCTTTGCGGTTTGTGCCTGTGATGTCTCGGCTTGATTGATCTCAGCTGTAGTGGTTTCTCCTGATCCTGTCACAGTTGTGGGAGCCTGTGATGGTGCTGGTGGAGTCGTTACTGCTGCAGCTGTGGGAGCCTGCGTGGGTGACTCGGTTTTAGCTGGGTCTTCTAGAATGTGTTGCCACCGATCGAGCCCCATTGTCTTAACAACTTTTCTTCGGTCTCGATGGAGATTTCTCTAAATGAATTACCTGATCCTCTGGTGCATCATCAGCGTCATCGGAGTTGGCTCATCATCAAAGTGAAATTTCTAACGAGCAGCTTTATCACTTAGCTGGCTCGTTGTTTTGAGAACATCCTCAGCTGAGTCCTTTGAATCTGCAACAGGATTGGACTCAGCTTCATCTTCAGACCCCAGTAATGATGTATCAAGGTTCTCTTGGGAGTCATGAAGTGCGCTTATCTCTTTCTCAGTTTCAGCGCTTTGAATGGGAGGAATGTTATGTGGTTCTGAACCCTTACCTAGGGAAGTCTCAACCTCCCTTAGGCCTTCAATACCTCCAGCAGACTCAACTGCTGCGAGGCCTTCAATATTCCCTTCGACAGACACAGTTGTCTTAGGGTCTTGGACCATGGCATCCATAGGAGTCTCAACCCCTAGGATTGTACTTTCACCGCCCAGAGTGTTAACTCCCGGGGCATCTCCATCATGTGCCTCGACTGTAAGAACCGTGTCATTAGCCTTCAATGTAGCGGACATTTCAGCTGGGACAGACTCAACTGTTCGAGCCTCGTCAATGTCACTCTGCTGTGGTTGTTTCTTAGTTTCCACTTCGCCTCCTTGCTTCCAGTTGGAGTCTTCTGCAGCATCCTCCGACCCTACTGCAGTGGAGAGAGTTTCCTCCTCAGCTGGCACACCAGCTGAGTGACTGATGATGGGGTCACTCTGCTTCTGACTCGCGGCTTTTTCTTTTGAATGCTCGGCCACATCGGTGGTAAAATACCTTCTTCAGGGGTTGGCTCAACTTGGGTGCCCAAAGTCCCAGTTTCATTGCCAATTCCCTTGGACCCATCCTCCGAAAGTACCGGGGACGTAGCTGCAGCGATGTCTGTGGCAATCTGTTGCACTACTCCCAAAGGGTCGATCTGCAGGAGAGATTGAGACGACTCTCCTGGTCCTTCAAATAATTGTTGCTCATGCAACTGCCTGGATTCTCTCATTGTTTGTTTGCATGTCTAACTTTTTCTTTGCGGAATGGGTTCCTCATCACTCTCTGAGTATATGTCTAGATGTGTATGGGTGTGAGATGGAGAGTTTGTGAATTCACACATCTTGGCCTTTTCTAGGACACGGGCTTCCTCAATTGCCTTTTCTTTCTCTTCTTCCTTGATGATTCGAAGAATGTCCATGCAATTTTCTTCATCAAGAGCACAGTCGTCACCGTGGCAACACCTAGAAATTGCGGCAATTCCTCTTCTTCTTCGATATACTCGGGGTGAGTGAGTGAGCCGCCCTTGAGTGATCAAGTTTCTATGCTCTCCATTCCCGAGACGCGAATGTCCGGATATCTTTGGAGAGTACATGATTACATCATCGTTATCATCTTCTTCTTGTCCTTCCTTTTCTGGGATTGAAGGCAAGATACTCTACTGCTCCTCTCCTTCAGCAGCATTAGTAGCAGGTGGAGAGACAACCTTTTCAACAGGATGTACAGTTGTCTCTGCTTTGCTTTGCTTCTCAAATATGTCGATGCCCAAATGACTCTTGAGGGTCTCTGCTTATCACCCTCAACAGACTTGGCAGGTACATCAATAACTTCGGGAGACTACTCTTCTAGATTATCGGCAGTCTCAACTTGTGATTCCAGCTGAATAGCAAATTCAGCTCTCTTTTTTCAAGCTCTGATTGCTTGAAAATTCTTCTTCTTTTGGTTCGAACCAGAGGGACTTCTAGTTCTTCTTTTTCTTTTGAATCTTTGGTGGCGGGGGCCAGGGCATCCTTTTTGGAGAGAGTTGCCTTCCTTGACTTGGTAGTCCTCTTCTTTCGTATGGCTGGAGAAGGGATTTGGGGTTCCTTCTCAGCCTTGGATGCAGGAGCATGAGACTCGGCTGCACGGGCAGGCGACTCGGCTTCAGGGGCAGGTGCATCCTTTTTCTTGGACTTTGCTGTTGGAGCCTTCTTTGCCTTAGGCTGCGAGGGCGCTTTCTTCTTCGTGGGGTAGCGATTTGTGTCCTAAGGTTCACCGATTCCCCTCACAATTTCGCCTTCTTCGCGTGGGCACTCCTCTGGGCTCCAGAGAGGTTCGCCCTGAGCATCTTCTTGTTGACATGGAAGGGTTTTCCATGTCGAAGGGGAATACCCTTCACTTCCATCAAGTGGCCAATCACGAGGCCATATCCAAGAGATCCTCCAAAGGATTCGTCTTCCTTGAATGACTTTTTCATCACATTCGAGGCGTAGCCTCATTGACTTTCTACGAACTCGATTTTGTCTTGGACAGCTGATTAAAGCTTCCAAACTTCATATCTACACACTTTGAGACGACATCCATTAACTTATGATAGTCATCCTTCAGCAGCTTCTTGTCAGCTGTGTAAACCACCTTAGCAGTGCACTCCGGTTTGGCTACCTCTTTCCATGCAGTAACCAAATCAACATCAGTTCATTAATCTCCTTCATGCCTTCAGACGGCAACAAGCAGTGCTCCGCAAGGTCCTTAACATTTATCATTATGTCCTTGTGGTGGACAAAAAACTTGATCCCTCGTCTTGCACTTCAGCATTAACATAGAACTGAGCTACCTCCTCTAGATAGGTATGTTAGTATTCCATGGTTAGAATAGCCTTGAGCTGTGGCTTTTCTAACATTTCAGCAATTTTCTTAACTAGGGTTTCATCTGAACCCTGTTTCACCATGCCTTCGAAATCCACAGATGATCCTGAGTGGATTTGCTTAGAGAGTTTGACGAAATCGAACATAGGTGCCATTTTCAAATATCTTTACCGATTAAAATTGACGAATTTGTTTGAGGACACTTAGACCTTTTGAGAGAGTTTCTTTTGCTGGTTTGAATGTGTTTGTTCATGTGAGGAGAGAGACAGGGCTGAATTTTTGGTTATATATGACTTGAAGAGACAAATTAGGGAATTTGAATCATTTGGTCAAGATCAACGGTGAGGATTAAGTCTTGAAAACCGCATTATCTCTCCACATTTAATGCGGCAGCATTTATATCCAATCATGGACATAATTGCAGCTTTTTCCTCATTTTGCGTGATCATGTCTGATGCTTAATGATAAACCGTTCCCGCTTCTTCAAAACGACATCATTGCGAGTAATTTTGATATTTTCAACTCTCTTCTTTAAAATAACTCAGCTCTTTGTCTTGACTTAACTTTGCTGACATCTAACTTAATGCAGCTGTATATCCGGCTCAGCGGTTTCACTTAGTTGTGATGTGAAACTTATTTCGTTTGATATTTCTTTCCTTCTTTCCAAGCTATGTTGAATCTTCTGAGCTTCTAACTCAGCTGAATTAATCCCAACTCATTCTTGAGTTCTTCAAATCGTGATTCACATAATGGCTTTGTAAAAATATCAGCTAACTGCTTGTCAGTTGAGATATATTCCAATGTGATTTTTTTCTTTTCAACATGATCTCTTATGAAATGATATCTGACATCGATATGCTTTGTCCTTGAGTGTAATACGATTTTGTGTGATTGCTATGGCACTTTCGTATTATCACACATAATTGGAATTTCCCTTTCTTCAACATCATAATCTCTCGGTTGTTGTCTCATCCGAGAGAATTTGTGCGCAATTTTTTTGCTTTATGTACTCAACTTCACCGTGGGATGTTGCAATGGAGTTTTGTTTCTTCTTTGAACCATGAGATTAGTCGATTTCCAAGCATTTGACAAGTACCGGATGTGCTTTTTCTATCGATTCTCAACTTGAAGATAGATACGAGTCCGAGTATCCCATTAATTTGAATCCTCCTTCCTTTGGATACCACAAGCCAACTCCCTGGCTTCCTTTTAAATATCTTAGAATTCTCTTAGCTGCAGTCATGTGACTTTCCTTAAGTGTTGATTGAAATCTAGCACACACACCAACGGCATAGGTAATGCCTGGCCTGCTTGCAGTTAAGTACAACAGAGATCCAATGAGGCCTATATGTCTTGTTTGGTAAACATTTTTTTCTTCTTTGTCCATATACATCTTGGCTGATGTATTCATGGGAATTTTTACTGAGGATTTCTCTTTCATCCCAAATTTCTTCATCAGATCCCTTGTGTATTTCGTTTGACTTATGAAGGTTCCTTCTTCCATTTGTTTGACTTGAAGACCTAGGAAGAAAGTTAGCTCTCCCAGCATACTCATCTCAAATTTTCCTTTCATGAGGTTTGAGAACTTTGTGCACAACTCTTTATCTGTGGAGCCAAAGATGATGTCATCCACATAAATTTGAACCAATAGAGTGCTTTTCCCATTCTCAGTTCTGAATAGTGTTCTATCAACTTTGCTTTTTGTGAAACCATTGTCAATTAGAAATTGTGACAATGTGTCATACCATGCTCTTGGAGCCTGTTTTAATCCAAAAAGAGCCTTTTTCAAACTTGTAAACCATATCTCCACCGCTTTTGTTCAAATCCTGGAGGTTGTTCAACATAGACTTCTTCCTCTAATAGTCCATTCGAAATGCACTCTTCACATCCATTTGATATACGGTGAAGTTCTTATGTTCAGTATAGGCAAGAAACATCCTTATTGCTTCTAATCTTGCAATAGGAGCAAATGCTTGATGTGGCAGTAGACCAATCTACCACATACATATTCTTTTGTCTTGTTCCTTGCAGCACAACTTCATTTGATTCCATGTGCTTAATTTGACAAATCCCCATATTGAATCCAACATTATAGCCTTTATCACAAAGTTGACTTATGCTGAGCAAATTAAAGTTGAGTCCCTCAATATAAGCAACATATGTGATCTCTAGTCCATTCTTTTTGATAGATCCAATCCCTTTGATCTTTCCTGGAGCTTCATTTCCTCCAAATATGACTTTAGCACCTTTGATTTCTTTGAATTTTGACAGTTCTCCTTATTTCTGTCATATGTCCGAGTGCCACTATCCATATACCAGATGCCTTGGCACTCTGCTGCTCCCTTTATCTGCAATCAAGGAAATTAATTTTTAGGTACCCATATTTGTATGGGTCCTTGGGGATTAGTTTTGTAAGATGTTCGAACCAACTTATAACCAAAAGATCTGACTCTAAGAGGTTGCCATCTATCAGTGCCATAATCAAAATGTATTTTGGCAAATTGCTTGGGGGTTTTGACAACATACAACCGTCTCTTTTGTCTGTATGCTTCGAGTGTGTGTTTTAGCAATTGCTCTTTGAGAGTAGTTGTGAATTCTCTGTGTGTAGTGCATGGGTGCATATGAGTTTTGAAAGTAATTCCTTTGCCTTGGGAATGATCTTTGCCACTCAGGCTTGTTTCCCACTTTATTTTGCTGATTTTTCATGTGACCATTCCAATCAGCCTGTGTTGGATAATTTCTACCATTCCCATCATGATGTTTTCTTTCTTTGAAATTTCTCCTTGGGTTTTTGGTAGCTCTGTTTACTTTTTACGGAGTATTTTACTGTTAGGAGATTGTTGAGGAACTCGGTTGAACTTCTTCTCAGTTGTCCTTTCAGCATACTCAACTGGCTGTTTTCCTTTTCCTTTATATTCAAGGCCAGTTTGTTTGTAATTGTGCTTAGGAATGAATGTGGGTGCAACATTTGGTGTTTTGGATTTTTGAGATGCTTCATTGCTTGAAGATCCTTTTTCCAAAATCACTTTTGGAGTTTGACTATGCACAAATGGATTGAATCATATGCCTGTCTTATCTCCAGATTCTTTTTGACTCATGATAAGGTCATCCAATGATTTGGATGCCTTCGTAAATGAGGCAATCACATTTTTGAGATCATTCTCTCTCTTTTCTGTAGAAGCTAATTCTGCATTGATTCTAGTGATTTCAGCCTTTAACTTTATATTCTCATCAGCTATGTGATTTAGGGCATTCAGCTCCTTAGTCAGCTGTGCGTTTTGGCTTGTAAGTTGGTTGTTTTCCTAATTAAGAAGTGTGTGAGAGCTTTGATGTGCTCAAAATCTTTCATCATTTTGCCTAATGAATCATAAAGACTTGTAGGTGAAGAGGTGTTTATGTCACAGTCACTATCACTAGTGTCTGAGTAAGCAGAGTTAGATTGTACCTCATCATCTTGTTCTTTTTCCATGAGGCAAATAAGAGCATCTTCTTCAGAGTCACTTGAGTAGTCAGCTTCACTACTATCCGAGTCAGCTGGTTCCTTGCTCTTGGCTGGCTCAGTTGTGTCTGCAACTACCTTTACTTGTCTTCTTTCTCTGAAGACTCTCATTTCCTCCTCATCTTTGTATTTGCTGACAGGTGGGTATTTGCAGTCAATGGCAAAGTGACCTGGTTGTCTGCAATTCCAACAAAGGAATTAAGCTCTTTGATCAGCACTTTCTTCTCTTTGACTATCACCCTTTTGGTAGTCATGTCTTAGATTCACTGTTCTTTTGGATGGTCTTTCTTCCCTTGTTTTGGAAGGTGTTGAATGTCTTCTTGAGGTCTCTCCTTTGTTTCTTTTGTAGTTCTTATTGAAGAACATATTGAATCTATTTATTAGTAGAGCAACTTCTTCTTGATCAATGTTTTCATTCTTCTCAGCTCTTTTTCCTTCTTTGACTAGAAGACTAGTTGTCTTGGGTACAGTTGTTTCTTCTTGATCTTTCCTTCTCAGTTCAAATTCACAGGCTTTAAGATCTGAGAAGAGTTCATGGTTGGAAGTCTTTGAGAGATCCATGGAGTGTCTTAGTGCCATAACTTTCATTTCCCACTCAGCTGGGAGTGCCCTCGATATTTTCATGCATATTTCTTTTCGGGTATATTCTTTTCCAAGTCTTTGAAAGTTCATTTGTTATTTCAAAATGAATCGGCATCCAAACATCCAGGTTTTCTCCTTGAGCCATCTTGAAGTTTTCAAATTTCTGAACAGCAACTGACAACTTGTTTTCCTTTATTTGGTTAGATCCTTCACATATAAGTGTCAGCTTATCCCAGATTGCTTTAGCTGATTTGCAGGATTTTACTTTATTGAACATGGTTTGGTCCAAGGTTTTGTACAAGATGCCCTTGGCAACATTATCCAAGTTATATCTTTTTATGTCATCATTTGTCCGCTCAGCCCTTGGTTTTTCAACCATGGCTGGTCTAAGTTCAGCAGCTTCCTCTCATTTAGCTGCTTGTGTTCTTCTAGCAGCAGTGTTGATTTTGAGTATTTGCAATGGCCCATCTTCTATCACAAACCACATTTCATCATGTAAAGCAGATAGGTGAGCCTGCATACGAATTTTCCAATCATCAAATTCTTCAATCAAGAACATAGGAATGTGAGTAAGATTTGCTTCCATAGTGATAATTTTGCTAAAAAAACTTTGAAAATAGCAAGTGTTAAACTTTTGAAATATGAAGATCTAGTTCACTAACCAGTGCGGAAGGTTCAATGAACCAACCGCTCTGATACCACTTACAGGTCCCAAGGGGTGTGTTGTAAGGTTTAGAAGGGGGGGTTGAATAAACCATACTAAAAATTTTTGCAATCAAGAACCTTTCAAAAATTGCAACAGAGTTATCACAAGTCAGTTGTGTCAATTAGTCAGCTGAGTTCCTATATAGCAGACTCACGAGAGCTGTGTGTAAGGTAACTCGGCTTTCTATTTTAAGCAGTTAACTTTGCTGACTTGGTTTTTCAAAGCGGAAGTCTTAACACCCTTTAAAAATGGAAGTATGAGTTTTTAACACTTGTTTTTGGAAACTTAGCTTATTATCACTTAGAGTAGCAGATTTAACTTAGTTCAAATAGATATAAGATAATAGAGCGAAATTAAATCTTTGAAAGTAAATCGCCATAATATTTTTATAGAGGTTCGAAGATGGGGTAATTCTTCTACTCCTCTCTTCTCCAACTCCTGGAGGAATCCACTAAGTAATGATCAGTTTAGAGAGTGGTTTTCAGTCTAGAGACAAGTCTTGATCACGCAATGACTTTCTACTTTGACTCAGTCTCGAGATGCCTTGATCACCCAGCTGGCTTCTCTTTGCGACTCAACTTCTTCACGAGGCGATTCCTTGCTACTACAGCTCACTTTGTCAAGTTGTTGGATTTGATCACTCACCCCTCCAAACAACTTGAACATTTCCTCTGATCCTTCACTTGGAATGTAGACCCCTGAAATTACTTTGGTTTTCTCTTCAACTTGATGATTTCGTTGTCCTTCACAAATTGTGTTGGATATGAAATACAGATGGAATAGGCTTGAAGATATTATAATCTTTCGTTCATATTTTGTATGAATTTTCAAATTCTCCTTGTTGTTCTTTCATTATTCGCATATGTGTCTCTTTTCCTTTCTCGAATCTTGACCCTTTTATAGTATTATTTGAAAAACTATCCGTTGAAGAGATGGATAATTATTCAAACAATATTTGTTGGACATCAATTTGTTCTTCTTTGCTTTCCAGGCGTGTGAAGCATCCACTACCTCGTATTCTTGAATGTCCAGCTTTTTGGAGTCTGACACCCACTCAAGTCGCTCCTCTTGCTTATTAAAATACACGCTTTTGCACTTGTTTATTCTTAGTGCGACATTATGGGGATATTACTTAAATAAGTAATCTCCATGATCTTTGTGCAACGGTTGAATGTCGATTGGCTTCACTCAAAGCTTCTTCTTTTTAGCACAGTTGAATTGAATCTTCTTTAACCTCGAATAATTCGACAGGTGTTTCAACTCAGCTTCATGAGTTGACTTTGACTGACTTTTCACACACTGCTTCACTCGGTGATATATCTTCGATCGAGTTCTTGATCTTCTATCTTGACCATACTCAGTTGTTCCACAGCGGAGTCTTCACTTCAGTCTTTAGTTGACTTCTTGTGTTTCTAGGCGTAGCTGACTTGACTCGGTTTTTCTAGCCCTATCGATTACAATGTAAATTACAAGAAAAAATGGGGTGCCAACTTTCTACTTTAAGTTTTATATGGCATTCATCAAAATCTATAAAATAAATTTCCCAACAGTTAGAAATGACATATCAATGATTTATGTGTTGCATTTAATATTCTCTTTTATCTGGGTTGGTTAGTTAATGGTAATTTTGAAAAATAGATTTCATATTTGAATGAATTTAAAAATATAAAAGAAAAAAATTTCTAGTTAAGCTTATCCATTAATATGAAAGATCATAAAAACAGTTGTTTAGGTGGTGTTATATATATAGTGTTGAAGTATGTTGCATAAAATACTTGAATCTGTGAACTTCCTTTTAACATCTTAATTATTCCTTTGCTGATAATGAAACCGATAACCATGGACTATATTTTACATTGTTTTTTTTATTATCTACAAACTTGCAGTTGGCTGAAAACTGCTTTGTGTGTTTATTTAAGGTAATGTACAAAATCTTTATAATGAGATTTAAATCTTAATTTTCAGGTTATGGTTGTTCAATCTTGCAAGGATAACTGAAGAACACATAAACCGGCCCATCTTAAAGCAGATAAGTAATTAATTTTCACGTATGTTTTTTTTTAATTCAAATGATCATGTTTAGTTAATATGTTTTAAATTCTTTCAGGTTATGTTGAACTCAAATACTATGAAACATGAACATTGTGGGTAAATCCAGAAACAGATAAGTACTAAAAATCACTAACTCCAATATTTTATTATATGTCATATTTAAAAAAAATGAAAATACCGTTTGAAGTATTTTCATCCCTTCTCCGTTTATTGCCCAAAACAGTAGTTCCTTTTAGTTGTCTCATTTTCGATAGTTCTCTCACTTTTTCTGATGGCGTTTGCTTGTCTCAGTTGTTGGTGGTGTTTTCTTTAAAGAGTTTTTTAAATGAAAAATGAACTATATGACATCTATATATACTATCCTAAAACTGAAACTTTTTTTTATAAAGATACAGCTTGAGACAGAAAATCTTTTAAATTTTTTTATGAACAAACAATATTATTCTTTTACCATATATATATGACTCTGAAAATCGCATATAATCAATTAAATGTATATATATTGAAAATAGAAATATAATATTTTGTTTCCATGTATGATGTCGAATTTATTGCTCTTCCTGACCATATCTTGTGTTGAAATTATCAGTGATTTTGTTTTAACTGAAATGATAATTGTCTTATTAGATTTAGATTTACAGTGATGATATTTATGAGTATTTTTATTATTCTGGTGCTGTGTATATTATATTTGGCATTTGTAAGTGTTTTTTTTTCTATCAAAAATTAATTGTTATGAAGACTCTAAGCTAACAAAGCCACTTGACCCTGCACCTTGAGTGTAGTGGAATCCTGATGGTGCTGGGGTCTTCACTAAGTAAATTTTTGATGTATTTTTTTTTATAAGTACCTACTTGTTTGTATCATTTTTTGTCAATCAAGATGCACATGTAATTTAGTTTATTTTCGACAAACATTGTTTCAGAAATTTAAAAATATTCCTTTAAAAACAATGCATAATATTATTCCAATAATATAAAAAAACATAAACTTCAATTAAGTAATGTCAATAAAATAAACAGCCAAAAACAGAAACCTAAACTACTAAAATTGTTCGACGGAATATTATAACCAAACAAAATTCAAAAATTAATAACAAAAAAAAACAAATATTAATATGCTAAGACTAAATAATTCCTCCAACATTTCTATTCATCTTTTTCGTCCTCCTTCTTGATAATGCTCTTCAGCCTTTTGCAATTGCTTGAAGCTGAGAATTCTTCAACCAAGGCACGCTTAGTACCAGAAGCTTCGAGGACTTTGCTTGTTTTTTTTTACACTTTTATTTGGTGTGTTAACCTCATCTTCTGACGAATAGTCCTATAAAAAAGTTATTAAACATAATTAATAAAAACACTACAATAACGTATTTCTTGAACTTAATAATACAAATTTCATATAAATATATATTTATAAACATAAATTTTAAATTTACTAACCTTCAAGTGTGCTGAATCATCTGCTTGCAGTTTGGAAAAGAAATCCGACTTCTAGAAAAACAGATTTAGTTTAGTGAATTAATATCATAAATTACAAATACCCATAATGAAGAAATTTTTTTATTTACCTGACTCTCAAACACAGAACATCCATATTTTGAAATTAAAGCAGGATCGTCTGTCAGTTTCACAACTGTGAATGCCCCCGTATAGTTTCGAAGTTGCCCTGATTTAATTTGCACTTTGAAAAGTATCTTTTTCTCAAGTAGGGAGCATATTTCTTCAGGAATTTCATCTGTGTTTGATTTCTGAACAAAACAAATCATAAAAATTAAGAAAATATAAACTAAAGTACAAAAAATTGTTAAAACAAAGAGAAAATTTACCTCCATGCACTCCTCCTCAAGACAAAATGCACGATTTTTCTATTAGAGTCTGGCAATCCCTGTCCCAACAAAGAAGAGACGCACAGGTGGTCTCATCCACTGTTTGGAACTGGATTTTATAACTAAAAATTCCAGTCTCATGATCACTATCACATTTGGCACAGTACAATTGTTCCCGTGCTTCTTCTAATTTCTTTAGGCATTTACTGCACGAAAGGTACCACCACTCTCCTATAAACGATACAATCTTTACACAAACCCTGAAACTTCTCCCCTATAATTTAAAAATATATTAAAAAATTAATATATAAGCCACAAAGAAAACAGTTATAATAAAATAAAACGTTATTATAAGTTTAAAATTTACAACCTCTCCTCTTCTGTACAATTCATCCAAAATTCTGAATGAAAAATTTTTAGATTTTAAATCCTCTACTATAGTGCGAGCCGACGGAGCTGTTACATAGCTTATCGACCTTGTTTGAGTGCTTGTTTCAGAAATCCTAAAAAAGGATAATTATATAGAAATAAACTATATTTAAAAACGAAAATTAGAAAAAGAGAATAATAGAACAACGTATTATCACCTCTGTTTGAACTCATTTATTTCCTCAAAATTTGTGTCAACAATCATCTTTGTGACATGAAAAGAATTTGTCACCTTCACTTGATCTGAAAAATTGAAAATAATTGTCAAGAACCGAAAGATTAAAAAATTATATTTAATTTTTATATTTTTTAATAATACACAGTTGTTAAATATTACCTCTATAAACCTTGGCCCGACACATTTGAAGTATAACTACTGAGGGCTCTAAACCTTGGGTTTCTAGATGCTTTAGGATCAAAATCAACATAATCCTCCAATAATGTGCAGCTTACACGATTATTGCTGTAAAATAAAAATTTGAAAATTATTATTTGAATTTTCAAAAAGTTAAACGTATTTCATAATTTTTATAATTTAATTTACTCCAAATCTTCTAGTGTTAGTTCGATGAATCTGGTCATTTTTCCTCCAAATTCCTTGTTCTTTGCAGACTGCATAGAAACAACCCGTCCAATGACATCTGAATTTTTTTTGACAAATCTGTTTATGAAATACAAAATTATGTAATAATTGAATGTATATTCTAAAATTATAAATTTAAAGAATTCATACCAAATAGCAATGTTTCATCAACAAAGGGCGGGGATTTGATAATTCAAAAAATTCTTAAAATTGAACATGAATCTTGGGAATGAACTACCAAACATTTTAAAAATATTTGTTCTGCCATGAAAATATAATTTGTGCTTTGTTGTCGTAGTTTTGTACTTGTCCATCTGGTTAGCGACGATAAATTCACGAATAGCGTAAACACGACCTTTCAGTATTTTTTTGAATTAATCAATCTGAAACCGTCTTACTGTCCCCTGGATCCTATCTCCCTACAAAAAAATTAGTAATATCAGTAAAAATTGAAATACGAAATCACAAATTAATTGCATGTATATATTAGATCGATATCGTGGAAAACACATTCGAGGCTCTGTATCTGGTTCTTATCATTGTAAGCGGGCTTTTCGTACAGCCGAATCAGTCGAAGCTTGACAACCCACTGAGTTTTGGTCATGTTTAAATCACAAATTAGAGAAATCATGGGTGCCATTATTGTTGCAAGGTCTTTTTTCAAAATACTTCATAAAATATTTTTTTAGTTCTCGATTCTGCAATGGTGAGTTTTGAACGTGTAAGTTTAATAATGAAATTGCACCACATATTTATAGGTGACCAATGAGATTTATTATGGGAAAAAATAATTTTAACAAAAAAAAAAGATATTTTTTGATTTTATAGAAAGTTTGTATATCCGTTTAATTAAATATGCTTTATAATTGTTTTTTTATTGTATATAGATAGATTTCGTAAGATTATTTATGAAATTAAATTAGCCCAAAAAAAATTGTAAATGGAAAGTCAATGATTATGTGTACATTTATTTTATTGTTTTAATTTTTTTCTTGGTCAATAATTCAGAAGAGTATTATTGTAATTAATTTAGTATTGTTAATGTTGTATTTAATTTTGTTGCCATATTTTTTTTCTTGCGCCGAAATTAACGAAATTGCGTCATTATTAACGATATTAATTATACAATTATATGTCTTAATGTATATATGGTTGGTAATAATATTAAAACGATATTTTATTATAATTTACAAATATAAGGAAAGTTAATAATTTTATTAATGGAAAATTTTCTCTATATTGTAAATTTGCTGAAAAAGCTGAAAATAAGGAAAGTTGACAATATCTTACTGACCATATTCAATTTGGTTACAGAATTTTGTATATATTGTTTCCATATTTTATAAATCGGATTAACTAATTTGGTAACATATTAATTATTGCCATCAACGAATTAATTTGTTTTCCATCTTTGAAAATGTCTAAACACGTTGTTATTAAAGTGTAAGCTGAAAATAAAGAAAGTTGACAATTTCTTACCGACCATATTAAATTTGGATGCAAAATTTTGTATATATGGTTTCTATATTTTTTTAAATTCGGATTAACTAATTTGGTTACATATTAATTATTACCATTAACTAATTAATTTGCTTTCCATCTTTGCAAAAGTCAGAACACGATTTTATTAAAGTGTTCAGAACACTATTAATTTTTATTTTTTTTTAGAATAAAGAAGACACTGTTTTTATGTAGTGTAAATTTTCAGGAAATCTAAATTTCAGACTCTGAGCAAACAGATTCTCAAACCCTACACAAGAAAATGTAGTTAAAAAAATGAAAAAATATATCTGACCTCTACTCTGGCGACGGACTTGGTTTCTTCCAGGTTGAGGAGCCCCAAACTCTCAACCGAGAATCTTCGCACACAATTTTTGCTTTGGACTCCTCAATTTTTTCAGGCAAGTGATTTTACTTACTAAATCTGTTGACGTGCGTTTTGGTCAACAAGCAGAAATATGCAAAAGATTTAACACGTCGAAATGTAAACGTGTGTAACGTGTGTTTATTTATGGCTAATTCTGCCTTTTATGGATAATGCCGAGCCGAATTATTGGGGTCGGTCTTTCTTACAATCTTACTCTCTTTTCTTTATTTTTTTCTTGTCAGTCCTCTCCCGTTTTCTCTCTATCAGACTTTTTATACCCCTTCGAGTAAGTGGGTTTACAATAGTCATCTTTGCACTAACTAGTCATTAATTAGTAAAATAATTAGAGACGGACACATGTCCCTCTCTAACTGTGCCTGTCAGTCAAAATTTGTCACTTGTCGAACTTCTCTTTATAATTCTCGACATGTGCGGTTTCGATATCAATAAAGCGTTAAGCATGGGCGTGTGATTATTTTTATGAGTCCTGCATCGCGCATGCGTCCCGTCGAAATTTGGGCTCGGGGCTCGGGGCTCGGCGGCCGTGTTGCGGTTGGGCTCGGTAGTGGGCGAGCCTAATTCGTGATGTATCGTCGCGCACCATTGCTGACGTCACCCGCAGGTCGCCTACTTGGATGTGTGTTGAACTGATGACGTGGATAAATTTCTTCCAGCTCGGCTCGGGTGTCATCAAAACCCAAATGATTTACATATTCAGTCTTGATTTTCCGTCAAGATGACTGCACTTGTACGCAAGAATTTCGCCTTTTAATTTCGAAGCACGATTTATCTGTATGCAAATCCCATGTTTCATTTTCTCTTTTCCTCCATTTTTTCTCTACTTCGAAGGAACGACCTCGCGTCACCAGCCCTGCAATTTTTGATTTCTTGCACCATAAACACAACTTTTCTTCTGAAATGGCTGCACTAGTTGCCTCAAATTTAACTCGACTTGAAAACCTAGAAAATGCTGATTCAATATTGTCTTTTTTCAAAGAGATTGGCTTTTCGAATACTCAGTCGGAGAAAATCGTGAAATATAGGCCTCAATATCTCTCGGCTAGTCTTGATGATAGCATTAAACCCAAAATCAAGATTTTCCAAGACTCGGGCTTTTCTTCCGATGACATTGCCAAGATAATCTCCAGTAATCCCTTGATTTTGCAATTAAACATGAATACTAGAGTCATTCCCTCGTTATCCGTGCTAAAGGGCTTATTGGGAACAAACGATGACGTGGCCAAGCTTTTAAGGAAATCCGGGTGGTTCCTAATAAAAGATTTGGAGACTACAATGGTGCTCAATATTGAATTTTTGAAGAGTTGTGGCATACCCATGGAGCGTATCCTTAGAATGCTCTATGATCACCCAAGGTGTTTCTTGCTTAAGCCAGAAGTTATGAGAAAAACTGTAGACAAGGCCGAGGAAATGGGGGGCAATCGAAGTTCCAAAATGTTCATCTATGCTATTCGTGTTATCGCGTCAATGAGCGAAGAGGCGTGGGAACTCAAGTTGCAAGCTTTTCGGAATTTTGGGTTCTCGGATAGCGACATATTGACAATATTTAAGAAGGCTCCTCCGCTGTTTGCTGGATCGATGGAGAAGATAAAGAAGACAAAAGAGTTTCTGCTTGCGACTGGGAAGTTCAGTATGTCATGTATTGTGAATAACCCAATGTCACTTGCATGCAGCGTTGAGAAGAGGTATAAGCCACGACTGCGGATTTTACAACTTCTGGAAAGTAGGAATCTGATAAAAAAATGGCCTGCTCTTGGAACCATTTACACTTTATCTGATGATGGGTTTTTTAAGAGATTTGTTAACCCTTATGCGAAAGAAGTTGGCGAACTGTGCAATTGGAAAGAGTTTCAAGGGAGATGAAACTTTAAGCATCTGCTTACTTCACTGGGTTAAGCACAGCTTAATAGTAAGTCAATAAGTGATTGTCAGCACCCTGGTTCTTAGCGTCGTGCGGCCTGTTGAGCCTACTTGACTGGATTAGTTGCGTTGCTTATTTACATTATTCGGCCTTTAAGATGATTTCACTCCATATATTTTTCGGCGTCTGCTGAATAATATTGTACCCTTGTGAAGCATGTCTTGACACCTAATTATGATTTCTTATTTCATGTGATGAGAAGGTTTTAGTCTAGCCGTTTGAGGTGTGTGTCCATTTTCCCTTACATTATTTGGATCTTTCAAAAATACTAAAATTGATTTCCTCACTCGAAAATGATACTGTTATTTTGTATCTATTTGGAATAATATAATATCGTAATTTAGCTGATTAGCTTGAAAGTCAGTGCTGTGTCTGTCAATTCGTAAATTGCAGCATTACTCTGATACTGGGGGGCATTCAAGAATATCGTCGTGGGGGGACATGACGGTGAAGGATAAATGAATATAGAAGAACAATTTATGTAATTTGGTGATTGTTTGCTTGGTTAATCTCTCATTGAATCAGTATTGCACCATGTTTCTTAAGCTGCCTTCTAAACATTGTATTCATTTTTATGAGGTGCGTTGCATCTACGTTGAAATGGCTGAATTATAGCAGCATAGCATATAATCGCTATAGCCACTTGGAAATATGACTGTTGCTTAAAGAAGTAGGATGAAGTATTAGTCATTAGTTAAATTAACGAGGGATCATCGACATCCCAGATTCCCAATAGTTGGTGTTATGCTGCCTGTTCTTCAACTAAACAGAAATAGGTTCCTTATTTATGGTTTTATTAGTCCTGTATCTTGCCCCTTTAGACATGGTTGTTCTGCATGTACTTTCTGCTATCCGATTAGTATTTCTAAAGCATATCTGAGCCAAGTTATCATTGCCCATTTCGTGTGAAAGAAGTTTTTAGTCTGGCCATCTAAAGTTATATTTCCCTTTTTCCTAATGTTTTTTTGTCAGGACAACTCTAAAAAGAAAATTTTCCTCACTCCAACTGGCAATTTTCTGCTTTATTTTTAACGCATTTCCTTTTCCTATTCCTACTTGCTAAAAATACAGGATAAAAACAAAGCCCTCTAGAGTGTAAATGAATAGTATTACACCAAATAGAGGATATTGTATTACACCAAACAAGGCTTTTTTTTGTTAGGACACAATTGTAATTTAAATTTGAAGTAGAAGAGAATTTGAGGGCAAATAGAGGATATTGTATTACACCAAATTTGATGTAAATGAATTGTGTTACACCAAATTTGGTGTAAGTTTAGAGTTGGGTTGAAGAGGTTTTTTTTTGTATATTTTATGTAAAAGTGTGGGTTATAGAGTTGGGAGGGAAACTGTCTGATCTTGGGAATAATGTAACGCCCCAATTTTTTTAAAATATAAAAGTAGCTTAATCTAATAAGAAAGTGTATTTAAAGCGAACGAATAAGACACATCTCAAAAGTAAACGGAACCATCTTATTAATTAATAACCCAAATAATCCATCACACTTCCACTGCGCCAAATTCTTTTAAAATCGGAAAACGCATCTATTTTACTTCTAAGCTAACTCTTATTCTTTGTTATTATAGATATAATATATTTATTTATTTTTTAAGAATCTCAAACTTTGTATTAATTGGTTTATAGATTTTAAATTTTAACAGAATTAATTTTTATTTGTCATTTTATTTTATATGTTATGTGGTTCATCTTTATTAGGCCAGTTGGAGGGGCACCGCTAAACGGTAACAAGACCGGTTTGCTCACCGATCCAGTTTTTAAAACATTGGTTTTTTTCAAACTATACCGACAAATCACCATTAGTTTTTAGGGAAAATTATATAAAATACCCTCTTTTTGGTAAACATACCATAAAATACGTTCCTATTATTTTTGTACCTATGTTTTTCCTTTTGTACCTACTTTTTTCTTTTTTTACGCTCCTGTATATTTTTTGATTATTTTTACTTTTTTTCTTTGTTACTTTATATGTTATATATGTTGTTTCGATGTTGATTAAATTTCTTTGTTGTTTCTTTGTTGTTTCGATGTTTCAAAACAACTCTTACCCATTTTTATCTTTTTTTTTGTTCACGTATTATTTTATACATTGTTTCTATTGTTTCGCTGTTGTTCTATAATATTTTTAACGTTGTTCTAATAATTTTATTTTGTTGTTTCCATTTAGTGTTAAATGTGTAAATACAATTTTTACCTATTTTTAAGCTCTTTTTATTCATGTGGTGTTTTTAATATTTTTTGTTTCTGGGTTGTTTCTATATTGTTTTTAATGTTGTTCCGATATTTCTTTGTTGTTTCCATGTAGTTTTCGATGTTTAAATATCATTTTTACCTATTTTTAACTCTTTTTGCTCATATGGTGTTTTCTATATTATTTATGGTTTGTTTCTGTATTTTTATGTTTTCATGCATTGCATCAAAACTTAAATTGCGTTTTTTTTATTCATGTTGTTTTTATAATATTTTTAATTTTTTTGGTTTTATTATGTGTTGTTTTATGTGTATATTTCTTGATTTTTTATAAGGCTTCGAGTATAAAATGAATTATTTAACAGGGGCAAAATTTATTTTTTCACTGAAATTTTATTGAAAGAAACATGTTTGAAACATGTTCAAAACAATCTTGAAACAACAACGTAAAAAAGCCCGGAAATTTTAGCGGGAGCGTAAATTTGTGTAAAAAATGGGCTAGATCGTAAATTTGGGCAAAATAGTACAGGGAAGCGTAAAAGGCTGACATTGTCTACAAAAAGTGGGGCAATTGTGTCAAAAGCCCTATTTTTTAAATTTAACGATATAAATTGTGAGGCCCCGAATTTTACCAACGTAAGATACAATGTTGTATAGTGATGAATTATTTAGCTAAATGTCACAAACTTAGTATTAATGAAACGTGACGCGACTTTTATTTATCCCTTCCAATGTCAATTCGTTTTTTTTTATTTTCGAGCGTACCAACTTTAATTTCTTCTCTAGTATTTATAGTTGATCGACTAACTACGACTTTAGAAATATGGGACCCTCGATAATTTAGGAGTGCATTCCAATCGTTATCCAAATATTTAACCTTATTCTATAATACATTCCCAACCAACTTCCATTTTTTTTTAAATTTCCTCAAATTTTATAAAAGAAAAGAAAATAAAAATTTTACCATCCTATGTCTTATTTTCAAAAAATGGGAAAATTAACTTATTTTTTCTATTATTATTTTTTTTTATTTTTGTATCTCCCAACAAGATAAATTATGGGACGAAAAAAAAAATAAATTTGACATATCTTTTCCCCAAGAATCTGCCATTAAGAAAAAATGAGGAGGTTGTTTCATTTTTTTTTCCTAGCCTACATTTAAAAATTATCCTACAAAACCCCACTACCCCAATAAATACCAAACAAACAAAAAATAATCTCCCTCCTCCTTAGCATTTCTGCCATAGGCTTTTTTAGGGGAGAATCATTAATTTTTTTTTTAAAACCCCAACACACTTTAATCAATTTATTACCAAAAAAAAAAAATCCTCTCCCTCCCAACCCCAAATTTTCGGCCAACATCAATTAAGGGGGACCAAGCCATTTTTTCTTTAATTACCACATTATTCATCCAAATCTCCCAACACATCTTCATCTCCATACTTAGAAAAAAAAATACAAGACTTGCACCCATTTCTCCTCTAAGGCCTGAAAATTTTGCTAAGTAAGGGGAAACATTTTTCCTCCAATTTTATTCTTGTGATTGAAACTTCAAAACTTATACCTCCAACTTCTAACTTGATGAATCTTTCTTGTTGAGGTACTCCAAGAGGAATTTGTTTCTTGAAGAATTAAGAGACCTAGACTTGACTACAAACTTGAAGAGGAAATTCAAGACTACACACTTTTAAGGTGAGAAATTATGGTTTTAGTATTTTTCCTCTTGACAACATGAAGAACTAAATTTTGACTCAAGGATATGAATTTTTGGAGCTTAGGGGCTGACCTACACAAGCTCAAGTTGAAGTTAGAAGCTTGAAGAATAAATTTCATTTTTAGAGACTACTTGAGGACATTAAGGTAAGTAGTAGTCATTTGATCCTAGTAAATTTCTTTAAATTTGAGACTTTAATTTTAACATTAAAATATGGTTTGGATGCCATATAGGGGCTGACCTTCAAGAGTTTGAGTCAAGAAGTTGATACCAAGAAAAAGACTCCATTTAGATCACAACCCGAATAGCTACTGCGAGGTGGTCGAGCTCACAGTCTGAGTGGACTAGTCGTATTTTGGAACCGAGCAGCGCGGCTGCGATTCCTTACCGGCCCCACCGTCCTAATCTTCGGACCATACGCACTACGCATGGCGACTTCCTTGCCTTATGACAAATTTAAACTTAACTTGTTGATATCTTGTACGGCTTTTATATGTATCGCCATGCTTTTACTCGACTGTCTTGTTGACATGATATGGACTTCGTGAATCTAATTGCGCTTGAGTCAACTTGGTGCATCGAGCTCACAGTCGGAGTGGACTAGTCGTGTTTTGGAATCGAGCAGCGCGGTTGCGATTCTTTACCGGACCCACCGTCCTAATCCCACAACTGCGGATGAAGTGTCCAAGGGAAGTGGGTCGTAGTATGGGTATAATCATGATCATGACACTCTGGGCCTTGCAAGCCACACTTGTTGGAGTTGTCTCGCCCGGGTAGTAATAAGGTAGATATGGCTATGTGCCAAACGTGTTGGGGAGTCATAAGGTAGAACAGAGGGATCGTTGTCTGATCCACACGGTTCCAATGTTACTCACTTGGGTTGGCATCACACTCCGTGCGCAACCATTACTTGCTTGGGTTAGCGTCACACTCCGTGCGCAACCATTACTTGCTTGGGTTGGTGTTAATGAATGTGTTATATGCTCAAAATTATGTTCTATACTTGATATATGCTCAATATTATGTTCTATACTTAATATATATTCTGAAAAATATGACCTCGTGCTCGAATTTGAACAAATATGCCATTTATGCAATTCTTGCAAAGTTGAGGACTAAACCGTAATTTCGAAAACTGTCCAAGGACCAATATATAAATTTCGAAATTTTGGACTGTATTAATTATAAAATTTAATATTTTGAGTTAATAATAATAGTTTAAATGTTTTGAGATAAGAAAACTCATCCTTGAAAGTTTAGGGACTCAAGTGTGGAAACTTGGAAGTTTAAGGGCCAAAAATTGAATTTTATAACCATCCAGGGACCCCTCTGGAAATTTCGAAATTTTGACTTCCTCAAACTGAAAAACTTATATTTTGAGAAATTTTAAAAGGTTAAAGTGGTTTGGGTTGAGAAAACAGACTTTTGAAACTTTAAGTGCTAAAGTATAAAAATTCTAATTTCTAAGGACCAAAATGAAATTTCCAGAAAAGAAACATCCCAAACACCTGAAAAATTACATAATCTTAATTCTATAATATTTTAAACTCATGGTTCAAGTTTCATAACAAACAAACACCAAATAAACCCTTAAGGGCAAAAACCGAATTTTGGACTAAAAATGGAATTTATGAAAATTAAGAGACTTAAACCGACCCTATTTCAAAACTGTTTTTGTCCC
Organism: Rehmannia glutinosa; assembly: GCA_016081115.2. Classification (NCBI taxonomy): domain Eukaryota; kingdom Viridiplantae; phylum Streptophyta; class Magnoliopsida; order Lamiales; family Orobanchaceae; genus Rehmannia; species Rehmannia glutinosa. The sequence goes on along the minus strand of CM071928.1, from coordinate 41,638,062 downwards.
AATATCCTACTGTTATAAATTATATTTTAAAATTAGAATCACATCAAAAGCCTTCCCGATTTGTGAGATCTAAAATTTTAAAGTTCGGGTCCAAAAATGACAATTTTGACAAAAGAAGGGACCAAGGTGATATTTTCCTAAAATTCTACACAAACTCTTGGAAAAACTGAATCGTTGAACAATTTGGAGAATTTAAAACTGGCCTTATTGATGTAATTATATTTTATTTATACATCATTAATTTTCTTGAAAATCTCCGGACCATACGCACTACGCGTGGCAACTTCCTCGCCTTATGACAAATTTAAACTTAACTTGTTGATATCTTGTACAACTTTTATATGTATCGCCATGCTTTTACTCGACTGTCTTGTTGACATGATATGAACTTCGTGAATCTAATTGCGCTTGAGTCAACTTGGTGCATCGAGCTCACAGTTGGAGTTGAGTAGTCGTGTATTGGAACCGAGCAGTGGTGCTGCGATTCTTTACCGGCCCTACCATCCTAATCCCACAACTGCGGACGGAGTGTCCAAGGGAAGTGGGTCGTAGTATGGGTATAATCAAGATCATGACACTCTGGGCCTTGCAAGCCATACTTGTTGGAGTTGTCTCGCCCGGGTAGTAATAAGGTAGATATGGCTATGTGTCAAACGTGTTGGGGAGTCATAAGGTAGAACAGAGGAATCATTGTCTGATCCACACAATTCCAATGTTACGTACTTGGGTTGGCGTCACACTCCGTGCGCAACCATTACTTGCTTGGGTTAGCGTCACACTCCATGCGCAACCATTACTTGCTTGGGTTGGTGTTACATTCCATACACAACTACTACTTGGACTGATTGCAATGCATTCATAATGCCTGAATGATCACGAACTATTTTCATCAAATTATATAAACTGTATTATTTTGAATACCACGTTGCTTGTGAATCGCGCGTGATGCACGCATCATGAATCATACATTTTTCATATAACTGTTTTCCTGCATCTATATAAGCCACATTTAAACACGATCATCCATCCACTGAGAATTTTGTCTCACCCCTACCTTTTTCAATGGCCAGTGGTTGATCCACCATATCATGAAGACGTCAACGAAGAAGACCAAGCGACGGAGTAATTCCTAGTCTTAGTCCGTCGATCTAGCCTTAAATTTCTTTTATGAACAATCTACTGCGTTTGATGTAATAGAGTGACGTAGGACCCCTTCGCATGGATAATTGGTTTGTATTAGTATTTCCGCTGCGACAATTAATTCTGTTTCGAGAAGTTATGATGAACAATGTCTATTTGGGAATTAATATTGCTCAAATACTGGATGGATTATATTTTTAGAATGGAGAACTGACGTAAGTTATCCGTTCTGTCGCGACTCCACATTTGGGGCGTGACATAAATATTATATGTATATACCGATAGTTTTAAATTTTGTTGGTAAATATTTGTCTACAACGGTTTTACCTATACTTTACAATTATTAATATTTACCTACATATTTTTCTAAATTAGTTTTTCTTGTCTGATCAATTGGGATGGTAGAAAAACAATTATGAATGCTTAACTCAAATTACAATGAAAAAAAGGCTCGTGAATTTTTTGTTAGGAAAAAGTTGTGTGGTTTCTGTTTCGAAAGAATAATGACTAGTGTTTGAAGTGTGTGGCTAAGTCAAGGCCTGAATTATATTCAGTCTCCGCAAGATGAAAACGCCCCGTATACTGAGTGCTTACGGTTCCGGCGCTCGTCTCTAAGATACAAGGACTTTACTATTCCGGTTTAGCAGCACTAGCAAAACCAGAACTTCAGCGAACAATAGAAATGTCTGAACTTTCAAGCTTTTTGAAGAAGGGAAATGTCAATATGCTGATGATGCAAATGACCGATTATTGTCTGATGAATTTCGTGTTGTTTTTCATCTGCAGGGATCGATTATTATAGGCCTCAGGTGCCTCGTATGGAAAGATCACGTCTTTTGGCTTGAAAAGACACATTTTGCACTGAACAAACGCATCTGTTCATCGCCACACCACCTGGCGCACGGTCCGTGCACCTGCCCATGCGTGGACGCGCGAGTACGGCCTGACGCATGACCCGACACACGGGCCGTGCGCCAGCCCGTGCTCGAATGCGAACCAAACTAATCGACGACGACGACGACGACGACGCCTTGCGGCCCGCGTCGCCCGTCTTCGGGTGCGTACACTCCCAGGTTGAAAATCCTAATTAATTAATTACAAAAATTAATTAATTAATTATTTTTTAATAAGGGCCTTGAAGCCCTAGCCCAAGCCCAAGCCCACGACCCTCGACCCACGACCCAGTCCCGGGTCGGGCCGAGCCGAGCAGGCGGCGGCGGCAGCGCGCGCGCGTGTGTGCTTTGAACTAAACCCACAAACATGTAGGTCATCACCCCTTTAAAAACTTGGGTGCCCCCAAGGGCCCAAACCCATAAGTCCAACTTGGGATATATTAAGTGTGCAAACTTTGTCTCTTTATTCTATGTGGGATGGAGCATTTCTCCTTTCCCACATTTTCCATTTTTCATACCATTTTCTGGTATTAAGTGGCTAAATTCTAGCATTAGTTTCAGATTCACCCGCAATTGTGAGAAATTTCAAATGCTATTCTCATCTACTCTCTTAGTAGAATTTTTACAAAAAATTTAATTCCATTTTTCACTAATGGAAACCACTTAATTATTTGGTCAAAATCGGGTCAACACCCATTTTACGAAAACAAGAATTCCAACAATCCCCCACATGAATGAAATTAATACATGCGTGTATGCAGATTCGCTTGAAAGTCTCGGTGAATTGTTATTACATCAGGATAGGTATCTTATGGCTTTAAACCTTCCTTAGTAAAATACTATCAGATTTACTAGCTGCTTAGTGACGCGATGTCTTGAACTACTCAATCGTTTGTGTAAACCGAGACAATAGTACTTACACAATAACAACTCTAACACTTGTTGTTCTCACGTTGTGTCCATTTCGGCCATGGACCATATCTTAGATTCATAAGTGTTTCTTTGAAGCGACCATTACTTCTCACTTATATAGGTGATCTCCTATTGAAAAGTATCCTGCCATACTCCACCTTTCGGTATAGGAATCATTAAAAGTCTTAAACTTAACCTCACCACATTCAACAGGTTTTCATTCACTTGGATGTATCGAGAATGAACTAACACGTTTTCCAAGTGTTCAACTGAACATTCATAACTTAGTTGTCCCATTGAACCAAGGTCTTAGGATCTCCAATTCACAAGGTTGGGTTACCGCTATGAACATTCTTTAAGTTGTGGATTTTAAACCCATTCCCCTTAACAATTTATACAATTGATCTCGATTTATGCCTTTTGTAAGCGGATCCGCAAGGTTTTCCTTTGACTTCACGTAGTCAGCCGAAATAAACCCATTCGAAATCAACTGCAATGGTATTATGTCTCCGACGATACGTCTAGACTTACCATTATACATACTACTTTGTGCCCTTCCAATTGCTGATTGACTATCACAGTGTATCATCACAGCAGGCACATGCTTATTCCAACAAGGAATGTCCTCTAAGAAGTTTCTAAGCCATTCTGCTTTTTCTCCAGCTGTATCCAAAGCAATGAACTCAGATTCTTAGAAGACTTCCACGACACCGCTCCTCCATCTATTGTGAAAATAAATCAACTTGTGGACTTGGAGTCTTTTGTGTCTGATATCCAATTGGCATCACAGTATCCTTCTAACACTGCTGGATATCTCGTATAAAGTATTCCATAGTTTATGGTATACTTTAAATATCTAAGTACCCTCGTCACGGCTTTCCAGTGATCTATACTCGGGTTACTTGTGAACCTACTTAGTTTACTCATTGAATATGCAATGTCTGGACGTGTACAATTCGTTAAGTACATCAGACTGCCAATTACTCTTGCATATTCCTGCTGAGAAACTGATTCACCTCTATTCTTGGCTAAGTGTAGACTTAGATCTACAGGTGTCTTAGCCGGAGGACCATCAAAAGCATTAAACCTTCTAAGTATGCTTTCGACATAATGGGATTGTGACAAGACAATTCCATCTGATGTTCTAGAGATTTTAATCCCTAATATAACATCAGATAATCCCATATCTTTCATGTCAAAGTTCTTCTTCAACATGTTCTTAGTATTCATGATTAAATCATGACTACTACCCATAATCTACATATCATCCACATAAAGGCATACTATGACGTAATCATTTGTAGTACCTTTAATGTAGACACACTTGTAACATTCGTTGATCTTGAAACCGTTTGACTTCATAGTCGAGTCGAACTTTTCATGCCATTGCTAGGTGCTTGTTTTAGTCCATAAAATGACTTAACAAACCTTTTGCTCTTGACCGGGTGCAACGTACCCCTCGGGTTGTTCCATATAGATCTCCCCTTCAAGCTCACCATTCAAGAAGGCAGTCTTAACGTCCATTTGATGTATCTCAAGGTTATGCAAGGCTGCAATAGCAATGAGAACATGAATGGACGTAATCCTTGTGACAGTAGAATATGTATCGAAGAAGCCATATCCCTCATTTTGTCTAAACCCTTTAGCTACCAAACGGGCTTTATACTTATCAATAGATTCATCTGCTTTATACTTCTTTTTAAGGATCCACTTGCATCCTGGGGTTTGCAACCCGGTGGGAGATCAACTAACTCCCAAGTGTGATTTTGCATGATGGAATCTATCTCATTATTGATAGCTTCTTTCCGAGAGAGCTTTTGGACTAGACAATGCTTCTTGAATAGTTAAGGTTCGTTTTCTAACATATAAGTTAGAAAATCATGACCAAAAGACTTAGCTACTTTTGTCCTTTTACTGCGTATTGGTTCCTCTTCATCATCACTTTGAGGTAACCTTGCAGTTTCATAAGTTCATTTACTCGAACTTTCTTCTTTCTGTTCTTTGTTCAGAAAGATATTCTCGAAGAATACAACATTCCTTGATTCAATGATCATACCTTCATTTATATCAGGAATTGCTGACTTGTGCACTAAGAAGCGATATGCACTACTATTGTTAGCATATCCAATAAAAGCACAATCGATCATCTTCGGACCGATTCTAACTTGTTTCGGCTTAGGTACTTCGACTTTAGCCAAACACCCCACACTTTGAGGTATTTATATGACGGTTTACGTCCCTTCCATAACTCATATGGAGTTTTGTTTTTACCTTTGTGTGGGATCTTATTAAGAATGTAGTTTGCAGAAAGTATGGCTTCCCCCCACAAATTTTGGGGTAAGCCAGAACTTATCAACATCACATTCATCATCTCCTTAAGAGTATAATTTTTGTGTTATGCAACACCATTGGATTAAGGTGAGTAAGGTGCAGTCGTTTGATGAATTATACCCGCTTCTGAGCAAAATTCCTCAAACGGAGCAACATACTCTCTGCCTCTATCACTTCGAATCATCTTAATTTTCAAATTAAGCTGATTTTCAACTTCATTCTTATAAGTCTTAAAAGCTACTAAAGCTTCATCTTTGCTTTTCAAAAGATACACATAACAATATCTTGGGCAATCGTCTATAAACGTTATGAAGTACTTTTTCCCACCTCGAGTTTGCACAAGTTTTAAATCACACACATTTGTATGAATTAACTCGAGTGGTTTGGTACTTCTCGTTACCGAATGAAACGGTGCTTTGACCAACTTTGCTTCAGCACAAATTTCGCATTTGTCTTGTGAATCGGTTTTAAACGTAGGTATTAATTCTAGATTCACTAACCTTTTAATTGTGTTGAATTTTACGTGTCCTAATCTATCATGCCATAAATTAGAATAATCCAACAAGTAAACAGAACTAATAGTTTTATTCTTCGCCTCTTGGCGGAAAATAGACATTACAGACATCTTAAACAAGCCCTTATCAAGGTAGCACTTACAAAGAAACAGACCATTCTTGGTCATTACAAACTTGTCGGACTCAAACACTAGTCTAAACTCGGCCTTACTAAGCAAACGACTGGAAACCAAATTCTTACGGATGTCCGGGACATGCAGCATATCTACAAGCGTAAGCTCCTTTCCAGAAGTCATCTTTAGAACCTCCTTCCCAAGCCCAATGATGTTGGAAGTCGAAGAATTCCCCATGAAAAGCTTCCTTCCATTTATCAGAGTGTAGGAGGAGAACATCTCCTTGTCGACACAAATGTGACGGGTAGCCCCGGTATCTATCCACCACTCCCTTGGATTATCCACCATATTGGCTTCAAACACAACGGCAGTGAGATTGAGCTCCGACATGTCGATTGGAACCGACTTGTCCTCCATCACATTGGCTTGTTGGTTGCCACCTAGATTGCCCTTTTTAGGGTGTCGACAATCCTTAGCCATGTGGTTCGGTTTGCCACAGTTGTAGCAATTCCCCTTGAACTTTTTGGCTTTTTCTTTTTTTTTTCCAGAGTGCTTGCGTTTCTTGCTAGTGCTCGATTCAGCAAGATTGGCCTTAGCCTCCATTCCAGACTTACTGGATTTCACCTCTGATTTTCGGTTGTCTTCTTCGATCCGAAGCCGAACAATCAGATCCTCAAGCCCCATCTCTTTGCGCTTGTGCTTGAGGTAATTTTTGAAATCCTTCCACAATGGCGGCAATTTCTCGATTATTGCAGCTACTTGAAAGGATTCATTCAAAATCATCCCTTCAGACACTAAGTCGTGAAGTATGATTTGAATCTCCTGAACTTGGCTGATCACCGTCTTGGTGTCAACCATCTTGTACTCGAGGAATTTGCCGACAACAAATTTCTTTGTGCCGGCATCTTCCATCTTGTACTTCTTCTCCAAAGAATCCCACAATACCTTGGACGTCTTGAACGTGCTATAGACGTTATAGAGGATGTCGTCTAGCCCATTCAACACATAGTTGCGACACAGAAAATCACTGTTATGCCAAGCATCAACAACAATTCTCCGGTTGTTGTCGATTTCTTCATCGCCTACGGAGGGGGGATCGTCCTTCAGAAAATGGGACAACCCCAGAGTGGTAAGGTAAAACAATATCTTCTGTTGCCAACGTTTGAAGTCGGTGCCGAAGAACTTGAGCGGCTTTTTCGCCGTGAGCGGAGCAAAGAACCATTGGTGTGAAAGAGATTTATGTTTGTAGGTCCCAAGGGGTGTGAGAGTAAGGTTTAGAAGGGGGGGTTGAATAAACCTTACCAACTTTTCGATTTAGTCCTTTTAAGATAGTTCAGAGTTAATACTTCACAGCTAAGTCCTTGATGGACAGCTAAGTTAGTTAACCAACAGAGTTAGCCACTCAACAGACTCGACTGAGTTGTTGATAGAAAAACTGTGATATATTTTCAGTGGAGGACTTAACACCCTTGAATTTGGTTTAAGTTTGTTTTAACACTTGGTTTTAGCACTTTGTTAAATATCAATCGGAGAGCAAATTTATCAATGATATAAAGTAATATGCGAGAATTGAAGTCTTTGAAATGTAAATGACACAATAAATTTTATAGAGGTTCAAGATGGGGTAATTCTTCTAATCCTCTCTTCTCCAACTCACTGGAGGAATCCACTAAGTATTGATCGTAGTACAAAGTGGTTATCGGTCCCGATGCAAGTCTTGATCATACAAAATTGACTTGATCCTTTGGGACTCGATCTGAGATGCCTTGGTCACACAAAGGCTTCTCGTCCGACTCGGCTTCTTCACAGGGCAGCTGCCATGCTACTACAGCTCGCTTGCTCAAGTTTCTTGGATTTGATCACTAAGCCATCCAATAGCTTGAGACTGGTTCGACCTTGAACCTTTCTACAATAATGTAGACCCCTTTGATTCTTCAAATGTTTCCTCTTCAACTGATTGAAGTCGTCTTTCCTTCACAGGTAAGTGTTGGATTGATTTCCTTCGAAGTTTTGGCTTGATGATTAAGCTTGAATGATTTGAGAATAATGGTTCTTCAAATCTTGATTCACATAATGGTTTTGTGAATATATCAGCTAACTGCTTATCAGTTGAGATGTATTCCAAGGTGATGTCCTTCTTTTCAACATGGTCTCTTATGAAATGGTATCTGACATCAATGTGCTTTGTTCTTGAGTGTAACACAGGATTTTGAGTGATTGCAATTGCACTTGTGTTATCACACATGATTGGAATTTCCTTTTCCTCAACTTCATAGTCTCTCAGCTGTTGTCTCATCCATAAGACTTGGGCTGACAACAAATGCCTGGCCTATGTATTATGCTTCACCATGGATGTGGCTATTGAGTTTTGCTTCTTCTTTGAACCAGAAATTAACCTATTTCCAAACATTTGACATGTACCGAAGTACTTTTTCCTGTCAACTCTACATCCAAAGATAGTCGAATCAATAACCAATTATTTGAATCCACCTTCCTTTGGATACCATAAGCCAACTTCTTGCCTTCCCTTTAAATATCTCAATATTCTCTTGGCTACAATCATGTGGCTTTCTTTAGGAGCAGATTGAAATCTTGCACATACACCTACAACAAAGGTGATATCTCGGCCTACTTTCTTTGTGAGATAGAGCAGTGATACAATGAGTGCTCTCAGTATCTTGTTTGATCCACAGCTTGCCATCCGCATCCATATCCATTTTGATGATGTATTCATTGGTATTTTCACGAAGACTTCTCTTCCATACCAAATTTCTTCATTAATTCTCCGTGTACTTTGTCCGACTTATGAAGGTTCCATCCTTCACTGTTTTACTTGGAGTCCTAGGAAGAATGTCAGCTCTCCCGTCATGCTCATTTCAAATTTGCTTTGCATGAGGTTTGAGAATTTATCACACAGCTCTTTGTTTGTAGATCCAAATATAATGTCATCCACATATATTTGAACAAGCAGTATACTCTTTCCATCTTGAATTCTGAAGAGTGTTCTATCTACTTTGCCTTTGGTGAATCCAATATCTATTAGGAATTGAGATAATGTATCATACCATGCTCTTGGTGCCTGTTTCAATCCATAGAGAGCTTTCTTGAGCTTGTACATCTTGTCTCCAAGAGTCTTCTGCTCAAATCCTGGAGGTTGTTCAACATAGACTTCTTCTTCCAATAATCCATTTAAGAATGCACTTTTTACATCCATTTGATATACAATGAAGTTCTTGTGTGCAGCGATAGGCAAGAAACATCCTTATTGCTTCTAATCTGGCAACAGGGCAAAAGTTTCATCAAAATCTATTCCTTCTTCTTGGCAATACCCTTTGGCTACAAATCTTGCCTTGTTTCTTACCACAGAACCTTCTTCATTCATTTTGTTTCTGAAAACCCATTTTGTACCAATGACATTTTGATGAGTTGGTCTTTGAACCAATTCTCATACCTTGTTCCTTTGAAACTGATTCAACTCTTCTTGCATGGCTTGAATCCAATGTGTGTCATCCAATGCTTGTGACACATCTGTTGGTTCTATTTGAGAGATAAAACAAGTGAACATAGCTTCTTGTTGAGCTCTGGATCTGGTTCTTACACCTTCTCTTACATTTCCAATGACTAGTTCTGGTGGATGATCTCTCAGCCATCTTACATCTGGTTGGAGTAAGTTAGCTGGATTCAGTCTTCTTGCATCTGTGTTGTATTGAGTAGCTCTCTCATTATCACTTAGTCATGATTGTCCAAATTGTCTTTGAGATTCACTATCTCTTCTTCATCTCGGTTAATTGTTCCAGCTTCAGCTTCAACATAGGGACTCTTCTGCATGGTTGGCTGATTCAGCTTGTCAGCTAACTCTTCAATGTCTTCTTCATTTACCTTGGGTTCATCAAACACCACATGGAAGGACTCTTCTGTAACCATTGTCCTCTTGTTGAGTTCTCTATGGGCTTTACTTTCAGCTGAGTATCCCAAGAAGATACCTTCATCATCTTTGGCATCAAAAGCCTTTAAGTTGTCTTTGCCATTATTATGGATGAAGCATTTACATCCAAAGATTTTAAAATATGCAACATTTGGCTTTCTCCCTGTCCAAATCTCATAGGGAGTCTTTGTCAGCTGTCTATTTATCATGCATATATTTTGAGTATAACATGCCGTGTTTATCGCTTGACCAAAAATCTTTTGGTAGCCCCGCTTTCACCTAACATGGTCCTTGCTTTGCTTCTTTGAGAGTTATGTTCCTTCTTTCTCGCAACTCCACTCTCTTTGTGGAGTTCTTGCAGATAGTTCATAAGCAATACCATTTTCAACACAATATCGAGTTATTATTCCATTGACAAACTCGGTTCCTCACATCGATCTTATTTTAATGATGGTTTGACTCTTCTCATTTTGAATTCTCTTCATCACCGTGGTAAAGCTTCTGTAAGGTTTCTTTCTTCTTACACATGAAAATTGTCCATGTATATCTTGAATAATCATCTACTACCACCAAGGTGTATTTCTTTCCACTTATACTAGTTTTGGTTCAACGACCAAATAGGTCCATATGTAACAGGTGCAATATTCTTGTTGAAGATGGACATGTCTTTTCTTTGAATGATGATTTGATCTGCTTTCCCATCTGGCATGCATCACATACACTCTCCTTCTTGTATACTGAGTCTGGAAGTCCTTCTACTAGATTACTACTTGCAAGTTTGTTAATTGTTTTGAAATTCAGGTGACTCAGCTTCTTGTGCCCACAAACAACTTGATTCGGCAATTGGTGCTTTTTGCTAGTAGACAAGTGCTTGGTGTTGCAGTTGACCAATTCACCATGTACATGTTCTTTTGTCTGCATCCTTGTAGCACTACTTCATTAGATTCAGTGTCCTTGATTTGGCATACACCCATGTTGAATCCAACATTATAGCCCTTGTCACGAGTTGATCGATACTTAGCAAATTGAAGTTGAGTCCTTCAACATATGCAACATCCGTGATTTCTAATCCATTTTTCTTGATGGATCCAATGCCTCTTATTTCTCCCGAGCTTCATTCCCTCCAAATATAACTTTTGCACCTCTAACCTCCTTGAATTTTGATAGATTTTTCTTGTTTCATGTCATGTGTCTAGAACAACCACTATCCATATACCAGGTTCCTTGCACTCTCTCCTTGAACCTGCAATCAAGGAAATTAGGTTTTAGGTACCCATACTTGTCTGGGTCCTGAGGGGTTAGTATTGTAAGATGATCCAACCAACCTATAGCCAAATGATTTGACTCTAAGGGGTTTCCATCTATCTGTGCCATAATCATAATTTACTTTGGAAAATTGCTTGGGGGTTTTGGGTTCATACAACTGTCTCTTTTGTCTGTATGCCTGTGTGTGTGTTTTAACAATTGCCTTTCTTGGGTAGTTGTGATACTTCTGTGTGTAGTGCTTGGGTGCATATCTGTGCTGAAGATAGCTCTTTTGCCTTTGGAATGGCCTTTGCTGAGTTCTAGGCCTTTGCCATCTAGGCATGTATTCCATAGATTTTTGCTGATTTTTCACATTGTACCAATCAGCTTGGCTTGGGTAGTTTCTACCATTCCCATCATATGTGTTCCTTTTATAGAACCTCTGGGGTTTTTGGTAGCTCTGTTTCTTCTTTACAGAGTATTTTCTGTTTGGAATTTGCTGAGGAACTCTGCTGGATTTCTTCTCAGTTGTCCTCTCAGCATACTCAACTGGCTATTTTCCTTTTCCTTTATAACCAAGGCCAGTTTGGTTGTGATTGTGCTTAGGAATGAATGTGTGTGCACCATTTGGAGTTTTGGATTTTTGAGATGCTTCATTGCTTGAAGATCCTTTTTCGAAAATCACTTTGGGAGCTTGACTTAGCATAGAGGACTTAAATCCTAAGCCTGTCTTATCTCCACATTCTCTTGGCTCATAATAAGATCATCCAAAGATTTAGATGCCTTAGTGAATGAGGCAATCACATTTTTGAGGTCATTTTCCTCTTTTCTCGAGTAGTGCTATCTCACTATTAACTTAGCATTTTCAGCCTTTTATTTCTTTATTCTCATTAGCTATGTGACTCGAGTACTCGGCTCCTTAGTCACCGTGAGTTTTGCTTTTGAGTAGGTTGTTTTCCTCATTTAGCAGTGTGTGCGAGGATTTAGTGTGCTCAAAGTCTTTCATCATTTTGCCTAATGAATCATAAAGATTAGTGGGTGATGAAGTGTGTGTGTCACAATCACTATCACTAGTGTCTCGAGTGAGATGAGTTAGAGTGTACCTCATCTTCTTGGTCGGAGTTGGTCTTGTTCTTTGGCCATTAAACATATCAAGGCTTCTTCTTCTTCGAGTCACTTGAGTAGTCGAGTTCACTACTCTCCGAGTCCGCTGTGTCTTTTGACTTGGTATGTCTCGATCTCTGCCTAACATTGCCTTTTTCTTTTCTTGTCTTCTTTTCTCTCAAGACTTTTCTTTCATCTTCATTCCCGTATTTGTTCACTACAGATATGGGCAATCAATGGCATAATGACCGGTTGCATGCGCTCTAGCATAGACTCTCAACTTTTTGATCACTCTTTCCATTCTTGGATTGTCGATTCTTTGGTATTCGATCTTTTGATGCTCGCTCTCTTGGGTGGCCTATCTTCCCTTGACTTGGAGGGAGCTGAGTGTCTTCTGGAAGATTCACCTTTGCCTCTTTTGTAGTTCTTGTTGAAGAACTTGTTGAACCTTTTAACCATCAGGGCAATCTCTTCTTGGTCAATGACTTCTTTGACTTCAGCTCTCTTCCCATCCTTGACTATTAGAGCAGCTGTTTTGGGTACAACTGTCTCTTCTTGATCTTTTCTTCTCAGCTCAAATTCATAGGCTTTGAGATATGAGAATAACTCATGGTTGGATGTTTTTGATAGGTCCATGGAATGTCTCAGGGCCATGACCTTCATTTCCCACTCAGCTGGAAGACTTCTTAGAATCTTCATACACATTTCCTTCTGTGTATATTCTTTTCCAAGCGCAGATAACTCATTTGTAATTTCTGTGAATCGAGCATCCAGTTGATCCAGGTTTTCTCCTACAAGAATTTTAAAGTTTTCAAATTTTTGTACAACAACAGATAGCTTATTTTCCTTGATCTGCTCAGAGCCTTCACAAATCAAGGTTAGCTTATCCCAGATTTCTTTGGCTGTCTTGCATGATTTGACTTTGTTGAACATAGCTTTGTCCAAAGACTTGTAAAGGATGTCCTTGGCTACATTGTCTAGGTTGTATCTTTTTCTATCATCATTTGTCCATTCAGCTCTGGGTTTTTCAACCATAGCTGGTCTGGGAGCAACATCCTCTTCTCCTTCAACTGCAACAGCTCTCCTTGCAGTTGTGTTCACTTTTAAAATTTGTAGTGGTCAATCTTCTATTACTATCCACATTTCATCGTGTAATGCTGATAGATGAGCCTGCATACAAATTTTCCAATCTTCAAATTCCTCAATTGTGAACATAGGGATGCGTGTCAAATTTGCTTCCATGATAGTAACTTTGCTAAATAAAAGAATTTTGAAAGATCAAGTGCTAAAGCAAGCTTTGAAAGATTGGAGATCTAGTTCAAGAACTGGGTGCGGAAGGTTCAATGAACCAACCGCTCCGATACCACTTGTAGTCCCAAGGGTGTGACAAGAAGGTTTAGAAGGGGGGATTGAATAAACCTTACCAACTTTTCGATTTAGTCCTTTTAAGATAGTTCGAGTTAATACTTCACAAACTAAGTCCTTGATGGACAGCTAAGTTAGTTAACCAACAGAGTTAGCCACTCAACAGACTCGACTGAGCTGTTGATAGAATAACTCAGCTGCTTAGTCTAAGGCTTAACTCAACTGTGATATGTTATCAGCGGAAGACTTAACACTCTTGAATTTGGTTTAAGTTTGTTTTAACACTTGGTTTTAGCACTTTGTTAAATATCAATCGGATGGCAAATTTATCAGCAGATATAAAGTAATATGCATAATTGAAGTACTAAAATGTAAATGACACAATAAACTTTATAGAGGTTCGAAGATGGGGTAATTCTTCTAATCCTCTCTTCTCCAACTCCTAGAGGAATCCACTAAGTATTGATCAGAGTACAAAGTGGTTATTAGTTCAGATGCAAGTCTTGATCACACAGCTGACTTGATCCTTTGGGACTCAGTCTGGAGATGCCTTGGTCACACAGCTGGCTTATCATCCAACTCAGCTTCTTCACAGGGCAGCTGCCTTGCTACTACAGCTCACTTGCTCAAGTTTCTTGGATTTGATCACTAAGCCCTCCAATAGCTTGAGACTGGTTCGACCTTGAACCTTTCTACAATAATGTAGACCCCTTTGATTCTTCAAATGTTTCCTCTTCAACTGATTGAAGTCGTCTTTCCTTCACAGGTAAGTGTTGGATTGATTTTCTTCGAAGTTTTGGCTTGATGATTAAGCTTGAATGATTTGGGAATATTTTGTAGGTTACAGCTCAATTGATAGCTTAGATGTTCGTAGTCAAGGTAACCACTGCATTTTTCTCAAATTGATTCCTCAGCCTTTTATAGTGTTCTTTTGAAAATCTGCCCGTTGAAGAGATAGGCTAATTTTCAAAAGACACGTGTGGTCGTTGGCTTGTCTTGTTGCAGTCCTTGAAATTGACATTTCCTCGTATTGAATGAACCTTCACTTTTCGAGTTCGACACAGTGCGATGCTTCCCATTGTTTATTCCTTTTGCACGCTTGGGACTGAGCACTTTAAGAAAGACAAGATGGAAGTATTACTTGTTTAAGTAACTTTCTTGACTTCTCGGCAATAGATCCTTTTCATTGTCTTGACTTGACCGCAGCTTCTTTAACTTCCCCGATGACTTCAAGTCGACTTTCCAATCATTGGATGACTCATCCTCACTTCAACTTGAGACTTGGCTATCTTGGGTTGACTTGATGACACTTTTCACAACATCTCAAATGATACTTCTCGATCGAGTTCCTGTCTTCTCTTCCTTGCCATACTCAAACAGTATCACAATGAGTCTTCATTCTAGTCTTCAGTTGACTTCTTGCATGTTTAGGCATAGCTGACTTAATTCAGCTCGAACAGCCCTATCTATTACAATGCAAATTACAAAGAAAATGGGGTGCCAACTTTCTAGTCTAAGTTTTACATGGCATTCATCAAAATCTAAAAATAAATTTCCCAACAATGTTGATGCCATCGTCTTGAACAGAAACAGACGATTTCATCTTGCGATTATTGGAAAAAAGTTGTGTGGTTTCTGTTTCGAAAGAATAATGGCTAGTGTTTGAAGTGTATGGCTAAGTCGAGGCCTGAATTATATTCAGTTTCATCAAGATGAAAACGCCCCGTATACCGAGTGCTTACGGTTCCGGCGCTCGTCTCTAAGATACAACGACTTTACTATTCTGGTTTAGCAGCACTAGCAAAACCGGAACTTCAGCGAACAACAGAAATGTCTGAACTTTCAAGCTTTTTGAAGAAGGGAAATGTCAATATGCTGATGATGCAAATGACCGATTATTATCTGATGAATTTCGTGTTGTTTTTCATCTGCAGGGGTCGATTATTATAGGCCTCAGATGCCTCGTATGGAAAGATCACGTCTTTTGGCTCGAAAAGACACATTTTGCACCGAATGCACTCATCCGCTCATCGACACACAACCTGGCGCATGGCCCGTGCGTGGATGCACGAAGCGCGGCGACGCGACGGAACGCGCGTGCGCGGCGCCAGCCGCGTCGGTGCGTACACTCCCAGGTTGAAAATCCTAATTAATTAATTATTTTTAAAGGTTTTTGGTCCAAAAGAATAAGGGCATTGAAGCCCAAGCCCCCACGGCCCTCGACCCGGGCCGAGCCGAGCTGCCGGCGGCGTACACTGTGTTGAAAAACCCACAAGCATAATTTTAAAACTTATTTTCCTCAATCAAGGTTTTTGGTCCAAAAAGAAATGGCTTTGCATCACAAGAGCCATGACTACAATTAAAATGCACCAAATACATGAAGAAGGAAGCTCGTGGGACTTCTTGGCAATCATGTGCCAAGAAAAGCGAGCGGGCATGCAATCGTGTATATCATATTTGACCGCACGTAATAGGCGGCTATTCGAAGGGGCGGTAATTACTTCCGATGGCATTACTGTGAAATCAAAACACATACAAGATCATGTTTTCTTCGTATCCTCATGTTTTGTCAATATGAACACCTTGCTTTTAAAATTAGTTCTAGTGCATTTTCGGTTTGTTTGCCCCCAAATGGCAAACCCATCAAGTCAACATTTAGTCCCATTGTGGATATATTAACATTTGCAAATATATTATTCACATTTCATCCAAAAAAAAAAGTGTGCAAAATTTGCCTCTTTATTCTATGTGGGATAGAGCATTTCTCCTTTCCCACATTT
The DNA here is from genome assembly GCA_016081115.2 of Rehmannia glutinosa. NCBI lineage: Eukaryota > Viridiplantae > Streptophyta > Magnoliopsida > Lamiales > Orobanchaceae > Rehmannia > Rehmannia glutinosa. Next base: position 41,621,739 of record CM071928.1, on the reverse strand, counting down.
TCCATTTTTCATACCATTTTCTTGTATTAAGTGGCTAACTTCTAGCATTAATTTCTCATTCACCCGAAATTGGTTTGAGAAATTTCAAATGCTATTCTCATCTACTCTCTTAGTAGAATTTTTACAAATAATTTAATTCTATTTTTCACTAATGGAAATCACTTAATTATTTGGTCAAAATCAGGTCAACACCCATTTTACCAAAACAAGAATTCCAACATTTTTAATATCAGTAGTCAATGAAAAATTACATAAGTGATAAGGGCACCCACAGTGGGGACATTTGGAAGGGATATTTCTCCAAATATCCCCATCAAATGTTTCACCACCATTGTGGCTAAAACATTTTGCTGAGCTGTAAAATGTCCGGTGCTTAATTAGTACCCGGATATTTCAATTGAAACAAAAATGAATAACAAATACAATTGAGGCGTGAATTAATCCCGGAAGGAAATCATGCGTGAAAGTCACGCACGCGTGGATGGGAATTCTTCCTCGTTGCAAACCGAGTCAACTTTTTTGCTTTGTTTTTTAAATAAGCTTTAAAATTGTGATTACTTTTCATTCATGAGTTTTTTTTGGTTCAATATACCTATATGTAAATATGTAATCTTTTTGTGCGAGTTTTTTTATTTCTTTTTTGTTTTCAAAAATAAATCCCTATTTATTATTCTTTTGTAGCATATATGTAATTCATCTATTTAAATTTTGATATTAAACTAATATTAAATGAAAATTATTTAAAAAAATTATAAGTGAGATTAATTAAATTAAAAATACAACTTTTCAAATAGTAAATGATTTTATTTAAATAGAAATATAAAGATTAATGAAATGACAGTGGACCCCATAAATATGTGGTTAGTGAGATATTTGATTGTGAACTTTGAGACATTAGATGAGTGAGATATTTGATTGTTGATGTGGATTCATATACCCACAAATATTTGGAAGAAATATTTCAACCATTATGGATGCTCTAAAGCATCAATTTTTATTATTATCAATACATCATAGCAAAGAATCTTTGCTGAATTTAAATCATCTTTAAACATACCACTTGGAGGAACAACTTTCCTCATCTAACCCATTGTGAGCCCATTGTATTGTAATATTTCAGTTTCAAAATAGTTACTTTATTGTTTGTTATGAAATGTTTTTTTATTCTTTAATTTACAAATTTGATATGTTTATTTTTTATAGTCTTCATATTACAAATTTCTATTCTATTTTAATATTTATCATATTAATTATATCAACTAATTCTAAAAAACATACTATATTTTTTAAAAAATTTACTAACGAAGATACTCAAATTGATTGTTCAAGTTCATCAAGGAACTGTTTCTTTAAGACAACTGAGTAATATTAATATATTATTACATGTATCTATTTAAGTAATCTAAAGTCTTTGTGAATGTTGTAGACCTGTTATTGTTCTAGCCTTTCTTTAATAACTCTTAAAACCAGGCTATCTCTAATTAAAGAAGCAATTTTCCGATCTGGTTCAGGCGCAATTATTGGTGCTTTGAGTATTAAATAAAGCGAGTCAATCAATCGAAATTAATCCAATCAAAAACACATGTTAGGTACTATTATAACATTTTACTATTGTCATTTTTCCCCCCGCAAAGACGCGCATATTATAACGCTGAAATTTCAAATTTTAGGGATGCATTACTTCCCTCATTATGTCATTACTAACCGCTTTAAGTATAAATTATTAGGCAAAAACTCAGGAAAGACCGTTTTACGGGTCAGATCATGTAAGACGGATCCCCATTGACCCGCCTGACCCGATCCGCCCAGTCTTATTTTTAATTTTTTTAATTCAACTTCCCTTCTCGATCGCTACCCGCATCTCCCATTACCCATTACCAAGCCCCTACCCCATGTTCCAAAGTAGTTCCTTCTTCCCGCCCGTTCTTCCTCACCTGTTTTTTTCTTCCGCTCCTTCAAATTTCTTGCTTTCTATTCGAGTTCTTTTTCTCAGTTTTCTGGAGTTCTAACCTTGCGCTGTTACTCCGAGATAACAACTGGTAAGTACATTTTTATTTTTCTTCGTTTTTTTTCGTTTTTGTTCGATTCTAGGGTTTCGATTTTGTTCGATTTTTTGTTTTTTTTTTTCGAATTGGCATTGCGTTTGTGTTTGTCCTCAACGGTGTATATAGTGTTTGGTCATTGCTTTGAAGCTTCCAAGTTTGCAACTATTTCATTTGTATTTGTTTCAAGTTTTCTATATTTGTTTCAAAATCATAAATTGTAGAGGAGATTTTCTGCTTCCTATGTGCTCTGATGGTATATATGTGTACTTTTGTTGGCAGTTTTACGATTCCTACATTTTTTTTTCTATATTGGAACTGTAGGTTATTTTAGAGAAATTTGGCTATGTTCCTGTTTATTTTGAATTCATGTCTCAGTGTGTTTTTTATCACTAAGAAAATTTGTTTATGTCTTTGTTTATTTGAATTTATGGCTCAGTGTGTTTTTTATACATTGCTCAGTGTGTTTTTTATAGCCTTAATATATAAGTATATGCATCTTGGAAGGATCATATTTAATGCTTACTGGTATCATAAATTGGATTTAATGTACCATTTGTAGATTTAATATATTGCAGTCCCATTGCTCAGTGTCTTTTTTTATGGCCAGAATATATAAGTATATGCATCTTGGAAGTATCATATTTAATGCTTACTAGTATCATAAATTGGATGTAATGTATCATTTCTAGATTTACTACATTGCAGTCCCATGGTTGTCTTGTGTTTTCGTCAAATTTCATGGTTTTACTGAATGTTTTATAGGTTTACATTACAGTTGAAGATGGTACGACAGAAGATATTGATAACAAGGAGAGGTAGGGGAAGGGGTAGGGGAAGGGGTAGGGTGGACCCCCAAGATGATGATATAAAGGATGAAATAAAGGAATCTCCAGTTATTGATAATCCAGGTATAGAGGCTGGTGCTGAGACGTCGACGAGTCAAGCTGTAGGTGGAATGTCGGCTAATGAAGCTCTTGTTAAAGAAAGCCCTGCTGATTCAGTAATGAAAGGACCCCCTACTGAAACCCGTGATGATACAGTATTGAAAGGACCCCGGTGAAACCCCCAAAACACTGTGATATATTAATGAAGGAAGCCCCTGCTGGAACGTTGAAAAATGAAACTTCGACGCAGGGAAAAGTTGATGAGGAAGAAATAATTCTGGATATGGGTGTTGGTGATGTATCTAAGAGACGATTGAGTAAGGATGCTGGGACAAAAAAATCACCGGCGAAAAAAATGAGCAAGGCTGTTGGTGACAAAAAAGTTGCTAGCAAAAATCCTCGAAAGAAAGAAAAGCTATCCGACGACGATACGAAGAAGTTAGTGTACTTGAAAGTACTAGTTTTTGATTTCAAAGTATCATTAATTTTGTGAAAAGTATCAGTCTATGCTATATATATATATATGTCTTATGTAAAGTACGTGTATTTTAATCATTTTAATAAATCAGTGTTTTATATGTTAGAAGTATCATTTTGAGTAGTATCTAAAATTTATTTAAAAGTATTAGATATTTATTCAAAAGTACCATTTTGTTATCTAAATAGTATCATATTTCATACATGAAAGTATCACAAAATAATATATGTGATTGTATTAATTATATATTATTTATTTTTTGCAGCGACTTTCTTACCCAATGTAGACCTAAGGGTTTATTTGATGTTGTGAAGTCTTTGACTGATAGTCAAATAGAGGATGTGAAGAATATTGGGTTTGGTGGGTTACTGAACCTTAATGTTCATCATTTACCTGCTCAAATGATTCCGTGGCTGGTTCAAAGGTTTAATGGGAAGAATCGGTTGCTTAGTATTGATGAGAGGACGAGGTTTGTCATTACTGCTGACGACATTTGTGATGTTTTCATGCTACCGAGGACTGACCGGGAAGTTTTAGTTTTCAAACGGAGCAATAGTTTAGATCCAATTGTTGAATTTAAGAAAAAAGTTGGTATTGATGGGACTTCTAGTGTTGGCACTTTGAAGTCCAAGTTGATGGGTGAATTTAAACAAGGAGGTGATGACTTTAAACGAATGTTTGTTTTGTATAGTTTATCTACTTTGTTGACCCCCACTGCAAATAGGACTGTTGATGTCTCGTGCTTTAAGTCGCTGTTGGATGTGGATGCCATTTCACATTTTGATTGGTGTTCACTTGTGTTGGAAAGACTTGGAAGGGCGGTTGATAATTTTAACAAGAACTCAACCACCCATATAAGTGGATGTATTCTGGCGCTGCAGATCATATATTTGCATCGTCTTAAATGGCAAGGAGTTGCTGAACCATTTGATCTCCCTCTCATTCAAAGATCGGACGATGCAACGATAAGAAAGCGCGTGAAAGAAGAGAGAGAGTCTTTGGAGAGTTTGGCCAGGGGGAGTGGGTGGAGGATGTTTTTCCTATTTCTAGGAAAACGAAGCCTGTTGTTGAAGAGAAAATAAGCAGTTCGACCGATGGAGGTAAAGATGAGAAGGGAAAGCCGGGTAAAGAACATGTTGAGAAGGAAAAATCTGAGAATTTTGATGAATCTTCAAGAATCATCAAGTTTGTACTACCAGAGGGGCAGCCGACTGATGATGAGATTGAGGAAATCGCTAAAAATGTAAGTTAAATGTAACATTTATATCCGTCCTAAAGTAATAATCCTGAAAAAGTATCATTTTTTGATGAAAACGTATCCTTTTTTGATGAAAAAGTATTACAACATTTGTAGGGGGTGCACAAAGCCTGTTTGTTGTTGAAAAAGGACATGGAAGTCATAAGACATGTCCATATGGAGAGACTTCGATTTGAAATGCAGCGGGAACATGCAAATACTTCTTCATCACCTGATGATGAGTTCTTCTCAAGTGCAAAACTTCACGAGTATATCAATGAAGTTGTGAAGAATTTTCAGAAGAAGAAAGAACATAATCAGCCCACGCATAATGAGCTGATGTCTAGTTTTGACCTTTTAACCCCTGACACAGAGTCACCCGTTGTTGAAGAACAGCCTACCTACGAAGCGAATATTGATGATGACGTAATCCAAGGAATGGATGATAGTCAAATTGATGAAGTAATTCAAGGTCGGAGTTAAACATGCGAGCAAGTTGTAGGCGATTCGAGTACTATATATGTAAAGTATTAGTTAAATTAAAAAGTATCTTTTTTGTTTGAATAAGTATCTCTTTCATTATAATAAGTATCTATTTTTTTTTAGAGAAAAGTATCGTTTTTTTTCAAATAAGTATCTGTTTTCTTTGAATAAGTGTCATTTTATTTGATAAATTATATATCTGATGTGTTCTATCAAACAGGTGGTTCTTGGCCTATAAACGAAAAGAGCTCTTTTCGTTCTGAATTTATGAAGAAGAATAATCGTTATTTGGTTGGAATGACCCGGAAAGAGAGAGACATTGTTGATTTCTGTTTTTTTCCACATAGTCCTAAAATAGAGTAAGTAACATTGAGACTTATTAGATATCCCCTTTTTGATGAGAAATGTCATGTTGATTATTTTTATTGTTTTTACTCAGTTCAAATGTGTTTGCAAATGCTGGAGAGTTTTTTGTTCCCTTTAAGGATGGGATTGATTCGCTGAATGACTCGAGCTTGATTTATGTTAATGTGATTGACATATGGTCTGTCATCTTAAACAAAAATGCAGTTGGGCCCAACGATCCAAAACACTTTTATTTCAACACTCAGCACTCTGTAAGTAGTATCTATTTTCTTTTGTTTTTTATTTTTATGTCGGTTAATTTTTTTTATTTTTTATTTTTTGCCGAACAGCTATATCTTGTTGATCATTTCCAAGGAAAAAATTGTGCTAGAGATCTTAGAGGTTGTTGGAGGGTGTTCATGAGGTTGTTGAACAAACCCAATCTGAATGAAGTGGATCATGTAAGAATAACTTTAGTTTTTTATTTGAAAAGTATCTCTTTATTTGTGAAAAGTATCTCTATATGCATGAAAAGTGTCTCTTTTTCCTTGAAGGTATTAAAAGCTGTAATGATGAAGTATTTGTTTTCTTAAATATGTAGATATTTGTTCCATATTGTTACGAAAGTCACTTTGTTGCTGTGGTGATTAATTTTGTTGATAAGAAAATCCAATATCTCGACAATCTGGTGCACAATGAAGTTGTTGTTGATGAATATCACGGGCTTGCGACTTTGGTGGTAAAGTGTCATTATTATTATATATGAAGTTTACTTGAATTGAGTTGTAATACATCTTGTTCTTTGACAGCAAATGCAAATGGCTCTGTTTCTAGAAGAGGAAAATCACGCCAAAGCTCATGAAGTTGCGTCATATTCCTTTGAAAATGTTTCTTTTCCGTGGCAAAGAAATGACAGGAATATTGACTGTGGTGTGTTTCTAATGCACCACATGGAAAACTTTGTGGGTAATGTTTACTCAATTCCGGATTTGTGCAAGGTATGAACACTGTTTAGAAAAATAATATGTAGTTTAAAATTATTTGTATTTGTTTTGATATTATTTTTTTAATTTTTTGTTTTGAAGCCTGTTGAAAGACGCAAGCTAAGAGCTGAGTACTGTGCAAGAATTATCCTGTCTGATCTGAACGAGCTGAAGGTGCAAATGGAAAAGGATGTTCTTAAATTTATCAATGACTTCAAGGAACCCCTTAAGGAGCGCCCCAAGAAACGTCCCCAAAAAAAAGAAATTAACCTGTAGAATTTTAATCACAAACATCTTGATTATGTATTTTGTCCCATAGATTTGCAGTTGGGTTTTGCAAATGTTCTGAATTGTATTTCCTTTCGTCATTTTGACATGATTCTGCAGTTTATTTTGGCAATCAAAAGTTAATAGGATTTTATTTGTAGTTCAATATGGCAGATCTTTCTTAAAGTATCATCTGTAATGGAAAAAGTATCCCATTTTTTATTTAAAACAAACTTATTCGCACAACAGACCATAAATACATGAAAACTAAAAAGTATCATGTATAATTATCACTATTTATGTAAAAAGTCTTTCTTTAAACAAAAAATATGAAACTTTTGATCTTGAAAGTATCATAGTTAGAATCAAAAGTATCACTAATTCGCACAACAGGTGACACATTTGGAAATACATGAAAAACTAAAAAGTATCATGTATAATCGAGAAAGTATCACTATTTATGTAAAAAGTAACATTTCTTTAATGCAATATAAAATATGAAACCATAACATTTGATCTTGAAAGTATCATAGTTAGAATCAAAAGTATCACTAATTCGCACAACATGTGACACATTTGGAAATACATGAAAAACTAAAAAGTATCATGTATAATCGAGAAAGTATCACTATTTATGTAAAAAGTTACATTTCTTTAATGCAATATAAAATATGAAACCATAACATTTGATCTTGAAAGTATCATAGTTAGAATCAAAAGTATCACTAATTGCTTCAAAAGTATCAAAATTACAATCTGTAATCTTTAAAAAATTATCTAAAACAATCGAGCATTTGGAGTCTTGGAACCAAACTCCTTGGGTTGAGAATAGTCAGTCACATCAACAGTTTTATTCTTGCTCTTTTCCAAACTACCCTTTATCCTTTTTCTTCTTCCTTTCGTAACAGTCCGAGTAGGATCTCGCAATTTATTAGATGTACTTGAAACAAATGGATGATTCATCTTGGTCAAGAAAATTCATGTATTCTTCAACGCATTAATAGCGAGAAAATCTTTGTTATACCCTTCTTCAATTATCCTTCTTGCCTCTTCATTTGCTTGGCATTTCAAAACAAGCTCGTAATATCTTCGCGCCATTTCATGATGCCATGGAATGCAGTCACTAGGCTTCTCATTTCTATTACTTAAGTTATCCCACACCTTAGATTTTGCCATTCTTGTCCATCTTTTCAGAATATATATTTCCGGTATCTCCATAATAGAATGAAGATGAAGTACACGCAATGAATGGTAACACAATATACCGCATTCTTCAAATTTCTTGCAGGTGCAAGTTATCATTATCCGCAAAGGATCAAACATGACACGATTTGTATCTCCATCTTCAGTATGAGAAGAAATGTTATAAACATTGAACACCTCATCTTCATGAACTAAAGTACAAGTAGTAGAAATTGAAGATATAAACTCTGCCTCAAAATCTTTGAACAATGTCAACGTGTATACCTCAGAAGCGTGCTTTAACATCCCAGTCAATGGTATGGTACTTGTTGGAATTGATCTGATGACTTGAATTCATCATTTTGTTCTTTCATTCTCCAATTCTTCACTAGTTCTTTGAAAATACCAAAAAAATATGTCAAGCTTGTCGTCTTCTTTGCATTGAAGCCCATTGCATTATTAGTACTTTCGCTCCTTTGTGAAGAAAGTATTCCTAAAAAAAAGTCTTTACTTAAAGTCATGCACCATTTGTCCTTTAGTTCATACAATCGTTTGAACCATGTTTGTTCCTCCAACCCGTATGTAGAAATCATGTTACTCCAACAAGTTTCAAACTCAAATTCGTCGTTACATCCTGATAAGCATTTCCTAAATGCATTCTTAAATGATTTGTTGCTCTTCAACTGTCCAAACCTGCTCACAACATTTTGGTAAAGATGCCATTGGCATAATCTATGCTTTGTGCCAGGGAAAACTTACATGAAAGTAATGACATAGTTAAAGTAACACTTTTTCGCTTACAAGTATCTGTTTTAGGAAGTAAAGTATCATAATGTTTTAAACAGGCACAGACCAGAAACACAGATGTAAAAGATCAAACAAAATGATTACAAAATAGAAGTAATGTGATTTTATTCATAATCTATTCTTTGTGCTAGGGAAAACCTACATGAAAGTAATGTCATAGTTAAAGTAACACTTTTTAGCTTACAAGTATCTGTTTTAGGAAGTAAAGTATCATAATGTTTTAAACAGGCACAGACCAGAAACACAGATGTAAAAGATCACACAAAATGATTACAAAATAGAAGTAATAGTTTTATGCTTTAAAGTATCTGTATCTTGAGTTAAAGTATCATATCTTTTCTATTGCATTAGAAATTGCTTGGTCTTGATCAGTAAAAATAGTGATTGGACACTTCTCTCCCATGATTTCTTGAAAACCTCGAAAAGCCACTCAAATGATTCAGATTTTTCATTTGATAAGAATGCACAACCAAACATCACATTTTTCCAATGATTGTTGATGCCAAACAAATGGAGCACAAATCAAATTGTATCTATTTGTACGATATGTAGTGTCAAATACTACTACATATCCAAATATATCGTAATCTTCTCTCATCATTGAGTCTCTCCAAAAAACATTGCTTAATTTGGCCATATCGTCTAATTTAACTCTAAAAAAAAAGTCCTCCTCCTAGGATGGTCGTTCATACAACATTTCAACTAATGTTTGTGCATCCCCACCTTATATTTCTTTCAGTTTCAAATGATTTACAAAATTTAGATGATCTTTGATAGTGTGCCCAACACTTTCATCGCCACCCGCTTCATGTGCCATATACCTATAAGAATTTGTTGGTCTCATTCCGGAAGAAACCATATCTTCTATGACTTTGCCCTTTTCACTTGTAATTTCTCTTTCAGAGTGATGAAGGTGGCTCCACTCTTTCCTAGTAAGTGGATGATTGTGTTCTATAATATGACTCAAAACCTCATAAAGACCTTCTTCATTTAGTTTCACTGTCATTGTAGCATTACATCCTGTACGTGTAACAGGAAAATTTTTCTTTTTTTCATTGTAGGAGTTTATTCTCAGATTTCCCGATCTCTTAAACCCCTCACAAGAGCAGACAAAGTATTTCTCCAGCACAACTCCACCAGATTGTGTCCTAGTTATTGCTTTGCGAACACTAAATCCTAGTTTACGACTGTGATCGCAATACAATTTATGCATATCATCTACTATCTTCCTTTTAATCCCAACTAGAGAACCAGATATATCAACAATGTCGTTCATGTATTCTGTGAACATTTCAATTAAACACAGTACATGTTAAAATAGAAATGATACATTTCTATTAAAATGTAATACTTTTGCATTAATATCTAATACTTGTCTCCACTGGTTCTGTACTCTGTTCAATAGTGTCCACATCATTTATATCTTCATCTCCAATGACTTCTATCTGTTCTTCATCACTAGAAACAACAACTACTGAATCCAACTTTTCACCTACAAGTAGGAAATAAATAAAAAAATAAGAGGTGAATTTTTTTGAATATGTTAATATAAGCTGTTAAATTCCAAAATGTTCTAGTATCTCTTTTCATTGCAAAAGTATCATATTGAAATTCAATAGTATCATTATTTGACTGATTAGTACCACCTTTACAGTAAAAGGTATGGATCATGCAACAAAACTTAGTGCATTACCTTCCTGAATGAGTAAATCATTTGCATCTTCATTCTCCATTGCAGAAGTCGTCTTTGTAATCAATATTTGTTGTTGAATGTAGTAATAAGTAATGCTTTTTGGTAGAACTTTTGTATGTATATAAAATCGAATTGGACTGGAGCTTCAAGAAGGTGAAAAATTGATAGAAAATCAAACTTTTGATTTTTGAAGCTCAAAGAAGGTCGAACTTCAAAAGAATATGCAATTTTTTAACAGCTCTTACTTCTTTGTTAAAGAAATTGCTGTTAAATTGCAAAAATTTTACTGAAGATTTCGAGTTGGAGCAGCGGGAAGGATGATGACTAGTTTGAGCTGTGGGCGCGTCGACTAGGGCTTGAGTGCAGGGCGCGTCGACTAGGGTTGGGGCCTATTAGGGCTGGGGTGAATGTGTGGGCCGGCGTTGCGAATTGGGCTGGGGTACAGGTGTTTTGGGCCAACGTATTCCTTAGATTTAGGATCCGGCTGAATTGAGCTGGAACAACCAATTTTTTTTTTAATAAAGCTGACTTGATCCTACATGATCCAAATGAGTTGGGGCGGGCGGGCGGGTTCAGGATCCGTCTTACGGAATAGGATCTGTAAGACGGTCCTACAAGAGACCATCTTAAATTATTATACCTTTTCTCCCCATGTAGTGTTTTATATTTTTTATTTTTACTCGAGAATGATTCATTTCTCACATCTTGATTGTCACTATTTAAAAAAAAATCATATTCCTTAACTTGCACCCCTTTATGAACAATTTGTTACTTTCTATTATATTTGATGTCTTGATATATTAGTGTTGGAATTTGGTTGGTAAAATGAGTGTTGACCCAATTTTGACCAAATATTTAAGTGGTTTTCATTAGTGAAAAATGAAATTAAATTATTTGTAAAAATTCTACTAAGTGAGTAGACGAGAATAGCATTTGGAATTTCTCAAAACCAATTCCGGGTGAATAAAAAATTAATACTAAAAATTAGCCACTTAAAACTAAAAAATGGTATGAAATATGGAAAATGTGGGGAAGGAGAAATGTTCCATCTCACATAGAGTATAAAGCCAAAGTTTGCTCACTTTATAAATCCCAAGTTGGGCATATGGGTTTGGGCCCTTGGGGCACCCAAATTTTTAAAGCGGTGAGAACCTACATGCTTGTGGATTTGGTTCAAAGCACACGGGTGCCGCCGCCGTCGCCCGCCTGCCCGCCAGCTCGGCTCGACCTGGGCCGTGGGCTTCAAGGCCCTTATACTTTTGGGACCACATTTATTTAAACCCTTTTAATTAATTAATTAATTAATTAAAGATTTCCAACTGGAGTGCGAATGTGCGCGGGCGCACGCAGTGGTTTGTACTCGGTCTTGCGCGCGCACCACAATCTGAGAGCATTACCTGACGCGCGCGCAAGATGCACCTATTCGATCAACCAGGTGCATTTTTTGACCGTATACGTCTTTTCAAGCGAAAATACATGTTCTTTCCATCCGAGCACCTTTATGCCTATAAAACCGAACCCTTTGCAGATGAAAACCGACACAAAATTACAAGCCTAAAAATGAATCATTGCATTCTGCATATTGCTATCCTGTTCAATGTAGTTTCGACTTTCCAAGTGCTGTAAAGTCGAACAGATTAAAGTCGTTGTATTTTAGGGACGAGTTCTAGAATCGTAAGCACTTCGAATATGGGGTGTTTTCATCTTGCGGAGACTATATCTTATACATGCCTCGACTCAACTTAAAATAGCCTAAACTCTGATAAATGGAAGGAAGCTTTTCATGGGAAACTCTTTGACTTCCAACATCATGGGGCTTGGCAAGATTGTGCTCAAGATGAATTCCGGAAAGGAGCTTATGCTTGTGGATGTGATGCATGTCCCGGATATCTGCAAGAATTTGGTTTTCGGTCCTTTGCTTAGTAAGGTCGGGTTTAGACTAGTGTTTGAGTTCGACAAGTTTGTAATGACCAAGAATGGTCTGTAATGTTTGTTTTCCGCCAAGAGGCGGAGAATAAAACTATTACTTCTGTTTACTTATTGGATTGTTCTAATTTATGTCAATATAGATTAGGACACATAAACTTCAACACTATTAAAATATTAGTGAATCTGGAATTAATACCTACGTTTAAAACCGATTCACAAGACAAATGCAAAATATGTGTTGAAGCAAAATTGGCCAAAGCCCTGTTTCATTCGGTAACGAGAAGTACCAAACCACTCGAGTTAATTCTTACAGATGTGTGTGATTTAAAACTTGTGCAAACTCGAGATGGGAAAAAGTACTTCATAATGTTTATTGACGATTGCACAAGATATTGCTATGTATATCTTTTGAAAAGCAAATATGAAGCTTTAGTAGCTTTTTTAAGACTTATAAGAATGAAGATGAAAATCAACTTAATTTGAAAATTAAGATGATTCGAAGTGATAGAGGCATTGAGTATGTTGCTCCATTTGAAGAATTCTACTCGGAAGCGGGTATAATTCATCAAATGAAGCTCCCTACTCACCTCAATCAAATGGTGTAGCAGAACACAAAAATCGTACTCTTAAGGAGATGATGAATGCGATGTTGGTAAGTTCTGGCTTACCCAAAAACTTGTGAGGTGAAGCCATACTTTCTGCAAACTACATTCTTAATAAGATCCCACACAAAGGTAAAAACGAAACTCCATATGAGTTATGGAAAGGACATAAACCATCATATAAATACCTTAAAGTGTGGGGGTGTTTGGCTAAAGTCGAAGTACCTAAGCCGAAACAAGTTAGAATCGGTCTGAAGATGATCGATTATGCTTTCATTGGATATACTAACAATAGTAGTGAATATTGCTTTTTAGTGCATAAGTCAGCTATTCCTGATATAAATGAAGGTATGATCATTGAATCAAGGAATGCTGTATTCTTCGAGAATATCTTTTTGAATAAAGAAAGGAAAGAAGAAAGTTCGAGTAAACGAACTTATGAAACTGCAAGGTTACCTCAAAGTGATGATGAAAAGGAACCAAGACGCAGTAAAAGGACAAAAGTAGCTAAGTCTTTTGGTCCTGATTTTCTAACATATATGTTAGAAAACGAACTTAGAACTATTCAAGAAGCTTTGTCTAGTCCAGAAGCTCCTCTCTGGAAAGAAGCTATCAATAATGAAATAGATTCCATCATGCAAAATAACACTTGGAAGTTAGTTGATCTCCCACTGGGTTGCAAACCTTTGGGATGCAAGTGGATCCTTAAAGGAAGTATAAAGCAAATGGATCTATGGACAAGTACAAAGCCCGTTGGATAGTTAAAGGGTTTAAACAAAAGGAGGGATATGACTTTTTCGATACATATTCTCCTGTTATGAGGATTATATCCATTCGTGTTCTCATTGCTATTGCAGCTTTGCATAACCTTGAGATACATCAAATGGACGTTAAGACTGTCTTCTTGAATGGTGACCTTAAAGAGGAGATTTATATGGAACAACCCGAGGGGTTCATTGCACCCGGTCAAGAGCAAAAGGTGTGTAAGCTTGTTAAGTAACTTTATGGACTAAAATAAGCACTTAAGCAATGACATGAAAAGTTTGACTCGACTATGAAGTCAAATGGTTTCAAGATCAACGAATGTGACAAGTGTGTCTACATTAAAGGTACTACAAATGATTACGTCATAGTATGCCTTTATGTAGATGATATGTTGATTATGGGTAGTAGTCATGATTTAATCATGAATACTAAGAACATGTTAAAGAAGAATTTTGACATGAAAGATATGAGATTATCTGATATTATATTAGGGATTAAAATCTCTAGAACTTCAGATGGAATTGTGTTGTCACAATCCCATTATGTTGAAAGCATATTTAGAAAGTTTAATGCTTTTGATAGTCTTCCGGCTAAGACACCTGTAGATCTAAGTCTACACTTGGCCGAGAATAGAGGAGAACCAGCTTCTTAACTGGAATATGCAAGGGTAATTGGCAGTTTGATGTACTTAACGAATTGTACACGTCCAGATATTGCATATTCAGTGAGTAAGCTAAGTAGGTTCACAAGTAACCCTAGTAAGGATCACTGGAAAGCCGTGACAAGGGTACTTAAATATTTAAAGTATACCATGAACTATGGAATACTTTATACGAGATATCCATTAGTATTAGAAGGATACTGTGATGCCAATTGGATATCAGACACAAAAGACTCCAAGTCCACAAGTGGATATATTTTCACAATAGGTGGAGGAGTCGTGTCGTGTAAGTCTTCTAAGCATACGTGCATAGCTCGATCCACTATGAAATTCGAGTTCATTGCTTTAGATAAAGCTAGAGAAGAAGCAGAATGGCTTAAAAACTTCTTAAAGGATATTCCTTGTTGGAATAAGCTGGTGCCTGCTGTTTAGATACATTGTGATTGTCAATCAGCAATTGGAAGGGCACAAAATAGTATGTATAATGGCAAGTCTAGACATATACATCGAAGACACAATACCATTAGAAAGTTGATTTCGAATGGGGTTATTTCGGTTGACTACATGAAGTCAAAGGAAAACCTTGCAGATCCGCTTACGAAAGGTATAAATCGAGATCAATTGTATAAACTGTTACGAGGAATGGGTTTAACATCCACAAAATAAAGAATGTTCATAGCGGTAACCCAACTTTGTGAATTGGAGATCGCAAGACCTTGGTTCAATGGGACAACTAAGTTATGAATGTTCAGTTGAATACTTGGAAAATGTGTTAGCTTATTCCCGAAACTTCCAAGTGAAATAAAAACCTGTTGAATGTGGTGAGGTTAAGTTTAAGACTTTTAATGATTCCTATACCGAAAGGTGGAGTATGGCATGATACTCTTCAATAGGAGATCACCTATATAAGTGAGAAGTAATTGCCGCTTTCAAAGAAACACTTATGAATCTAAGATATGGTCTAGGGCCGAAATGGACACAACGTGAGAACAACAAGTGCTAGAATTGTTATTGTGTAAGTACTGTTGTTTCGGTTTACACAAACGGCTAAGTAGTTCAAGACATCACGTCACTAAGCAGCCAGTAAATCCGATAGTATTTTACTAAGGAAGGTTCAAAGCCACAAGCTACCTATCCAGATGCAATAATAGTTCGCCGAGAATTTCAAGCGAATCTGCATACACACATGCATTAATTTCATTCATGTGGGGGATTGTTGGAATTTTGTTGGTAAAATAGGTGTTGACCTGATTTTGACCAAATATTTAAGTGGTTTCCATTAGTGAAAAATAGAATTAAATTATTTGTAAAAATCTTACTAAGTGAGTAGATGAGAATAATTTTTGGAATTTCTCAAAACCAATTACGGGTGAATGAGAAATTAATGGTAGAAGTTAGCCACTTAAAACTAAAAAATGGTATGGAAAATGGAAAATGTGGGGAAGGAGAAATGCTCCATCCCACATAGAGTATAAAGCCAATGTTTGTTCACTTTATAAATCCCAAGTTGGACATATGGGTTTAGGCCCTTGTGGGCACCCAAGTTTTTAAAGGGGTGAGGACCTACATGCTTGTGGGTTTGATTCAAAGGACAAACGTGTGTGCGCCACCGCGGCCGACCGCCCGCCGGCCGGCTCGGCTCGGCTAAGCTTGGCTCGGCCCAACCCGGGTCGTGGGTCGCGGGCTGTGGGCTTGGGGTTCAAGGCCCTTATACTTTTTGGACCAAATTTATTTAAACCCTTTAAAATTAATTAATTAATTTTAATTAGTTAATTAAAGATTTCCAACTGGAGTGCGCACGCACGTCTTAACAAATACACCTGTTCGAGCAACCAGATGCATTTTTTGGCTGTAGACATGTCTTTTCGAGCCAAAAGACATGTTCTTTCCATCCCGACGCCTTGATGCCTGTAAAATCGAACCCCCTGCAAATGAAAAGCGACACGAAACTACAAGCCTAAAAACGAGTCGTTGCATTCTGCATATTGCTATCCTTCTCGTTCAAAACTTGAAAGTCTTAAACACTTCTTGTTCGCTATAGTTTCGACTTTCCAAGTGCTGTAAAGTCGAATAGATTAAAGTCATTGTATCTTAGGGACGAGCATCAAAATCGTAAGCACTTCGAATACGGGGCGTTTTCGTCTTGCGGAGACTGTATCTTATACTGGCCTCGACTCAGCCTAAAATAACCTAAACATTTAGCCATTTTCTCAAAACAGTAAACTTTCGTACCAACAATTAGATGAATGTTACCTGTAAAATAATAATATGATTTTATTTACTTAATATTTATATAATGTATTGAAACATCATGTGAAATTAAAAAAGGAGCACAACAGAAATCGCATGTGCTTGCTCGGATGTGATCTTCTATTCAAAAACTGTGTTTCATCTCCTATTCCAACCGTGTGGATGATTGACACGTGTATTACACTTACCATATTAGAACCCTACAATTTTTGCTTGATTTATGCTTGAAAATTAATATGGTAAGTGTAATACACATGTCAATCATCCACACAGTTGGAATAGGAGATGAAACACGGTTTTGGAATAGAAGATCCCATCCGGTGCTTGATGAAGCCCATATTTGGAGTATGACATCTTTCTAACCAAGCATTCTTAACCGCAGAAAAGATAGGGAGACATGGGAGTCAATTAAGGGAACATTATGCCTAATTTTCGCACTAAAAAATTAAATAATTTGGATTGTGGATTTTATTACACAATATCATGAGACTCATCCGGCTCACCAATTTCTATTGAGCATGATAGAATGAAGAAACTTGTCTGGCGGATACCAACTTTTCCCTTTCTTTCAGTATTTGATTTTGTATGTCACAAGACTAAAGGAAATTAAGGAACCTAAAGAAACTCTAGTTGTTAGTAGTGACAATAAACATCATGTTTAAGCAATTTGGAATTTGGATTCTTTTATTTCATGTACTATTTCATCTTGCATTTCAATAATCTTATCACACTTTAATGTCATTTTCTATTCTTACCATGTAATTGTAATGTTGGAATCCGTGATAAAATATTGTCTAAAATGAATTATCCGATTTGCGAATGAAGCTTATGTATAATGAAATATCTTATACACTTATTGTGAATTTGGAACGTGTAATATAAGATGAAATACCAAATTTGAGAAGAAGACGTACAATAATGTATTAAAGAGAGAATTTAACAATAAAAGGAGTGTTTGGAAAAATGAACCTTAACACATGGTAAAGAAGAGCACACAATAAAAAAGTGACAAAAGGAGAGTTGTCCCTGTACTAGTCCCCCCCTCATTTCTTTTAAAACTAACACATCCAAACTCAAGGTAGAAACCAAAACACCTTAGACAGTAAGCACTATATCTGAAGCTAAAAAACTGACAGTGCAATCAGGAAAAAGGAAAGAAGAAGCATGAAAGCTAGAGAAGGCAAAGGACACCTTACAACAGATTTACTGTTATGTTTTCCTTCAAGAGCTCATCTAACTCTATTGCCAAAGGCAATATGCAGCCCATCAACACCGTCGGAGCCCTTCACGAGGAAATCTAGTGCTAGCCCACTCTCATGGCCCAAAACCAAACCTAATAGCAGTGCAGATATCTCGGAACCCAACTCTCCAAAAGTGACTTGTGCTGGGAAGATCAAAGTTAGGACAAAGGCAACTTCTTGCAAGAACTGGCAATCTGTTATGGAAGAGATCGAACGGCTTCACAACAACAGGAAACACAAAAAAAGACATGCTTGGACCAAGCACTTTGGATTTAAAAAGATGTCTTTGCAATTTTTGACATGTTTACGGGGCATCAGCTTTCGCTGCTTCCATTCTTTTCCTACTCCAGAGATCACTTATCATGACGATGAAGATGAAGACGATGATATTGAACAACTAAATAATTATCCAAGTGATAAACAAGCTTCGATAGATGTATTCTCCAAATGGTTTATGATTTTACAAGAAAATAATCTAAGCAAAGAGTTTATTATGAAAACAGAGGATATTAATAGCAGGGGAAAAGTGATTAGGCCATATTGTGATCAAGGGTTGGATGATAATGCACCATGTGTGCCACCACCGAATGCATTGTTGCTTATGCGTTGTCGATCTGCTCCGGCCAGAAGTTGGCTGGAAGAGAAAGAAGAAGATGAAGAAGAGGAGGAAAGAAGTGAAAAAGTGAAGATGATCAAGGAAAGGTCGTAAAGGAAAAAGAAGAAGAAAGAAGAAGAAGAAGAAGCGAGAGGAAAAGAAAACAGATCTGTGCAGATTTTCTTGTGATATTGCAAAGGAAACTTGGGTTGTTCGAGGAATCCAAGATAAGATTCCAAGAAGCAGAAGTTGGAAGAGATGATCATTAACATCCATCAAGGTCCTTCATAATTTTCTTCTTTTTTCTTCTTTTGTTTTTTTAAACTACTTTCTTTTGCTATTAAGATTAATTTTCCTTTCTTTATTATGTATGATATTTGATGTTCAGACTCATTATGTCCGGAGTTTTACTCATATTTGGAAGTGTTACTTCATTGTGTATAGGCTAGCCAACAGATTTCTCATTTCTCCCTGATTTATAATATTTCAATTATTCGACTCAAAAGAAAAAAAAAAGAAGCGGCTTCTGTCCCACGTTAGTTTGGGAACAAAAGTGATGGGAACCTTAAGACTATTTATGGAATCCATGTGGTGTGGTTTCAAGTGCACCAATCAATAATACTTTAATTTTTATGTTTTGGCTAGTTAAATTCTTTTCTTATATTTTCTAGTATGGAGAGTTAAGATGTCACACCCCGAAATGGAAGTCGTGACACGAATTTCAAAATTTATACCGGTTTACCAAGCCGGCCTAATAATCCTCCAACATACATCAATAGTAACGATAAAATCCCAATTAAGTATGAATAAAGGAATAACTAACTCAGAGTATGGTTGCAACGGAATCCAAAAGAAGTATCATACAACATAATAATTATACCTCAGGGTCCTACACCCTGCTATTACATCAAATAAGTTCAAAGTCTAAAACATTACAATTAAAAATCCATTGTCTTATTAAACCCACAATATAATACGGAACTAGGCTACGTCTTGGGATCCGTTGTCACCAGCATCCTAATGCAATTCTTCATCTTCTGGTTGATTAAAGAGGTGGGATGAGACAAAAATTCTCAGTGGGTGGGTGCCGATGTGCGAGTGTGGCTCGTTTTTATGCACGAAAAATGGTTTCATGGAAATCAATACATGAGAGTGCATATGACTTTGTCTCGTTATCTGTATAAAGATTTTCCATTATTCATTAGGTCAGATTGGTCAGAATCAGTTAAGCATTATTGTTGTCTTATTAAATTTACTTCCACTTTTAATTGGATAAGGCCGTAGCCAATATCACACTTCACTTGGATAGGACCATAGCCGGTATCCCACTTAGATTTGGATAAGGCAGTAGGCAATATCCCGCTTCACTTGGATAGGGCCGTAGTCGTGATCCCACTTAATTTGGATAAGGCCGTAGCCAGTATCCCACTTCACTTGGATAGGGTCGTAGCCGATATCCCACTTAATTTGGGTAAGGCCGTAGCCAGTATCCCAGTTCACTTGGATAGGGTCGTAGCCGGTATCCCATTTAATTTGGATAAGACCATAGCAATATCCCACTTTAAATTTTCACTTCAGTTTCATTTTCAATTCCACTAAACATTTCACTTCATATTTCACTTCATATTTCACTTTAAATTTCACTTCACTTCACGTTTCACTTCAAATTTCATTCACTTCACATTTCACTTCAAATTTCACTTCACTTCACATTTCACTTCACTTCACGTTTCACATAAATCTTCACATCAAATTTTCTCTTCCAATTACTCTTTTAATTATATAATTTTGTTCGTTCAAAAAATTTGATAAAATCAGTTAGCAAGTATGGGGTGATCTTGGTCACACAATATCCGACATTTATTTTTGAAAGCCAAAACTCGCGGTCTAGTTATCGGGCAGATAATCTAGCCGGTTTTTATATTTGGTTCGGTGCATTTTGTTCAAGCTCGATATTTTTATTAGATAAGTATGAAAACATCTCTTAAAATATTTATAAGGTAACCGAGTTAGAAAATATCAACTTCAAGGTCCTTAGCAAATTTTGAAAAATAAAATTATTTTTACTAAGTAGAATATTTCCTTACCGGGTTCTAAAAATTCAATAAGTTTCAATTCCGGACTCGAAAAAGGGTAAGGTCAGTTTCAAAAATTTCTAAATTCCCATAGAGTTATATTTTCCAGAGACTCGGGACATATTTTATAAGATTTGCAGATTTTCCCTCTAGTTTCCAAAAATTGCTATTTTTGGCTTGATATTTTAAAATTAGGTAACTCTTAAACCGGGAGGGGTTTTAAGGTGATTCTAATTTTCAAATACTTATTTGGACAGTAATAAGTTTTGGTTAAAACATTTTTTAAAAATTCGAAAGTTAGGTACCTCTTTTTCGAAAATTATAATTTTGGCCCAAAAGTGATTTTTTTGTCGTTAAAGGCTCGTTTCAAGTCGGATGGTTATGAAATTTGAACTAAATGTTAAAAATACTATAATAAATAAGTCAGAAATTTTTTGAGGCACCTTGACTGTCCAAGCTTTCAAAATTATAATTTTGGTCCTTTAAGTTTTACAATTTACATTTTGATATCAAACTTATTCCTTATTGTATTTTCTTGCCCGGAAGGGGTCCCAATATTTAAGTCACTTCATATATGAAATTAACAGAGTCTTGGGTCCAATATTTTGAATTTTTAGAGGAGGCCTTCAGTGTTTTTTATTTACACTTTTGGCCCCCATATTTCACAATAATTGCAAAAATAATCTAAGCTTCGATTTTCTTTGTACAAGTTACAAGTTCAGAATTCCGATAATATATAAAAACTCATATTAAATATTTCTAAAGCATATTTGAACATTCATAGCATGATACATTATAAGAACATAATGATGATCAATTTTATCAAGAATTTATGCAAGAAAGAATATCATACTCATCTTTTTATTTTCTCAAAATTGCATTAAAACATAAATCTCATAAATACTTGCTATAATTCATAAAATATCATATTATCACATGAGCATGCATTTTTATGCACTAGTAGAAAAAATAATGCATTTTTTGTAGAAATATTTTTCACCCCAGCTCGTAGTAATTTTCGGGTTGTGGTTAAAAATGAAGATCTTCTTAAGAATCCAAGCCCTTGGTCCTAATACTCCAAGTTTAGACCCTAAATGTCACCATATCCACATTTTGGTATTAAAATTGAGGTCTCAAGTACAAGAAAAATATCCTAAAATAAATGGGTTAATTCTTACCTTAATATCCTCAAGTAGTCTCCAAAAATGAATTTCTCTCTTCAATCTTATAACCTCAAACTTGAGCCCTATAGGTCAGCCCCTAAACTCCAAAAATTAAAATCCTTGAGTCAAAAATTAATTCCTCAAGTTGTCAAGAGGAAAACACTAAAATCACAATTTCTCACCTTAATGTGCGTTGTCTTGAATTTCTTCTTCAAGCTTGGAGTCAAGTCTAGGTCTTCATTAATTCTTCAAGAAAAATTCACTAGGAGTACCTCAATAAGGGAGAAATCGAAAAGGTTAGGAGGTGAAGGAAGAGTCTTAGTATTTAATGAAGATGAATTGAAGATGAAAGAAAAAATTTCTTACCTCTATTATGTGTAATTTTCGGCCGAGGGGTGTAAGATGGAGAGGACTTTGTTTTTGTGTTTATGTGTCTAAGTGTTGGAAGGGAGTGTATTGAGAGAGTTTGTGAGTTGTAGTAGGATGAAATAAATATTTTTGTTCTTTTTCTTCACTATGGCCGGAAATTGAGGGGGATGTTGGCTAAGTTTGTGTTTTGGTGCTGAGTTAGTGGGAAATAATTGGTGTAGTTGGAAAATAGATTGAAACCCTCCTAGGATGCTTATGGCTGAAAGGTATGTGTAGGAGGATTAAAAATTTTGTCTTGTTAATTGTTTATTGAAAGGGAAATTATTGGGGAGTAAAATATTGTGTAGGAAAAAAATGGTACTATTCCCCCTAAAAAATAGTATGGCCGGAATGGAGGGAATAAGGGATTAAATTTTGTTGTCTTGGAAATCCTTTATTGAAGGGAATTTGTTGGGGATGATAAACTTTTGTAGTGTGATAAAAAAATTGCATTATTCCCCCTAAAACTACACTATGGCCGAAAATAAGGGAAAGTAGGAGAATAAAATTTTGTATTGTGGTTTAATTACGGTAAATGGATATCTATGTGTAAATTTTAAATGGTGTAGGATAAAAAAATAGAATTGATTCCTACTATACTCTTATGGCCGAAAATTTGGTGTAGGATGATAAAATTTTTGGTTTTCTTGTCTTTTATAAAATTGAGAAAAAATAAATGTATAAGTATAAATAGATAAATATATATAGGAGTTTAAAATAAGGATGTGAAATAATAAAATGTGTATTTTCAAAATAAATGGAAGTTGTTTGGAAATGTATTATAGAATGAGGTGAAATATTTGTTTGAGGATTGAAGTGTAATCCTAAATTATTAAGGGTCCAAAATTACTAAAGTCATAACTAATCAATCAAGGACTTAATACTTAAGGAGGAAATACGATAGGTCTAATCAAAATAACGAAGGAGTAATCGATGTTAGAAGAAATAATTAAATGAGCGCCACGTTTTATATATAATAGGTTTTGTGACACTAAGCCAAATAATTCATCACTGGACAACATTGTATCTAATGTTGATAAAAGCCAGAGCCTCACATTCCCCCCTCCCCTAAAAAGTATTTGGTCCCAAATTCCTCTTAAAATAGTTTCGGGTATTGTCTTCGCATATCGTCTTTCATTTCCCACGTGGAGTCTTCATCTCGATCATGCGCTTGCCACACTACCTTGACCATTGTGATCTCCCTTCTTGTCAGTTGGCGCACTTGTCTATCGTTGATTCGTATCGGTTTCTCAGTGTAAGATAAATTCTCTATTATGGGTGGGATTTTCTCTGTGATAATGTGCTCCGGGTTGGGCTGGTATTTTCTTAATCTGGAGACGTGGAACAAGTCATGCGTACCAACTATAGGAGGCAGAAGTTCTAATTGATAAGTCAGCTTCCCGACTCTCTTAAGTATCTTATATGGCCCAATGTATCTCGGGCTCAACTTTCCTCCCTTCTTAGGGTGGATTAATCCCTTTCGTGGTGAAAGTTTGAGGAATACTTCGTCTCCATCCTCGAGTTTCAAATCCTTTCTTCTCTTGGCCTGATAGCTGTTGTTGTAAGAAAATGCAGCCAATGGTAAATGAGAGTCCCAACTTCCTTGGAAATCTAGTGTACATGCTCGTAACATATCTTTGAGAGTTTGGATCGTCCGTTCTAATTATCCATCGATGCAGGGGTGCACATGCATCTTTGAAAATCAACGAGGTTCCTAGTTCTTCATGTAAGTATTTCTAAAATCTCGAGACAAATCGTGCATCTCTGTCTAAAACAATATCCACTGATACTCCGTGTAGTCGCAAGATTTCTCGGATATACACCTGTGCTAGTTTCTATAGACTGTCCATCTTTTTGATTGGTAAGAAATGGGCTGATTTCGTGAGTCTGTCTACTACAACCCATATGGTATCATGTCCTCCTTTGGTTCTAGGAAAATCCGTTACGAAATCCATAGTGATATATTCCCATTTCCATTCGGGAATCTGTAATGGTTGCAGTAACCCTGACGACCATTGGTGTTTAGCTTTGACTCGTTGGCACGTCAGACATCTTGCCACATACTTGGCTACTTGATTCTTCATGTTTACCCACCAAAAGTGTTGTTTCAAATCTTTGTACATATTATTACCGCCGGGATGTATGGTGTACTTTGAACGATGTGCTTCACTTAAAATCTTATTTTTCAGTTCCTTATTGTTTGGTAAAAACACTCCGTTCTTAAACCTCAGATTTTGTCTTCTGCTATGGAGAATTCTTGGCCGTCTCCCGTCAAAACCTTTTCCATAAGCTCTCTGATCTTTAGGTCTCCCTCTTGTGCTGTTTTAATCTTGTTTAGCAATTCAGGTCTGAATGAGATATTAGCGCAAAATATTTTGGTGTCCGTTCTGGTCGGATTCCATACGTTCAACTCTTCTAGGGATTTTCATTCCCTAATCATCAGTCTGGCGATGCTAGCCTTCCTACTCAAGGCACCTGCCACTACATTGGCTTTCCAAGGGTGGTATTGAATATCAAAGTGGTAATCTTCGATAAGTTCCACTTACCTTCTCTATCTCAAATTGAGGCCCTTCTGGGAGAATAAATATTTTAAACTTTTATGATCCATGAACACAGTGAACGTCGCCCATATAAGTAGTGTCACCACTTTTTTAATGCAAACACTATTACTGCTAATTCTAGGCCGTGCGTCGGGTAATTGGCCTCGTATGGTTTCAGTTTCCGTGAGGCATAGGCAATTACTTTTCCCTCTTGCATAAGTACTGCTCCAAATCCTTCTTTTGACGCATCACTATAAACGACAAAACCTTCTGTCCCACTCGGGAGGGCCAAAACAGGAGCAGTTGTGAGTCGTTTCTTTAGTTCTTGGAAACTGGTCTCACATTCATAACTCCATTCGAACTTGACTTGTTTCTCAGTCAATCATGAGAGTGATTTAGCAATTCTGGAGAAATCTTTGATAAATCTTTGGTAACATCCCGCCAATCCTAAAAAGCTTCTGATCTCGATCACTGTTTTCGGTCGTTTCTGTTGGGAAATTTATTTTATAGATTTTGATGAATGCTATGTAAAACTTAAACTAGAAAGTTGGCACCCCATTTTCCTTATAATTCTCATTGTAATAGATAAGGCTGGAAAAGCTGAGTCAAGTCAGCTAAGCTTGGAAATACAAGAAGTCAACTGAAGACTGAAGTGAAGACTCCGCTGTGGAACCACTGAGTACGGCCAAGAAAGAAGATCGAGTACTTGACTGAAGATGTATTAGCTGAGGAACAGCTGTGTGAAGTGTCAGTCAAAGTCATCTCAAGAAGCCAAGTCATAAGTTGAAAGTGACAGATGAGTCTTTAAATGATTGGAGCAGACTCAAGTCACCTGGGGAAATAGGCGACTAAGAGGAGTTAATCGAAAGGAATTCGTTGCCGTAAGTCAAGAACATTACTTAAATAAGTAATACTTCCATGCTGCCAGGTCTTAAAGTGCTCATCCCAGAAGCGTGCAAAAGGAATAAACCAATGGGAAGCACTGCACCTCGTGTCAGAACCTGAAAAGCTGCACATTTATTTAATACGAGGAAAGGTCTACATCTCAAGATTGAAGACCAAGAAAAGACAAGCCAACGAACACAAGTGTCTTTTGAAAATCAGCATATCTCTTCAACGGGCAGATTTTTTGAAAGTTCACTATAAAAGGCTGAGGAAACTCATCGAGAACAGGTTACCTGAAACCACGAACAAGCAAGCAATATTTAAGCTGTAAACCTGCAAACATTCTCAAAGATATTCAAGCAAATCCTCAAGCCTCGAAACTCGAAGGAAATCAATCCAACACAAAGTCAGTGAAGGAAAGACAACTTCAAACTTGAAGAGCAAACTTTTGAAGAATCAAAAGGGGTCTACTTTCCAAGGAGGATTGTAGAAGGTTCAAGGTCGAACCAGTATCAAGTTATTGGAGGGCTTCGTGATCCAATCCAAGAGATTGAGAAAATGAGTCAAGTAGCAAGTAGCAAAATGCCTGTGAAGAAGCCGAGTCGGACGAGAAGCCAGCTGTGTGATCAAGGCTGTCTCTAGACTGTTAACCACTTTGTAAACTGATCTATTACTTAGTGGATTCCTCCAGGAGCTGGAGAAGAGAGGATTAGAAGAATTACCCCATCTTCGAACCTCTATATAAATCAACTATGTCATTTATTTTCAAGCACATTTATATTTCTGCATATCTACTTCATATCTGCTGATAAACTTATTTGCTATCCAAACTGATTAATAACCTAGTGCTAAAATCAAATGTTAAAACAAGTTTAAAACAAATCAAAGGGTGTTAAGTCTTCCACGATAAAACCAACACAACCAAGTTAAGTTTCGGGTTAAACAATGAGTTATTCTATCAACAAATGACTCTATCGAGTCCG
Organism: Rehmannia glutinosa; assembly: GCA_016081115.2. Taxonomy (NCBI): domain Eukaryota; kingdom Viridiplantae; phylum Streptophyta; class Magnoliopsida; order Lamiales; family Orobanchaceae; genus Rehmannia; species Rehmannia glutinosa. Next base: position 41,595,238 of record CM071928.1, on the reverse strand, counting down.
GTGAGTGGCTAACTCTGCTGAATACCAACTTAGCTGTCCCTCAAGGACTTAGCTATTTGTGTTAACTCTGTAATTTCTTTAAAAGGACTAAGTCGAAAATTTTGTAAGGTTTATTCAACCCCCCCTCCCCCTTCTAAACCTTACTCACACCCCTTGGGACCTACAAGTGGTATCAGAGCGATTGGTTCATTGAGCCTTCCGCACCGTTCTTGAACTAGATCTCTAAGCTTTTCTAAAAAAATTTTAATACGTGTATTTTCAAAATCTTTCATTCTTAGCAAAGTTATTATCATGGAAGCAAATTTGACACGCATTCCTATGTTCACTGTTGAGGAATTTGATGACTAGAAAATTCGTATGCAGGCTCATCTATCTGCTTTACATGATGAAATATGGCTTGTAATAGAGGATGGGCCACCGCAAATACTTAAGGTGAACACAAATTTGCAAGAATAGCACTGTAGTAGCGTAGCGGAGAGAAGACAGATCAGCCATGGTTGAAAAGCCAAGGACTGAGTGGACTAACGATGACAGAAAGAGATACAACTTGGATAATGTGGCCAAGGACATTCTCTACAAGACATTGGACAAAGCAATTTTCAATAAAGTCAAATCTTGCAAATCTGCAAAAGAAATATGGGATAAATTAACTTTAATTTGTGAAGGATCTGAGCAAATTAAAGAAAATAAATTGTCTGTTCTTTCGTACAAAAATTTGAAAATTTTAAAATACTTTCGGTGAAACCTTGGATCACCGGATGGATGCATTCACTCAAATCATAAATGAGCTATCAGCATTTGGGAAAGAATATACACAAAAAGAAATGTGTATGAAGCTTCTGAGAAGCCTTCCAGCTGAATGGAAAATGAAGGTCATGGCCCTGAGACATTCAATGAACCTTAAAACAACATCCAATCATGAGCTATTCTCAGATCTCAAAGCCTATGAGTTTGAGCTGAGAAGAAAAGAGCAAGAGGAGATAGTTGTACCTAAGACAGCTGCACTTATAGTCAAGGATGGAAAGAGAGTTGAAGTCAAGGAAGCCATAGACCAGGAGGAGCTTAACCTAATAGTTAAAAGATTCAACAAGTTCTTCAATAAGAACTATAAAAGAAACAAGGGTGAAACCTCAAGGAGACATTCACTCCAAGTCCAAGTCAAGGAAGACAGGCCACCCAAGAGAGTGAGCATCAAAGAGTTGAGTATCGTAGAGCCGATAACCCAAGGACGAAAAGAGCCGATCAAAGAGCGAGAACCCGTGTTGGAATTGCGGAGACAACCAGGACATTTTGCAATTGATTGTTCCTATCCACCACCAATAAATACGGGAATGAAGAAGAAAGAAAAGTCTTGAGAGAAAGAAGACAGAAAAGAAAAAGTCATGTTGGTGAGAGATCAGAGACTCGAGAGAGTAGTGAAGTGACTACTCAAGTGATTCTCAAGAAGAAGCAATGATCTGTCTTATAGCTAAAGAACAAGATCAACTAGAACAAGAAGATGAGGTACACTCTAACTCATCTCATTCAGATTCAAGTGATAGTGATTGTGACACACACACACTTCATCACCCACTGATCTTTATGATTCATTAGGCAAAATGATGAAAGACGTTGAGCACATAAAATCCTCACATACACTTTTAAATGAGGAAAACAGCCAGCTCAAAAGCTATAACTCACAGCTGACTAAGGAGCTGAGTACTCTAAGTCACATAGCTGATGAGAACAAAGAGCTGAAGGCTGAGAATGCCAAACTGATAGCAGAGATAGCTGTTATAGAAAAGAGATAAAATGATCTTAAAAATGTAATTGCCTCATTTACAAAGGCATCCAAATCATTGGATGACCTTATCATGAGCCAAAAAGAATGTGGAGATAAGACAGGCATAGGATTCAATTCCTTTGTGCACAGTCAAACTCCTAGAATGATTTTGGAAAAAGGATCTTCGAGTAATGAATCATCTCAAAAACCCAAAACACCAAATGTTGCACCCACATTCATTCCAAAGCACAATCACAAACAAACTGGCCTTGGATATAAAAGGAAAGGAAAAGAGCCAATTGAGTATGCTGAGAGGACACCTGAGAAGAAATCCAGCAGAGTTCCTCAGCAAACTCCAAATAGAAAGTACTCTGTGAAGAATAAACATAGCTACCAAAAACCCTAGAAGTTTTATCAAAAAAACACATATGATGGGAATGGTAGAAACTACCCAAGCCAAGCTGATTAGAATAATGTGAAAAATCATCAAAGAACAATGGAATACAAGCCTAGATGGCAAAGACCTAGACCTCAGCAAAGGTCATTTCAAAGGCAAAAGAGCTATTATTAGCACACACATGCACCCAGGCACTACACTCAGAAATATCACAACTACCCAAAGAAAACAATTGCTAAAACACACACACACATGCATACAGATGAACGAGACAGTTGTATGAACCTAAAACCCCCAAGCAACTTGCCAAAGTGAATTATGATTATGGCACAGATAGATGGCAACCTCTTAGAGTCAAGTCATTTGGCTATAGGTTGGTTGGATCATCTTACAGCACTAACCCCTCAGGACCCAGGCAAATATGGGTACCTAAAAACTAATTTCCTTGATTGCAGGTTCAAGGAACAGCTGAGTGCCAAGGAACCTGGTACATGGATAGTGGCTATTCCGCACATATGACAGAAACAAGAAAAATCACAAGATTCAAGGAGATTAGAGGTGCAAAAGTCATATTTGGAGGAAATGAAGCCCCGGGGAAATAAAAGGCACTGGATCTATCAAGAAAAATGGATTGGAAATCACAGATGTTGCTTATGTTGAAGGTCTAAACTTCAACCTGTTAAGCATTAGCCAACTCTGTGACAATGGCTACAATGTTGGATTCAATATGGGACTGTGCCAGATTAAAGATACTGAATCAAATGAAATAGTGCTGCAAGGATCAAGACAGAAGAATATGTATGTGGTAGATTGGTTTACTGCCACACCAAGCACCTGTCTGTTAGCAAAAAGCATAGCCGAATCAAGCTGGCTGTGGCACAAGAAGCTGAGTCATCTGAACTTCAAGACAATCAACAAGCTTGCAAGGAGTCATCTTGTGGAAGGACTGCCAGACTCAGTGTACAAGAAGGAAAGCCTATGTGATGCATGCCATATGGGAAAGCAAATCAAATCTTCATTCAAGGAGAAACCTAGTCCTTCTTCCACAAGGATATTGCATCTGTTGCATATGGATTTATTTGGTCCAGTTGAACCAACCAATATAAGTGGAAAGAAATACACCCTGGTAGTAGTGGATGACTACTCAAGATATACATGGACAATTTTCATGTGCAAAAAGAAGGAAACTTTGCAGAAGTTACCTCACCGATGAAAAGAGTTCAAAATGAAAAGAGCCAAACCATTATAAAAATAAGGTCGATAGAGGAACCGAGTTTGTCAATGGAATAATAACTCAAGATTGTGTTGAAAATGGTATTGCTCATGAGTTATCTCAAAGAAAGAACTCCACAAAGAATGGAGTAGCCGAAAGAAGAAACTCTCTCAAGGAAGTCAAGAACCATGTTAGTCAAGCGGATTGTCTAAGAGATTTTGGGTCAAGCCATCAACACCGCATGCTATACTCAAAATAGATGCATGATAAAATGTGCAATTGACCAAAACTCCCTATGAGATATGGCTAAATGTTGCATATTTTAGAATATTTGGATGTAAATGATTTATCCACAACAATGGCAAAGATAATTTGAAGGCTTTCGATGCCTAAAAGGTACCTTTTTTGGGATACTCACCGAGAGCAAAACCTATAAATCTTGAACAAGAGGACTATGGTCACGAAAAGTCTATTCATGTGGTTTTTGATGAACCTAATGTGAATGGAGAAGACATTGAAGAGTTAGGCGATAAGTTGAATCACCAACTATGCGAAGAGTCCTTATGTTGAAGTCAAGTAAGAGTAATCAACCAAGATGAAGATGAGATAGTCAATCTCAAGACACTGAAAGTGTACAATCAATGATGATGAAAGAGTCAAGCTCAAGACAACGCAGTGCGAGACAGACACCAACCCACCGATTTGCTTCAACCTTTGATGTGAGATGGCCGAGAGACCATCCACAAGAGCTAGTTATTGGAGACGTTCGAGATAGGGTAAGAACAAGATCCGAGCTTAGCAAGAAGCAATGTTCACTTGTTTTATTTCTCAAATAGAGCCAAAATATGTGTCTCGAGCACTTTGAAGATACACATTGGATTCAAGCCATGCAAGAAGAGTCAATCGGTTTGAAAGGAACAAAGTATGATAATTGGTGCAGAGGCCAACCCATCAAAATGTTATTGGCACAAAATGGGTTTTCAGAAACAAGATGAATGAGGAAGGATCTGTGGTAAGAAACAAAGCAAGATTGGTAGCCAAAGGGTATTGCCAAGAAGAGGGAATATATTTTGCTGAAACCTTTGCTCCAGTTGCAAGATTAGAAGCAATAAGGATGTTTCTTGCCTATGTTGCACACAAGAACTTCACTATATATCAAATGGATGTGAAAAGTGCGTTCTTAAATGGACTGCTAGAGGAAGAAGTCTATGTTGAACAACCTCTAGGTTTTGAGCAGAAGACCATTGGAGATAAGGTGTACAAGCTCAAGAAAGCATTATATGGATTGAAACAGGCAGCAAGAGCATGGTATGATACATTATCTCAATTTGTAACTGATAATGGATTCACCAAAGGAAAAGTGGACATAACACTCTTCAGAATTCAAGATGGAGAGAGTATACTGCTTGTTCAAATATATGTGGATGATATCATTTTTGGATCCACAAATAAAGAGCTGTGTGATAAGTTCTCAAACCTCATGCAAGGCAAATTTGAAATGAGCATGATGGGAGAGCTGACTTTCTTCCTAGGACTTCAAGTTAAGCAATTGAAGGATGGAACTTTCATAAGTCAAACAAAGTACACCAGAGATTTAATGAAGAAATTTGGTATGGAAGAGAAGTCTTCTGTGAAAATACCAATGAACACATCAGTCAACATGGACACGGATGCAGATGGTAAAGTCAGTAGATCAAACAAGATATAGAGCACTTATTGGATCATCGCTCTATTTAACGTACCAAAGCAGACCATCATCACCTTTGCAAGTAGGTGTATGTGCAAGATTTCAATCTGCACCAAAGGAGAGCCACATGACTGCAGCTAAGAGAATCCTAAGATATTTGAAGGGATGTCAGGAAGTTAGCTTATGGTATCCAATGGAAGGTGGATTCAAGCTTATTGGTTACTCAGACTCAGACTATGCTGGATGTAGAGTTGACAGAAAGAGTACCTCATGTACATGTCAAATGCTTGGAAACAGATTAGTTTCTTGGTTCAGCAAGAAGCAAAACTCAATAGCCATATCCACACACAAGCAGAGTACATAGGCTGCAGGCAAACAAGTTGTGCTCAAGTCTTATGGATGAGACAACAGCTGAGAGATTATGAAATTGAAGAAAAAGAGATTCTAATCATGTGTGATAACACAAGTGCTATTGCAATCACTCAGAATAATGTGTTGCATTCAAGAACAAAGCAAATTGATGTCATATATCATTTTATAAGAGATCATGTTGAAAAGAAAGACATCACTTTGGAATATATCTCAACTGGTAAACAGTTAGCTGATATGTTCACTAAGCCTCTATGTGAATCAAGATTTGAAGAGCTTAAGAATGAGCTAGGGTTAATTGAGCTGAGTTAACACTCAGAAGACTCAATCAGAAGAGATGGAAGATGTGAAAGTGAGAATTGAACAAGTTTTTCACATCAGCCAAGTGAAACAGCTTTATCGGAAAGTCAGCTGTATCGAGTTAGCTGACAGCTGAGTCGCTTAATGAAAAGAGAGAAGAAGAATCAAGTCATTACTGAGATATGCTGAGTCATTTATGAGCTAAGTAACAAAAACACAGTCGTTTTAAATGAGCGGGAATATTTTTAAGGATGACGTCAGCGTAATAATGACAGGTACAGTCAAAAGCTGCACAGTAAGCATATGATTGGATATAAATGTTGCCGCATTAAATGCGGTTTGATGTGTTAAATATGAACCGTTGATTTTGATCAAAATTTCAAAATCCAAAGACCCGTCCTTTCATAACCCTTATATACACTTTCTTCAGTTTTCTCTCTCACATTCAAAAACTGTTCATCTTCAAGCAAACGAAAGCAAGCTACTTTTCTCTCTCGAAAATCGTAAGACTTCTCAAACCAGTTCTTCAAGTTTCAATCGGTAAAAATCTCTAAAAATGGCACCTAAGTTTGATTTCGTCAAGCTATCGAAGCAAATCCACTCAGGATCATCAGTGGATTTCGAAGGCATGGTAAAGCAGGGTTCTGATGAAACCCTAGTGAAGAAGATTGCTGAGATGTTGGAAAAGTCAGGTCTTAAGGCTTTTCTAACTTTGGAATACTCACACACCTACCTAGAAGAGGTGGCGCAGTTCTACGTCAACGCGGAAGTGCAGGACGAAGGAATCAAGTCTTCTGTCCACCGCAAGGACATAATGATAACAGCTAAGGACCTTGCGGAGCACTGTTTGTTGCCATCTGAGGGCATGAATGAGATAAACGAAGCTGATGTTGACTTGGCTGCTGCATGGAAAGAGGTAGCCAAACCAAATTGCGCTGCTAAGGTGGTCTACACAGCTGATAAGAAGCTGTTGAAGGACGACTATCATAAATTGATGAATGTCGTCTCCAAGTGTGTAGACATGAATTTTGGAAGCTTTAATCAGCTGTCCAAAACTAAGTTGATCGTCATGACTGCGATCATGCCGGGCAAGAAAGTCAACTGGGCTGAGTTCGTGTACAGCAGACTCTGCCAGAACGTTGTAAATAAATCATTCAAGGAAGACGGATCCTTTGGAGGATCTCTTGATTATGGCGTGGTGATTGGCCACCTGATGGACATGAAGGGTATTCCCTTCGACATGGAAAACCTTTCCATGTCAATAAGAAGATGTTTAGGGCGAATCTCTCAGGAGCCCAGAAGAGAGCCCACGCTGTGTGACAAATTCTCAAACCTCATGCAAGGTAAATCTGAGATGAGCATGATGGGAGAGCTGACTTTCTTCCTAGGACTTCAAGTCAAGCAATTGAAGTATGGAATCTTCATAAGTCAAACAAAATATACCAGGGATTTGATGAAGAAATTTGGTATGGAAGATAAGTCTTCTGTGAAAATTCTAATGAACACATCAGTCAAGATGGACATGGATGCAGATGGCAAAGTTGTAGATCAAACCAGATATAGAGCACTTATTGGATCACTGCTCTATTTAACAGCCAACAGGCCAGACATCACCTTTGATGTAGGTGTATGTCCAAGAATTCAATCTGCACCAAAGGAGAGCCACATGACTGCAACTAAGAGAATCCTAAGATATTCCAAGGGATTCCAAGAAGTTGGCTTATGGTATCCAAAGGAAGGTGGATTCAAGCTAATTGGTTACTCAGACTCAGACTATACTGGATGTAGAGTTGATTGAAAAAGTTTTTCAGGTACATGTCAAATGCTTGGAAATAGATTGGTTTCTTGGTTCAGTAAGAAACAAAATTGAATTGCCACATCCACAGCTGAAGCAAAGTACATAGTTGCGGGCAGTTGTTGTGCCCAAGTCTTATGGATGAGACAACAACTGAGATATTATGATATTAAAGAAAAAGAGATTCCAATTATGTGTGATAACACTAGTGCTATTGCAATCACTCAGAATCCTGTGTTGCATTCAAGAACAAAGCACATTGATGTCAGATATCATTTCATGAGAGATCATGTTGTAAAGAAAGACATTACCTTGGAATACATCTCAACTGATAAACATTTAGCTGATATATTCACTAAGCCTCTATGTGAATCAAGATTTGAAGAGCTCAAGAATGAGTTAGGGTTAATTGAGCTGAGTTGAAACTCAAAATACTCAATCAACAGAGAAAGAAGATTAGAAAATCAAAGCAGAGCAAGTTTCACACTTCAGCCAAGTGAAATAGTCGTATCGGGAAGTAAGATGTATCAAGCTAGCTGATAGCTGAGTTACTTCACAAGAAAAGAGAAGTAGAGTTAAGTCGCTTTGGATATAAGATGAATCATTTATGAGCTAAGTGACAAAAATACAGTCATTTCAAATGAGTGAGAATGTTTTTAAGGATGATGTCAGCATAATAATGACAGTCATAGTAAAAGCTGCACAGTAAGCCATATGATTGGATATCCTGTAATGAAAACAAAAATCCATTGTTAGTTTAAAAATCTTCTAGATTAATTATTTTAAAATTTTAAAAAGCATAACTTACCTCAAATAATTTCGAGCATGCAATATGTTTCATGCTTGTGTTCAAATATTGAAATCTATTTTTTTTCATGCTTCAAAAATCGATTGCGACAAACCCTGATATTAAAAAAATGAGATCTAGTTTTTGAACTAAGATCCTGTCCAAGAAAAATTGTAAGATGTTAAGCTCGATATTTTTCATCTGAAATCGAAGATGAACGGTTTTTTATTGACTATCGAAGAACATGAAAAAATGAAATGAAGAAAAAAAAACTTAAAGAAGTAAAATGAGGCTGAGATGTTTGGATCCGAAAACATAACCCTAGAATGGTTACGTTTCAATTTGTTTGGTGTGGATTCAATTTTTGGCCGTCCATCTGTTTAATAGGTCAATCTTGTGGTCAATATTAATTTCAAGATTTTTTGCTGAAAATTGAAGAATGTTCTAGATATTGGACTTGGGCTTAGTTTACACAATGCTCGGGTTTACACAATGGGCTAGGTTTAAACAATACTAATTTTAATATTAATTTGTTTAATGGGCCTTTAATGTTTTAAACACCACTAATTAGTATTAATTTGCTAATTTGAATTGGGCTTTTTTTACTTTTGCTTGGGCTATGAAAGTATTGAAACTTTGCTTGATTTTCATCATAATATTTTAAAATAGATTTACTAAATTCTAATAATATTTATTTAATCACAAAAAATCCAAAAAAACATTTTAATTTTTCTAAAATTATGGTTACCATATCTTAAACATTTTCAATTCGTAAGAGAAATAATTGGAAATTAACTTATAGTTTATATTTTAGAAAGACAATATTATTTATAATGATAGATGATATTAAAATATGCATATATTTGGTAATGTATTTTTCAATTCAATTAAATCAGGATAAATTAATAAAAATAATAATTTATTTGGTAATAAATTTTTTAATTCAATTAAATCGGGATAAACTAATAAATAAATTAATTTATTGCAACTATTAATATTTTTTTAAAAATATATTTAAAAAATAGAAGATAATACAAACTATTCATATATCTATGATAACTCAAGTAAATGGGTGTTTGAAAAGTATGTTATTGTTTTGTTCATATATCTAAGAAAAAATTCTCTCATTTTATATTATTCTACTCGAAATGACATGAGATTGTATTTTTAAAATATTAATTTTATAGATCTTTACCCGTGTATTGTGTTGTTTCCATATTAAATTAATGATTAAATTTATTAGAAACCTATTTATTATTCATTATAGAAATATTTTTTATTATATATTAATTAATATACATTTTACATAAAAAAAATTATTATTCATTATAGAAACGTTTTTATTAGATATTAATTAATATACATTTTGCAGAAAATCAGCTAATACAAGGTACATCTTCAAATTCATCTCAGAAAAATGATTTGCAAGTTACTTGCAGTAGTATTCTATATCCATTTTCAAACACCCCGTTCAGTAACATCACAAATGGTATGTTACTTTTTTTAAATTATAAATAAGTATTTCATGTACCTTAAATTTTTCCTATTACAATTAATTGACTTTTTCATAAATACAGTTTCTAACACAAGAATCAAGTCTCAAAAAAATATCCAAAATGTTAGTAGTAGATTTGGTGATGGATCAGTGCTATCTTCGAAGACAAGTTCTGCTACACCAATGATAATTGATCTCACCCTTGATGATCATAGTGAAACTGTGATGAGTGAAACAAATATATGTAATAATATTATGACTGGTGTGACTCAATCTCAATTACTTTTAGGCAAAGAACTCCACAAGTAATGGTGAGTTTAACGGATTTGAATATATTAATTTCAATTTAATTGCATTACTATATATAAAATTAAATTTAATAATTTAATTACAGAGTATTAGGATGTCGGTGACGCAACATACACGTGTCAGTTTTGTGTGGCATTATTTTGGTACGAAGAAAGGCTACGATCATATTCAAAATCCAAAAATCCACAATACTCTTTGTGTTGTTGTCATGGAATTACTGAACTGCCTGCAATCAAACAACCACCTATGGTGCTTCAAGGTTTATTATTTGGAGATAGTAACGAGAGCAAACACTTTCAGAGAATATACGATTATATAACAATATGTGTTGTTTCACTTCAATGGGAGAAAAGATCGACACTGACATAAATAGAGGTCACGGTCCTCCAATTTTCCGGATGCATGGCTAAAATTATCATCTAAAGGGTAATTTGTTGCCATCGGATGGTTCGATTCCAAAATTTGCACAAATTTACGTCTATAATACAGAAAATAAAATATCAAACAGATTGAAATGTGTCAGGTTTTTTTTCTTTTAATTCTTAATTTGTAACTATTTACTATTATTTTCTTGAATTGGGATAAAATTTAATTTGTTTAATCATTTTTTTTTTGTAGGCAAGACACTGCACAATAATTTGCACGAAGATATAATAAATGAAATTAAAAAAATGCTAGATAAAAATAATGTATTGGTGAAGACTTTCAGAACGATAGAAGAGAAAATGCAACAATCCACACATTCTGATGTTAGATTGCGTCTAATCGGTAAAAGAAATACATATGCGAGGAGATACAATCTTCCATCGAGTTCAGAAGTTGCTTCATTGATTGATTGTGATTTTGATCAAACTTTAGGAGACATGGATATATTGGTCGAAACAAAATCAGGTCATTTGAAACGCATAAATGAATTGAACGCTTCCTATTTGGCGTTGCAATATCCTCTGCTATTACCCTATGGTGAAGATGGATTCACGGAAGACATACCATTTTCAGATCTCAAGAAAACAAGCCAATATGGAAGAAAGACAATACGTGTTCTAGAATTTTTTGAATATCAATTGCACGACAGACTACAAAAATCTTCAACTATTTTGTCATCGTGTTGATTGATTCAGCAATTTGTTGTTGATGCTTATACGATGGTAGAATTGGCTAGATTGAAGTATATCTATTTACATCAGAGTAAGTTGCGTTGCGATATATAAAAGGGTCTGACGGATGCTGTGTTGAATGGACACATTGATCCAACACTCAGGGAAAACGTGTTATATTACTTTCAAGTTTTACAGGAGGTGCACGTTTTATGATACAAAACTATCACGATGCAATGGCTATTTGTCGTTGGGCGGGTTATCCGGATTTATTTATAACATTCACTTGCAACCCAAAATGGCTAGAGATTGTTCGCTTTCTCGAGAATAAGAATCTAAATGTCGAGGATCAACCTGATATAGTGTGTAGAATCTTTAAAGTAAAGTTGGATGCTTTGATCAAAGATCTTCGCCAAAATGAAGTTTATGGGAAAGTAATAGCAGGTTATGAATATTTTTAAGTATTTTGTCTCTATATATTATTAACTATAGTTTAAATATTTTCAGTTCATATATAGTTTTTTAAAAATCCTAATTTGTTGTCATTGCAATTATATACAAGATAGAATTTCAGAAACATGGTCTGCCTCATGCTCATATATTGCTCTTTCTAGCAAAAGAGGACAAATATCCAACTCCAAACAATATTGATCGAATCATATCAGCCGAGATACCCGATGAAGTTGCAGATCCCTATTATTATAGCGCAGTCAAAGATTTCATGATCCATGGGCCATGTGGTGATGTTAGAAAAAACTCTCACTGTATGGTTGATGGTCGTTGCAGCAAACATTTTCCTAAAATATTTATTGATGCTATGACTATTGATGAAGAAGGTTATCCACGTTATAGACGTAGAGACAATGGGAGAATTGTTGAGAAAAATGGTGTCCCACTTGACAACAGATTTGTTGTTCCCCATAATCGTCAATTGTTACTAAAGTACGGGGCTCACATTAAGGTTGATTAAATATTTATTCAAATATGTCAATAAGGGACATGATCATGTAACTGCATCCTTCTATCAGAGTACTGGTGACGAAGAATCAAGGAAAATCATTGATGAAGTTAGCATGTACTATGATTGTAGATATATTTCGTCATGCGAGGCTGCATGGAGATTGTTGGGCTTTGAACTCCAACATAAATACCCTCCTGTAGAACGTCTGAGTTTTCAACTTGAGAATGAACAGAGCATTATTTTTCATGATTCTGAACGAATAGATAACGTTCTTAAGAGGAATAATGTTAAGAAAAACATGTTTTTGACATAAATGGAAGCTAACAAAATATATCCAGAAGCCAAAGAGCTAATTGTGCTGAAGCTCCCAAGAAGACAATGTGGCAAATCTATAGGTCGAGTCTTTTACGTCCCTCCCGGTGCTGGTGATATGCATTATTTGAGGTGTCCTATCAATGTCGTTCGTGGTGCTACGTGCCACGATGATTTAAAGAAGATCATGGTGTTCGACATTTTACTTATCGTGAAGCTTGCTATGATTTGGGTTTGTTAGAAGACGATAAGGAGTATATTGATGGCATCACTGAAGCGAGTCACTAGGCATCTGCAGAGACTCTCAAAAGTCTGTTTGCATCATTTTTGTCATCAGTTGCTTTGAGCATGCCAGATATAGTATGGGATAAATGTTGGGAATATGAGGCCCCGATTTTTTCAACATATTCTACGATGATGTATAGTGACAAAATCTTGGCTAAGTGTCACAATATCTATTATAGATGAGATATGATACTCAATTATTTATTTCTTCCAACGATGATTACTCTTCCCTATTTCGAGCATACCATTTATATTCTTCCTCAAGTATTAATTCTTGATCGACTATAGATGACTTTAGAAATATGGGACCCTCGAAAACTTAGGAGTACATTTCAATCCTTATCCGAATATTTACCTTATTCTATAATACATTCCCAACCAATTTCTAATTTATTTTGAGAAAACACACCTTTGTTATCTCACATCCTTAATCTTAAACTTCTAAATAATTACTTATGAAAACTTATACATTTTATAAAAGAAAAGAAAACTAAAATTTTATCATCTACACCTAAATTTCGGCCACCTCCTTTAAAATGGAGGAATTAACTCATTTTTCTTCTGTCACGCCCCATACGGGACGCGACGACAATCCAAACTTAAACAGAATTAAACCCAATAGTCTAGACAAATGATACAATATAACTCCAAGTGAAACAGAGTCTAAAGTAGCTGAAATAAAATAAGTACAAGTACGAATTATATCTTAAGGTCCAACAACATCCAAATACATCCGACATAAATATCTGATTAAGCTTACAGACCAAAACTAAAATATTAAGTGTCAAAGGGTCCTACGCCCTTAAGTACAGTCCAAAATAAAAACGGAATAAAAGAGAGTCCAACAACAACAAAAGTAAAAGAAACAAGTCCAACAACATCAACAATAATAGAAAGCAAGTCCAACAGGCGGAGCACGGAAATTCAGTCCGTCGTAGGTTTAGCATCTTCAACGTACTCCTCATATAGCCGTTAGAAACAGGAGGGGATGAGACAAAAATCTTAGTGGATGGGGTGATCGTGTGCAAGTGTGGCGATATATAGCTAATGCATGAAAAACAGTTGTATGAAAAATGTGTGAGATATGATACGTGATTTCACACACAGTTCACAAGCGACGTGATAAATATACTTAAAGTAATATATACTTATACAGTTTAAGAAATAGTTCGTGGTCACACAGGCACTATGTGATTCAGACAAGACAGGTAGGATTGCGTACGGAATATAACACCAATCCTATGCGAGACAAGTAATGGTTGCATACGGATTTGTAGCGCCAACCAATGCAATACAAGTAGCGGTTGCGTACGGATTTGTAGCGCCAAACAAACGGGTCCGATTAACTCTAGAATTATGTGGATCAGACAACGATTCCTTCGTTCTTCCTTGTAACTCCTCGAGCAAGATGGTCCAAGACCTATCACCTTATCGCTCCATAGGCAAAGACAAATCCACAGTAGAGCGCCCGGATTGTCATAATCATGATTATACCTCAAGTACTATGACCCGCTTCCCTTGGACAAACTCCGTTCCTCAGTTGCGGGATTAGGATGATGGGGTCGGAGAGTGGAATAGCAGCCGAGCTGCCCGGTTCCATCCCCAACGTATCCATTCCGATTGTGAGCTCGACACACCAAGTTGACTCGGCAGAAAATAATTACAAGTTCGGGAAGTCAACCAGCAATGAGTATTATTGATTCAGAAAGCGCTTTAGGAAAAGTTTTCAAATTGCGTGGCAATTATGGCGTTGGTGGAGTTATTTGGATGAATATGATTATCGAGAGGATAAGTAATCTTCGATATCTTGAAGAATTAGGTGGGACATGAGTCCTGTTATAGATTCGAAATCGCAAGACGAGGAAGTTGCCCCGCGATCGTGTATTAATCGGTCAAAACGATCCGATAAGTCAAGGGATTTTTGAGAAAATAAAATATTTTAATTAATTATTAAAGTCAGACGGTCCAGGGTTTTTTCTTTAAAAGAAAAATAATTTTAGTTAGGTCCTTGTTAAAAAGAAAATTTACAATTAGCCTCGTTTTGTAAAAATCAATACTTTTGTGGTTAAAATTTGAATAAATAAATGTCCCGACCTTGAAAAATTATGAGGTCAGTTCCTAAATTCTCTAAATTGTTCAGAGATTCATGTTTTTAATGTTTTGAGGTCGAGTTTTTATAAAATTCTCATATTAGCCCCAAATATATTAAAATTGTCATTTCGGGCCCTAAGTTTAAAATAATTGGAACTCACAAACCGGAAGGGCTTTTAATGTGATTCCAGTTGTAAAATGTCACTAAGTTCAGAGGGATGTTGGGACAAAAACAATTTTAAAAATAAATAAGTATAGGTCCCTTAACTTTTAAAAATCTCATTTTTGTCCCATTTTAAAATAAATGCCTTTAAGGCTTTTAGGGGTCCAATTGTTATGAAACTTTAAAACTTGGGTCCAAAATATCATTAAGTTATAGTTAAATTAGTATATTCAGGTACATGAACTGTATAAGTCCTCAAAATTTCATTTTGGTCCTCAAGTTTAATCTTTTACAATTTGGTCCCTCAATTTTTATAAAATTACTTTCCAAGCTCTAACCACTTGGATTTTTGGAATACACTTAAAATATATTATTTCCAGTAGAATTAAAATTTCAAATTTTGAAAATAGGGTATGGTACAGTTTCGAAAATTTCAATTTAACCCTTAAACTTCTAAGATTTTACAATCTAGTCCTTGGGCTTTTAAGGGTTGATTTTATTTATCTTAAAACTCTTAAAAATTTATTAAAATGTCCAAACATCATTTTTGAACCTGAGTACAGTCCCAAAATTCGAAAATTACAGAGGGGTCCCTTAAGTTTTATTTTCTTGCAATTAAGTCCACCAATTTTCCATTTTTGCATTTTAAGTCCAAAAATTGAAATGTAATCAATTATGCTCGACTTGTCCAGGCTATAAGTCATACAAAAACATGGATTTCAAGGATCATACACATGCATGTCCATTTCATACAAGAATTCCTCAAATACAATAATAAAGTGTACATGCATGCACCTATTTTTCAATAAATAGCATTTTTGAGCAACACTTGAGAATTTTTATAACTTGATACATGAAATTAACATGCAATACATAATATATATATCTCAAGCGCTCAAAATTAAAATACTACATGCATTTAAATAAAAACACCTAGAAGTTGAAAGCATTTTTCCACCCACCTTAAAATGAATTGTTGTGGAATAAAAGGATAATTCACAAGTGGATTTAAGAGGTCACTGTGTCTTTCTTTAATTATTTTACTAATTAATGAATAGTTAGTGCAAAGATGACTATTGTAAACCCACTGACTCAAGGGGTATAAAAAGTCTGATGAAGAAAGAAAAAAGGGGAGAGAGAGAAAAGAAGAGAGTACGATTGTAAAAAAGACTGACCCCAATAATTCGGCTCGGCATTATGCAAAAAAGGCATAATTAGCCAGAAATAAACACACGTTACGCACGTTTATTAGGTCAGCCCCTAAGTAAAAAAAAATTACCAAAAATTAAGAGTTAGAAAATGAGGTAAAATTAAGGAGAAAAAGGAAGAAGGTGAAGAAATTGGAAATACTACACTTACCTTGTGTGGTGAGTAAGGTGTGACTAATAATGGCTTCAAAATGTAGGATTTTGGTCACCCTCAGTGAACCACTTAAGGTCAGCCCCTATTTCTCAAAAATGAAAAAGGGGTGTTAAAATTTGAAGAAAATAGGAAGAAGGAGGAAGAAGGGCACTAGAGTCCAATATCTTACCTTATAGTCTAAATCTTAAAAATTTTCTTCAAGTCTTGAAGTCCTCTTGAAGATGATGTCAAGCTCTTAATATCTTCAAACTCTTCTAAGTATACCTAAAATCAAAATTCAAACTTAAATTAATAAGGTGAAAGAGATGAGCTAGGTGATATCAAAATGGATTGAAGATGAAATTTCTTACCTTGCATGGGATATGGTTCGAATTTTATGAGGAATAAGTAAGAAGAATTCTTGTATTTTTGTTAAGTGTTTGAAGAAAGAAGAGAGTGTTTGAAGATATGAAGAAAGTATTCTTAAAGATATGAAGAAGTGTTTGAAGATATGAAGAAAGTGTGTTTGAAGATATGAAGAAGTGTTTGAAGATATGAAGAAAGTGTGTTTGAAGATATGAAGAAATTGGTGAATATATGCTTAGGGAGATGTTGGGGATTTTAGAGAGAAGTTGGAGAAATGCTATCTGCACGAGTTTCTGCAAGCTGTCAGTTTTCTTGATGGGTAAGAAGTGTGCAGATTTCGTGAGTCGGTCTACGACTACCCAGATAGCATCATGGCCTCCTCTGGTCCTTGGTAGATCCGTCACGAAGTCCATCGTTATGTGTTCCCATTTCCACTCAGGAATTCTCAACGGTTGTAGTAAACCAGATGGTCGTCGGGATTCTGCTTTTACTCGTTGACAAGTCAAACATCTCGCAACGAACTCCGCTACCTGGTTCTTCATGTTTACCCACCAATAATTCCATTTCAAGTCCTTATACATCTTGTTTCCTCCAGGATGTATAGTGTATTTCGAACGGTGTGTCTCTGCTAGGATTCTATTCCTAATCTGCTCGTCACTCGGTACACAAACTCAATTTTGGAATCTGATAATCCCATCTTCATGCACCGAGAATTCTGATCTCTCTCCTTTAAGTATCTTCTCTTTCAGTTTTTGAAGATGCACATCTGTCCCCTGTGCTTCCTTGATCTCGGTCAGCAGATCAGGTTTAACCGAAATGTTAGCACATGAAATCTGAGTATTGGTTCTCGTTGGATTCCAATTGCTCAGCTCTTCTAATGATTTCCACTCTCGAATCATTAGTCTGGCTAAACTCACCTTTCTGCTTAAGGTGTCAGCTACTATGTTAGCTTTCCCGGGATAGTATTGAATATCAAAGTGATAGTCCTCAATTAACATCATCCATCTTCGTTGCCTCAGATTGAGGTCTTTCTGAGAAAATAGATACTTCAAAACTCTTGTGATCTGTGAAAACCGTGAATGTTGCTCCGTAGAGATAGTGCCTCCATTTATTTAACGCGAATACTATCGCTGCCAATTCCAAGTCATGCGTTGGGTAATTGGCCTCATACGGCTTAAGCTTTCATGATGCATAAGCAATGAACTTTCCCTCCTGCATGAGCACTTCTCCTAGTCCTTCCTTTGATGCATCACTGCAGACGACAAAGTTTTTTGTTCCTCTTGGAAGGGCTAAGACTGGAGCTGTAGTAAGTCGTTTCTTCAGCTCTTGGAAACTAGTCTCACACTTGTCATTCCACTCAAACTTGACTTGCTGCTAGGTTAGTCGAGTGAGTGATTCGGCTATCTTGGAGAAATCTTTGATAAATCTTCGGTAATACCCAACTAGTCCTAAGAAACTCCTGATCTCCGTTACAGACTCGGGTTGTTTCTATTCAACCACTGTTTGTACCTTCGATGGATCTACTGCGATCCCATTGCGGGATACTATGTGTCCCAAGAATGCGACTTCACTAAGCCAAAATTCACACTTGCTGAATTTGGCATACAACTTATACTCTCGTAGTGTTTCCAAAACGATTTTCAGATGATGTTCGTGCTCTTCTCTAGACTTAGAGTCTACGAGTATGTCATCAATGAATATCACTACGAACTGATCCAAATAGAGTCGAAAGACTCGATGTATTAGATCCATAAATGTTGTTGGTGCATTCGTCAGACCGAAAGGCATTACTATGAACTCGTAGTGTCCATATCTAGTTTGAAATGCAGTTTTGGAAATGTCTTCTTTTCGGATCTTCAGTTGGTAATATCCTTGTTGTAAATCAAACTTCGAGTACACCGTCGCTCCTTGAAGTTGATCAAACAGTTCGTCTATCCTCGGGAGGGTATATTTGTTCTTGATGGTCACGCTATTAAGACCGCGATAATCTATACACAGTTTTAATGTGCCATCTTTCTTCTTGACAAATCAGACGGTGCTCCCCAAGGAGACGCGTGCCCAGTCCGATAAATCCCACATCCATCGCCGCAATTGAGTCTTCAACTCTTGCAACTCAAGAGGAGCCATTCTATACGGCGTTCTGGCAATCGGGCGGTTCCTGGTAATACCTCAATGGTGAACTCGACTTTCCTAGTTGGAGGGACAGTGGTGAGTTCTTGTGGAAATACATCTGTGTATTCCGATACTATAGGTACTTGGTTAATTTATGTCTCAGCCTTAGGTTTGTTAATTGCAAACGCCAAGTACCCTTGTGCCCCTCTAGCGATCGCCTTCCTCGTTTTCATTGCTGAAATGATTGCGGCAATCTTAACTCGTCACCTTCCCGAAATTTCCACTTCGGGCTTTCCGGGTTCACATAGATTAATGGACTTGCGATGGCAGTCCATCTGTGCATGGTGTGCAGACAACCAGTTCATTCCCCAATATCACGTCGTATTCAAACGCTCGAGCGGGCATCTTTGCTCGATTACCCTGGCCATTGCCCGGCTTCTGCGGCTGCACCTGTTTCGTTCGATCCTCGTACTTTGGGCAATCCTTCAGCTGGTGCTGGTTACTGCCACAGTGCAAGCATCTTCCCTGTTTGTGGCAACAATCATTGGCAGTATGCCCCGGTTTCTGGCAATTTGCACACACTTGACCCGACTTTCCATGTACCGGCCATTTCCCTTTATCCGCATTATTAACTGGTCCCTTCTGAAACTTAGCAGGCTTCTTAGATGGCTGTCCCACAGCTGTCCTTTTGAGACTGTTTGATGGCCTACTCTGCTGAATCTGTCCAATATGGTTAAGTCTCGACTCGATGTGGAGAGATGCCTTTACCGCGGCTGAGTAGGTTGTCATTTCAACAGTCAAAAGTTGTTTTTGAAGTTCCAGCTTCAGTCTCCCAGAGCGTATTTGGACAACCAATGAAATTTGGACTCATACTAGGCTACAGACATGTTCCCCTGCCTCAACCTATGGAATTCATCCCGGAGTGCCTCTTTCACAACTTGGAGAATGTACTGTTCATTGAATTCGGCCAGGAAATTTTCCCATGTTCTGGCTACTCGGTCCTGTTCCCACTTTCTCTCAACTGCTCTCCACCAATCTCTAGCAGCCGATTCCAGTTGAAATACGACCAGTGTGACTTTCTGCTCATCTGAATATTGGAGATCATTAAAGATATCCTCTAGTTTCTCAACCCAGTCCTCTGCCGTCAAGTCATCTGGCTCTCCTAAGAAAGCCGGTGGGTCGAACCGTAGGAAACGCTCCAGGATACGATCATTCGCCTCTCGAGCGAGTTCGGGGGCACGCTGTTGAGGCTTTGCTTGTTGCCTCATGAAAACCAAGATTTGTTGTAGGGCCTGCGTGGTCAGATTCTCCTGCAGCTGGTGGAGGAGGTGGTGGTAACTCGGGGGAGGGTACCCGTTCCCTGGGTACGTCATCGTTCCTTCGGGGAACTCGGCAGGGTCTCCCGCGTCGCGATGTTCAGCCATTCTGTATCTTGAAGTGTTAGTTGCAATCCATAAATAAATGATTCCAATACATGCTCGCGTAAAACAAGTTATATCATAGGGAAAACAACAGCAGTACACAAGACACAAAATAAGTAGAAAAGGCATACCCTTTAATGTGAAAATTTGAATACACCCACAAGAGTTTATACAACAGGAATACATGAATCAAAGGTACATCTGAAATCAGGATACAACTGAATCGAAATACAATGGAAAGCAAATTACAATGGATGGAAATAAGCGTCTACTACAACACAAGTACAATCTAATAAATAAGCTATCTACTTGGTGAGGTCACCGTCATCATCACTAGCGACCACATCCACAATCGGAACCTGATCGGGTTGGGGTGCCTGGGCATCTGGCCAATCGACAAAATCAAGCCACTGCTCAAGTACCTGGGCATCATCAAGCAGGGCAGCCTCAAGCGCTTCAGGCTCCCCGATCTCAACTAGATCCTCCTCGGGATCCTCTTCATTATCTGCCTCAGGGTCGGGTACGGGTTCCGCCTCGGGCGGTGGCAATGGCGGCACATTAGCTGCTAAGGCAGCCTCCAGAGCAGCATCCCGTTGAGCTAGGGCCTAGGTAAGGTCCTCAATCACGGTCATCTGTTTGATGAGGGTCTCCTCCAAACGGTCAATAGTGTCCCTGGACATGTGGGCGTCCATCTCCCACTTCTGGCGGCCATCGCTAGCCCACTTCATCTTTTCCCGCATATTATCTAGGCGCTCCTGGATCAGCTAGATTTGGTCTTCCCGCGCCCGAATGGTGTTGTGGTGGTCCTTGACAATGATCGTCAAATTATTCTTCTCTTCCTGGCTCCTCGCCAGGCGATGCTCTAGATCTCGCGTACGTTGGCGCTCCTCTGTCAGTCCCGAGGTGGCTGGGATACATTCCTGGTGCCAGTGAATCTTGAGTGCCCGAAATAGTCACGCTCGGCGCGGGCCTTGAATACGTCCCACCAAGTTGGGGGTGCCGACTCCATCCTGGTCAAACAAAACTATGGCGGATTAGACGAAGGTAAAGGAAAGATAAGGAAGAAATAAGGAAAGAATGAATAAATAAAGTCAGTCAAGAGTCAATTAAGTTAAGACAAGTATGACTATGGAATCTCCAATTATAAAATTCTTAACTAAGTTTAATCATCAATAATACGGTTCTATGCCATTTTTGAAATCAATTTCACACTTAATTATCCAGTCGCGGTACTACCCAACATAGACCGAGGGTCCTATCCTGGGTCAACTCGGTGTAAGTTTACATCTTACTAGCCGAGCCCTGATACCACTAAATTTGTCACGCCCTAGACGGGACACGACGACAATCCAAACTTAAACAGAATTAAACCCAATAGTCTAGACAAATGATACAATATAACTCCAAGTGAATTAGAGTCTAAAGCAGCAGAAATAAAATAAGTACAAGCACGAATTACATCTTAAGGTCCAACAATATCCAAATACATCCGACAAAAATATCTGATTAAGCTTACAGGCCAAAACTAAAATATAAAGTACACAACGTCCCAAACTTAAGTGTCAAAGGGTCCTACGCCCTTAAGTACAGTCCAAAATGAAAACGGACAAAAAGAGAGTCCAACAACAACAAAAGTAAAAGAAACAAGTCCAGCAACATCAACAATAATAGAAAACAAGTCCAACAGGCGGAGCACGGAAATTCAGTCCGTGGTAGGTTCGGCGTCTTCAACGTACTCCTCATCTAGCCGTTAGAAACAGGAGGGGATGAGACAAAAATCTCAGTGGATGGGGGTGATCGTGTGCAAGTGTGGAGATATATAGCTAATGCAAGAAAAACAGTTGTATGAAAAATGCGTGAGATATGATGCGTGATTTCACACACAGTTCACAAGCGACGTGATAAATATACTTAAAGTAATATACTTATACAGTTTAAGAAATAGTTCGTGGTCACACAGACACTATGTGATTCAGACAAGACAGGTAGGATTGCGTACGGAATATAACGCCAATCCTATGCGAGACAAGTAATGGTTGCATACGTATTTGTAGCGCCAACCAATGCAATACAAGTAGCGGTTGCGTACGGATTTGTAGCGCCAACCAAACGGGTCCGATTAACTCCAGAATCATGTGGATCAGACAGCGATTGCTTCGTTCTTCCTTGTAATTCCCCGAGAAAGATGGTCCAAGACCTGTCACCTTATCGCTCCATAGGCAAAGACAAATCCACAGTAGAGCTAGCTAGGCCTGGATTATCATAATCATGATTATACCTCAAGTACTATGACCCGCTTCCCTTGGACAAACTCCGTCCCTCAGTTGTGGGATTAGGACAATGGGGCCGGAGAGTGGAATAGTAGCCGAGCTGCCCAGTTCCATCCCTGACGTATCCATTTCGACTGTGAGCTCGACACACCAAGTTGACTCAGGCAGGAAAATAATTACAAGTTCAGGAAGTCAACCAGGCAGTCGAGTATTATTGATTCAGGGAAGCAGTTTAGGAAAAGTTTTCAAAATCGCGAGTGGCAATTATGGCGATGGTGGAGTTATTTGGATGAAGATGATTATCGAGAGGATAAGTAATCTTCGATATCTTGAAGAATTAAGTGGGACATGAGTCCTGTTATAGATTCGAAATCGCAAGACGAGGAAGTCGCCCCACGATCGTGTATTAATCGGTCAAAACAATCCGATAAGTCAAGGGATTTTTGAGAAAATAAAATATTTTAATTAATTATTAAAGTCAGAGGGTCCAGGGCTGTTTCTTTAAAAGAAAAATAATTTGAGTTAGGTCCTTGTTAAAAAGAAAATTTACAATTAGCCCCGTTTTGTAAAAACCAATACTTTTGTGGTTAAAATTTGAATAAATAAATGTCCTGACCTTGAAAAATTGTGAGGTCAGTTCGTAAATTCTATAAATTGTTCAGAGATTCATGTTTTTAAAGTTTTGAGGTCGAGTTTTTATAAAATTCTCATATTGGCCCCAAATTTATTAAAATTGTCATTTCGGGCCCTAAGTTTAAAATATTTGGAAGTCACAAACAGGAAAGGCTTTTAATGTGATTCTAGTTGTAAAATGTTACTAAGGTCAGAGGGATGTTGGGACAAAAACATTTTTAAAAAGAAATAAGTATAGGTCCCTTAACTTTTGAAAATCCCATTTTTGTCCCATGTTAAAATAATTGCCTTTAAGGCTTTTAGGGGTCCAATTGTTATGAAATTTGAACCTTGTGTCCAAAATATCAATAAATTATAGTTAAATTAGTATTTCCAGGTACATGGACTGTATAAGTCCTGGAAATTTCATTTTGGTCCTCAAGTTTAATCTTTTACAATTTGGTCCCTCAGTTTTTATAAAATTACTTTCCAAACTCTAAACACTTGGATTTTTGGAATACACTTAAAATATGTTATTTCCAGTCCCTTAAGAATTAAAATTTCAATTTTTAAAAATAGGGTCTGGTACAGTTTCGAAAATTTCAATTTAGCCCTTAAACTTCTAAAATTTTACAATCTTGTCCTTTGGCTTTTAAGGGTTGATTTTATTTATCTTAAAACTCTTAAAAATTTATTAAAATGTCCAAACATCATTTTTGACTTGAGTTAGCTTCCAATCTTTGGATGACTCATCTGTCACTTCAACTTGAGACTTGGTTTCTTGAGTTGACTTGGACTTTCTTAGAGTTGACTCACCTTCATCGAGTTCTTGACTTTTCTTCTTTTCCATACTCAAATTGTCTCGCAGAGTCTTCACTTGATCTTGATTGACTTCTTATATTTCTTGGCGTAGCTGACTTGACTCAGCTTTTCCTGCCCTATCTATTGCAATACAAATTACAAGGAAAATGGGGTGCCAACTTTCTAGTTTAAGTTTTACATGGAATCAGTCAAAATCTATAAAATAAATTTCCTAACAATTTCCCTCTTTTTGATGATGCCAAAACTTAAAAACATTCAACAAAATATAAACAACAAAGATACATACAGACAATGCAATAACAAAGAATGTATGCTTAGAATAGATCGTTTTATTGATCATAGCATTCTTGTCCTTTACACATCTGTTTACATTTGGTATCAGAGCATTCTTTATCAAAGCAAAACATACATCTATGCTAAGATACAAGAATAAATACAAAGTGAAAAGTTTACAGAAAAATTCACTAAGTATTACAAATGACTTACATGAATGTATTTACATAAGTAATATACATGAAGGGGTTTGCAGCAACACTTCAGCGCCTTCGCTGCCTCCTTTTTTCTTCTTCAGCTCTCTTGTCGTCATCAGCTCTCTTTCTTTTCTTTCTTCTTCTTCAGGTCTCTTTTTCTTTTCTTAGGCTCGTTTAGAAACATCATCCATTCGCTTCCTCTTGAGCTATTGTTGTGTTTGCCTTTCGTTCTCCTCTTCTTGTCTTCTTATTGCCTCTGCGTTCTTTCTTGCCACTTCCAGATTGGCCAATTCATCATACCCATCATCAGGGTCTACTTATTCAACATTTTTGGGTTTTGGTCGAGGTGGGGAACCTCTTCCACGACCACTTCTTCCTCTTCCTCTGGGTGTGTACTGCACGGGAGTCTTCTGCTTACCAACTGAGTGACTGCTGGAAGTCTGCTGCTTTTCAGCTTCTTCACACAATGCAAGACCTTTCTCCCAGTACAAATCCCAGGCTTGGGCTAGTGTCATTCCTTGGAAATAGCCTTATGATTCATGGTTTTTGAACTTTTCAACTGATCTAGGCTCAGATCCATTGTCAGGAATCGCATCCTGATCTTTTCCAACTGGAAGACCACCATACGCTTTCAGCACTTCCTGAACGCGGGCATCCTGCTCTTTAGAGAACTCCTCAATCCCTTCTTCATTGATTTTTCTTTTCTCCAACATTGGCACAACAGAGTGCTCAATGGGTAGGGTTACGGGGAGTTTGCTCAGGATGGAGGTAGTAACATGACCTGCTTTGAGGGTTTTCGATATCATCAACGTCAAATCTTTCGAACTTTCCCCCTCAGCTGCTTTACCCTTCATTGCAGTTGCGTCTGTCTTCTCAGCTGCAGTTTCCTTTAGCTTTTCTTCTTTTAATTTCCTTAGGGACTCCTCTTACCCCTTTTTGGCATCATCAAAGGAAAGAGGGACCCCAGGGAACATGTCTGCGAGCATGAAGTCGAGTCTGCTTAGAGCTGAATTTTGTTTGGAATCACCGCAGCGATAAGTCGATCGAAATTCGAGTTGCCTTGCCTTGGACTCGCCCACCAATTTCATTTCAGCCATGAGTAGGCTGGATTTTGCATTTATTGTGTTCTCAAGGCGCAAAATTTCTTTTCTCTGGAATTCTTGTAGCAGCTCCGTTTCAGTCTTGTGAGACTCGTGTAGCCTTTCGATGTATGCCTGCATCCTTTTCTTGATATCAGCGTTGACATCATTCCAGACGAGCATTCTGCCATATAATGCTTTAAAATAACGAACTTATTCGAGGCACATGGCAATTTGCTGTTGAGACCATTCCCAGATCCGTACTACTATCCCTCTCAAGTCGGCTGTGAGGGTAGCATCTCTGTTGTCCAGTCTTAAGTCGAGTGAGGCCTGATGTCTTTCAATCTTCTCAATCTCTTCATATATTTTCTTGAAGACCTCGCGAATCTCAGTTGTCTCACTTGATTCAGCTGACTTGGGTACAGTTGTCTCCTCTTGCTCTTTTCTTCTCATCTCAAACTCATAGGCTTTGATGTCTGAGAATAGCTCATGGTTAGATGTTCTTGAGAGGTCCATAGAATGTCTCAGGGCCATAGTCTTCATTTCCCATTCAACTGGGAGGCTTCTTAGGATCTTCATACACATTTTCTTTTGTGTATATTCTTTTCCATGAGCTGAAAACTCATTTGTGATTTCAGTGAATCTGGCATCCAGCTGATCCATAGTTTCACCTGCAAGCATTTTGAAATTTTCAAATATTTGAACAGCAACAGACAATTTATTTTCTTTAATTTGTTCTGATCCTTCACAAATTAAAGTCAGTTTAATCCAGATTTCTTTTGCAGATTTTCAAGATTTGACTTTGTTGAACATTGCTTTGTCCAAAGTCTTGTAAAGTATGTCCTTGGCCACATTGTCCAAATTGTATCTCTTCCTATCTTCATTTGTCCACTCAGTCCTTGGTTTTCAACCATGGCTGGTCTTGCTTCAATGAAAGAGTTTCTTCTCCTTCACCGGTAATTCTTATTGCAGTCATGTTCACTTTCAATATTTGCAGTGGCCCATCCTCTATCACAAGCCACATTTCATTGTGTAGAGCAGATAGATGAGTCTGCATACGAATTTTCCAATCATCAAATTCTTCAACAGTGAACATAGGAATGCGTGTCAAATTTGCTTCCATGATAATAACTTTGCTAAAAAATGAAAGATTTTGAAAATGCAAGTGTTTAAAACCTTTTTGGAAAGATAAAGATCTAGTTCCGTAACAAGTGCGGAAGGCTTAATGAACCAACCGCTCTGATACCACTTGTAGGTCCCAAGGGGTGTGAGTAAGGTTTAGAAGGGGGGGTTGAATAAACCTTACCAACTTTTCGATTTTAGTCCTTTTAAAATTATAACAGAGTTAACTCAAACAGCTGTGTCCTTGAGGGACAAGTAAGTTGGTTATTCAGCTGAGTTAGCCACTCAACAGACTCGATAGAGCTGTTGATAGAATAACTCTGCTATTTAACCTTCACTTTAACTTGGCTGTATTAGTTTTATCAGCGGAAGACTTAACACCCTTGATTTGTTTTAAGTTTGTTTTAACACTTAATTCTTTAGCACTTGGTTATTAATCAATTGGATAGCAAATGTAAGTTTTATCAGCAGATATTATGTAAGTATGCGAGAAATGTAAATGTGCTGAAAAATAAATGACACATAAAATTTTTATAGAAGTTCGAAGATGGGGTAATTCATCTACTCCTCTCTTCTCCAACTCCTGGAGGAATCCACTATGTAATAGATCTGTTTACAAAGTGGTCTACAGTCTAGGGACAACCTTGATGACACAAATCTTCTTTTTCCGACTCGAACTTCTTCACAAAGCAAACCGCTTTGCTACTTGACTCACTTCTCAAGCTCTTGGATTTGATCACAAAGCCCTCCAATAACTTGATACTGGTTCGACCTTGAACCTTTCTACGATCCTCCTCGGAAAGCAGACCCCTTTTGATTCTTCAAAAGTTTCCTCTTCAACAGATTTGAAGTTGTCTTTCCTTAACAACTTGTGTTGGATCTATTTCCTTCGAGTTTCAGGCTTGAGGATTTTCTTAAATATACTTGAGAATTGCTTGAATATTGCTTGCTTGTTCGTGGTTCAGGTAACCTTTTCTCAATGAGTTTCCTCAGCCTTTTATAGTGAACTTTTGAAATTTTGCCCGTTGAAGAGATAGGATAATTTCAAAAGTCACTTGTGTTCATTGGCTTGTCTTGTTGCAGTCCTTGATGTTGACATTTCCTTGTATTTTATGTCTTGTAGCATTGCAACGTATCTGACACTTGGTGTAGTGCTTCCCATTGGTTTGTTCCTTTTGCACACAACTGGAACTAACACTAAACTTAACATGTTACCATTTTGAGTAACATTCTTGACGTTCATCAACGGATCTCATTCAGTTGTCTTGACTTGACTGCAGTCTTTTATTCCCCAGGTGACTTGAGTTAGCTTCCAATCTTTGGATGACTCATCCGTAACTTCAACTTGAGACTTGGCTTCTTGAGTTGACTTAACTGACTCTTCACATAGCTGTTCCACAGCTGATACACCTTCAATCGAGTTCTTGACTTTTCTTCTTTGCCATACTCACAATTTTGCCTCGCGTGAGTCTTCACTTCGATCTTGATTGTCTTCTTGTATTTCTTGGCGTAGTGACTTGACTCAGCTTTTCTTGCCCTATCTATTACAATACAAATTACAAGAAAAATGGGGTGTAAACTTTCTAGTTTAAGTTTTACATGGCATCAGTCAAAATCTATAAAATAAATTTCCTAACAACCTTTTTCCCATTTGGCCGAAAATTTCACCAATTAAGGTAAGAAATTTCTTTCTTTCATCTTAATTTTATCTCCTTGAAACTTCAAATCTATACCTCCTATTTTTAACTTGATGAAACCTTCTTGTTGAGATACTCCTAGAGGAATTTTCTTGAAGAATTAAGAGACCTAGACTTGACTACAAGTTTGAAGAAGAAATTCAAGAATACACACTTTTAAGGTGAGAAATTGTGGTTTTAGTATTTTTCCTCTTGACAACTTGAGGAATTAATTTTCGACTCGAGGATATGAATTTTTGGAGCTTAGGGGCTGATCTATACAAGTTCAAGATGAAGTTAGAAGCTTGAAGAAAATTTCATTTTTAGAGACTACTTGAGGACATTGAGGTAAGTAGTCGCCATTTGATCCTATTAAATTTCTTTAAACTTGAGACTTTAATTTTAACACCAAAATATGATTTGGATACCATATAGGGGCTGATCTTCAAGAGCTTGAGCCAAGAAGTTGATACAAGAAAGAAGACTTCATTTTAGATCACAACCCGAAAAACTACTACGATGTGGGTTAAAAATCTTTAGAAAATAGGCAAATAATTTTGATAAAATGCATGTAGTACATGAAAATATTTTAAATTACTCTCTCTCTCTCTCTCTATATATATATATATATTACATGTATTCTTTTTTATATGTATCAAGTTCAAGAAGTTTCACAAAAATGAGCAAGATTTTGATTTATTGAACAATAGGGACATACTTGCATATATATCTTAAATTCTTGCTCATCTCTTGAATAATGAGATAATGAATGGGTTATATGCTCAAAAACATGTTCTATACTTGATATATATTCTGAAAAATATGACCTCGTGCTCGAATTTGAACAAATATGCCATTTATGCAATTTTTGCAATTTTTGAAAATATGTAAATTTTGGACAATATTAATTATAAAATTTAATATTTTGAGTTAATAATAATATTTTAAAGGTTTTGAGATAAGAAAACTCATCCTTGAAATTTTAGGGACTCAAATGTGGAAACTTGGAAGTTTAAGGGCCAAAAATTGAATTTTATAACCATCCAGGGACCCCTCTGAAAATTTTGAAATTTTGAATTCCTCAAACTGAAAAACTTATATTTTGAGAAATTTTAAAAGGTTAAAGTGGTTTGGGTTGAGAAAACCGACTTTTGAAATTTTAAGTACTAAAGTGTAAAAATGCCAATTCCTAAGGACCAAAATGAAATTTACAGAAAAAAAACATCCCAGACACCTGAAAATTTACATAACCTTAATTTTAGAACATTTTGAACTCATGGTTCAAGTTTCATAACAAACGAACACCAAATAAACCCTTAAGGGCAAAAAACTGAATTTTTGGACTAGAAATGGAATTTGTGAAAGTTAATGGACTTAAACCGAACCTATTTTAAAACTATTTTTGTCCTAACATTCTACTTTTATACATTATATTTTAAAAATTGGAATCACACTGAAAGCCCTCCCGGTTTGTGAGATCTAAAATTTTAAAGTTCGGGTCCGGAAATGATAATTTTGACAAATGAAGGGACCAAACTGAAATTTTCCTAAAACTCGACCCAAACTCTTTGAAAAACTAAATATTTTAAAACTTAGAATTTAGAAACTGACCTTACATTTTTCCGAGGTCGAGACCATGACTTATTCAATTTCAGACTCGATAAGTACTATTTTTCCAAAACGGGACTACTGATAAATTTTTCTTTTTATCAAGGACCCTAAAATAAATTTTACTACGATCCACGACATCGATGTAATAATGTTTTAATTATACATTAATAAATTTCTTGAAAGTCTCTGGACCTTGACGAATCCCATATCCGGACTATACGCACTACGCGTGGCGACTTCCTCGGCTTATGACAATTTGAACTTAACAACAGAGTTAAAAACTCACGCTTAGAATATCAAGTCCACCAAGTCATTTGAAGTAAAGATTATCCTTCTGATAATTATCTTCATTAACCCTATTTATACCGCCAATGATACCTCACACTCAGGTGATATAAACTTAACTTGTTGATATTGTACTGCTCTTATATGTATCGCCATGCTTTTATTGAATGCCTTATTGACATGATATAAACTTGGGCTAGCGTTACACTCAGTATGCAGCCATTACTTGTTTGGGTTGGCATTACACTCCGTACGAAACCATTACTTACTTGGGCTGGCGTTACACTCTGTACGCAGCCATTACTTACTTGGGTTGGCGTTACACTCCGTGCGCACAACCATTACTTGCTGGTTGGCGTTACACTGCATGCGCAACCATTACTTACTTGGGCTGGCGCTACACTCCATACGCATCCATTACTCAATTAGGTTGGCGTCACACTCCGTGCGCAACCATTACTTGCTTGGGTTGGTGTTACACTCCGTACGCAATCATTATGTTGGTGTTACACTCCGTATGCAACCATTACTTGCTTGGGTTGGCGTTACACTCCGTACGCAACCATTACTTATTTTGGTTGGTGTTACACTCCATACACAACCACAATTTGAACTACTTACAATGTATTCATAGTACCTAAATGATCACGAACTACTTTCATCAAATTATATTAAATTGTACTTTTTTGAATACCACGTTGCTTGTGAATCGCGTGTGATGCACGCATCATGAATCCTGCATTCTTCATATAAGCCACACTCTATATAAGCCACACTTACACACGATCACCCATCCACTGAGAGTTTTTGTCTGACCTCCACCTTTTTCAACGGCCAGTTGTTGATCCACCATATTATGAAGACATCAACGAAGAAGACCAAGCGACGGAGTAATTCCTAGACTTAGTCCTTCGATTTAGCTTTAAAATTCATTTATGCTCTGTTAACGGACAATTTATTACATTTGATGTAATAGAGGTGCGTAGGACCCCTTTGCATGGATAGTTGGTTTGTATTAGTATTTCAGCTGCGACAATTTATTCTGTTTCCGAGAAGTTATGATGAACAATGTCTATTTGGGAATTAATATTGCTCAATACTTGGTGGATTATATTATTAGAATGGAGAACTAGTGTAAGGTCACCATTGTGTCGTGACTCCACTTTTGGGGCGTGACAGTTATGGTATTAGAGCTCGGTTTGTAAGGAGGAAACTTACACCAAGTTGACCCAGGATAGGTTCCTCTGCCTTGGATTTGGTACCACTACTAGATGACCTAAGTTGAATCTTGGATGAATATTTGAACTCTTTTGGGTTGTCATAGTGTTAAAATATCCGTATATTCCTCGGTTTGGACGTTAGGCGATTTAGAAAATCCATGAATTGAAGGTTATAATGCCCAATATGATGAGACTTGAAGGATATAAGGTTATCTCTTGATAAATATATGATTTGGTTGTGATATATTATTGGATCTAGATGCCTAATGATATTATTTTGGAAAAAAATGATAGTAGGGTACTCACTAAGTATAATTATCGATGATAGTATGCTTATTTTATTCATTCCCAAATACTTGTACAAGCTTAAGTAAGGAAATTTGACTTGTGGTTTAGATATCACGGATAAGATACGTTAAGGATGTGACTATTATAGGATCTCGACTAGATGTTACCACTAAGTTATGATGGCTATTGTTCACTAAAATCGGATAATGACTTTCTGAAATTATTCTGACTACTATTGTGATTTAGTTACTCGTCCGATATTTGAATTAGTTGTTAGTTACTTTGGTCAACTATGACTTACTCTTTGCCGCTAAGTATGGATTAATTATAGGAATAGGATCTTGAGATCATGCATAGACTATAGTGGTCTTAACAGCGTGACCATCAAAAATAGTTATACCCTCCCGACGATCGATGAACTATTTGACCAACTCCAAGTCATAGTGTACTCAAAATTTGATCCACAACAAAGATACTATCAGTAGAAGATTAAGGGCTAACACATATCTAAGACATCCTTCCAAACTAGGTATGGTCATTCTGAGTCGTAGTGATGTTGTTTAGATTGACGAATGCCCGCAACATTCGTGGACCTGATGCACCGAATCTTCCGACTTTACTGAGATTAAATCTTAGTAATTTTCCACAATGACATACTCCTGTACTCCAAGTCAAGGGGGAATCACGAACATCATTTGACAATCGTGATTGGAAGCACTACGAGAACACAAGTTATATACCAAGTTTAGCAAGTGCAAATTTTAGCTTAAGGAAGTCACATTTCTGGGACATATAGTGCCTGGTGATGGGATCGCATTAGATCCGTCAAAGGTGCAAACTATTGTTGAGTGGAAACGACCAGAAACAATGACCAAGATCAGAAGTTTTGGGATTGGCATTGCTGGACCACTCTCGAACGATTGACTCAAAAGCAAGTCAAGTTAAAATGGAATGACGAGTATGAGACTAGTTTTTAAGAACTAAAGAAATGACTCATGACCGCTTCTGCCTTGGCCCTCACGAGCGGAACAGAAAGGGTTTGTCGTTTGTAGTGATGCAAAAGAAGGGTTGGGAGCAGTACTCATGCAAGAGGGAAAAGTAACCGCTTATGCGTCATGGAAATTGAAACCATATGAGGCCAATTACCCGACGCACGATCTAGAATTGGCAGCAATAGTGTTTGTATTAAAAAAGTGGTGCCACTACTTATACGGGGCGACATTCACCATGTCCACGGATCATGAAAGTTTGATATAGTTGTTCTCCCAGAAGGATCTCAATTTGAGATAGAGAAGGTGGATGGAGCTAATCAAAGACTATCATTTTGATATCGAGTACCACCCTGGGAGGGCAAATGTAGTGGTAGACACCTTATGTAGAAAGGTCAGCATCACCAGACTGATGATTAGGGAATGAAAATTCCTAGAAGAGTTGAGTGTATGGGATCCGAGAGAACGAACACTCAAATATTTTGGGCTAATATCTCAATGAGACCTGAGTTGCTGTGCGAGATTAAAGCAGCACGGGAGGGAGAAAAGCTAAGCGCGAGATACATTAGGCCATATATGATACTTAAGAGAGTCGCGAAGCTGGCTTAACAGATTGAACTTCCACCTCCTATAGCTGGTATGCATGGCGTGTTCCATGTCTCCAGATTAAGGAAATACCAGCTCGACCCGGAACACATTATCACAAAGGAAATCCCGCCCATAATAGAGAATATGTCTTACACCGAGAAACTGCTATGAATCATAGATAGACAAGTGCGCCAGCTGAGAAGAAGGGAGATCCCAGTGGTCAAGGTAGTGTGGCAAGCGCATGATCGAGATGAAGATGCCACGTGGGAAATGGAAGAAGAGATGCTAAGACAATACCCAGAACTATTTTAGGAGGAATTTGGGGACCAAATTCTTTTAAGAAGGGGAGAATATGAGGCCCCAATTTTTTCAACATATTCTACGATGATGTATAGTGACAAAATCTTGGCTAAGTGTCACAATATCTGTTATAGATGAGATATGATACTCAATTATTTGTTTATTCCAACGACGATTACTCTTTACCTATTTCGAGCATACCGGTTATATTCTTCCTCAAGTATTAATTCTTGATCGACTATAGATGATTTTAGAAATGTGGGACCCTCGAAAATTTAGGAGTACATTTCAATCCTTATCCGAATATTTTACCTTATTCTATAATACATTCCCAACCAATTTCCAATTATTTTGAGAAAATACACATTTGTTATTTCACATCCTTAATTTTAAACTTCTAAATAATTACTTATGAAAACTTATACATTTTATTTCTCCCTCAATTTTATAAAAGAAAAGAAAACTAAAATTTTATCATCTACACTCTAAATTTCGGCCACCTCCTTTAAAATGGGGGAAATAACTCACTTTTCTTCTATTACTATTTTTATTATTCTGTAACTCACAGCTTGAAAAATTATGGGACAAAAAAAAATTAATACCCTCTCCCCCTTGAAATCGGCCACCAAGAGAAAAATAAGGGATTGGTTGTATTTTTTTTTCAAAGCCTACAATATTTTTAAAATAAAAATTAACCTACTAATTCCCCTACCCCAATAATTACCAAACAAAAACAAAAAAATAATCTCTCCCCAAACATAGGCTTTCGGCCATATGCTCCTAGGAAAGGAATCAAGTTTATTTTTTTTATATCCAAATACACTAATTATTCCCCACTAATCACCTTTCAACACCAAAAAACAAAATACTCCTCCAATTACCCACAATTTTCGGCCACTACATAGAAGAGGAATATCAAAATTCATCTCATCCTACTACAACTTACAAACCTTCTCAATGCACTCTCATCCAACACTTAGACACATAAACACAAAATTTCCTATTCACCTTGTTCCCATTTGGCTGAAAATTTCACCAATTATGGTAAGAAATTTTTTTTCTTTCATCTTCATTTTATCTCCTTGAAACTTCAAATCTATACCTCCAATTTTTAATTTGATGAATCTTTCTTGTTGAGGTACTCCTAGAGAAATTTTCTTGAAGGATTAAGAGACATAGACTTGACTACAAGCTTGAAGAAGAAATTCAAGACTACACACTTTTAAGGTAAGAAATTGTGGTTTTAGTATTTTTCCTCTTGACAACTTGAGGAATTAATTTTTGACTCAGAAT
This sequence comes from Rehmannia glutinosa, assembly GCA_016081115.2. NCBI lineage: Eukaryota > Viridiplantae > Streptophyta > Magnoliopsida > Lamiales > Orobanchaceae > Rehmannia > Rehmannia glutinosa. The sequence goes on along the minus strand of CM071928.1, from coordinate 41,560,350 downwards.
ATGAGTTTTTGGAGATTAGGGTCTGACCTATACAAGTTCAAGTTGAAGTTAGAAGCTTGAAGAAAATTTTATTTTTAGAGACTACTTGAGTACATTAAGGTAAGTAGTAGCCATTTGATCCTATTAAATTTCTTTAAACTTGAGACTTAATTTTAACACCAAAATATGATTTGGATACCATATAGGGGCTGACCTTTAAGAGCTTGAGCCAAGAAGTTGATACAAGAAATAAGATTTTATTTTAGATCACAACCCGAAAATCTACTATGAAGTGGGTGAAAAATCTTTCGAAAATAGGCAAATAATTTTGATAAAATGCATGTAGTTCATGAAAATATTTTAAATTACTATATATATATTACATGTATTTTTTTTATATGTATCTGTAGGTCCCAAGGGGTGTGAGTGTAAGGTTTAGAAGGGGGGGTTGAATAAACCTTACCAACTTTTCACTTTTGGTCCTTTTTAAAATTCGAGTTGACACTATACGATTGTGTCCTTGGTGGACAACTAATTTAGTTAATCAAGGTAGAGTTAGTCACTCAATGAGACTCGATTGAGCCGATGTTGATAGAATAACTCAAATTTGTTAAGACTCGAATTAGCTCAAGCGTGGTTTGTTTTATTGAAGACTTAACACCTTTAAGTTTGGTTTAGTTATGATTTAATACTTGGTTTTAGTACTTAGAGATTATCGAGTTGGATAGCAAATATGTCAGTGAGAATTAAACAAATAAGATACGAGGAATTAAAGTGTTGAAATGTAAATGACACGATAAGTTTTTATAGAGGTTCGAAGATGGGGTAATTCTTCTACTCTCTCTTCTCCAACTCCTGGAGGAATCCACTAAGTATTGATCAAGATACAGTGTGGTAACAGTCCGGATACAAGTCTTGATCACACAAACACTTGATCCTTTGGGACTCGATCTGGAGATGCCTTGGTCACTCACCGGCTTCTCGTCCAACTCAGCTTCTTCACAGGCAGTGCCTTTGCTACTACAGCTCACTTGCTCAAGCTCTTAGGATTTGATCATGAAGCCCTCCAAAAACTCGAGACTTGTTCCACCTTGAACCTTCCTACAATCCTTCGTGGAATGTAGACCCCTTTTCTTCTAAAGTTTCCTCTTCAACTGATTGAAGCTATCTTTCCTTCACAGGTGAGTGTTGGATTGATTTTCTTCGTAGTGTAGCCTTGAGGATTAAACTTGAATGATTTTGAGAATATTTTGATTACAGTTCAGATGTTAGCTTGAATGTTTTTGGTTCAGGTAATCAACTTAATCTTCAGAGTCATCCCTCAGCCTTTTATAGTGATCTTTCAAAAATTTGCCCGTTGAAGAGATAGGCTTATTTTTGAAAGTGACTTGTGGTCGTTGGCTTGTCTTGTTGCAGTCCTTGGAATTGCCACTTCCTCGTATGAATTATTCTTCAGCTTTTCAGAGCGCTGACACGGTGTAGTGCTTCCCATTGGTTTATTCCCCTTGCACGCTTCTGTGACTGAGCACTCCGAGAAAGGTAGCATGGAGATATTACTTGTTTAAGTAATTCTCTTGATTTCTGTGCAACGGATCTCTTTCAGTTATCTCGACTTGACTGCATTTCCTTGCTTTCCCCAGGTGACTTAGAGTCGACTTCCAATCATTAAATGACTCTTCCGTCACTTCAACTAGAGACTTGACTATCTTGAGTTGACTTGACCGATGATGCTTTACTCACCGCACCTTGACCTTCGAGTTTCCGTTTTCTCTTCTTTTGCCAAACTCAATTGTCTCGCAATGAGTCTTCCTACTAGTCTCCATTGTCTTCTTGCATGTTTGGGCATAGGCGACTTAACTCACTTGACCAGCCCTATTTATTACAATGCGATTTACAACAAAAATGGGGTGCCAACTTCCTATTCTAAGTTTTACATGGCATTCATCAAAATCTAAACAATAAATTTCCCAACAATTTCCCCCTTTTTGATGATGCCAAAACTTAAAACATTCAAAATGTAAATAGCAAAGATACATACAGATAGTGCATTCACAGAGAATGTATGCGTAGAATCAATCCTTTTATTGATCATAACATTCTTGTTCTTTTACACAATCACAAGGTGTATCAAAGCAAACATTTATGTCTACGCAAAAAAATAGAGAATTTACTGATTTATTACGTAAGACTTACATAGTATGTATTTACATAGTAAAATACATGAAGGGGTGGACAAAGAACACTTCATCTCCTTCACGCTCCTCCTTCTTTCATCTTCTTCTTCTTCGCCATCTTCTCGGTCTTCTTCTCTTTTTCTCATCTTGACCTTAACTTCTTCTTCTTTTCATATGCCTTCCGGCACTTCATCTCTTCTTAATCTCTCTTGTCTCTCCTCCCATAGATGAGTTTGTCTTTTATTTTCTTCTTCGATTCTTTTCACATACTCGGCATTGTTTTTAGCCACTTGCAGATTGGCTACTTGGTCAAGACCGGCCCAAGATCCCTCCTTTCTTGCCTGGATCTATGTACTCAATGTTTTTGGGGCGAGGCCTGGGTCCAAACCTCTTCCTCCACCACTGCTTTCTTCCTCTACCTCTTCCTCCTCGGGCGTGTATTGTATTGGGGTCTTCTTCTTTCCACCGTGAGTGATCGGCGAGTGACCAGCAGAGTGATCGCCGGTAGTCTGCCGCACTGTGTCGCCTTCTTCACATAACGTGAGACCCTTTTCCCAAGATAAGTCCCGGCTTGAGCCATAGACATGTTTGCGAAGTATCCTTCGGATGCGGCGTTTTAAATTCATCAACCGATCTTGGCTCGGTCCCGACATCCGAGATGGCATAAGTGTCTCTCGCTCTTGGAATGCCTCCATGTTGTTTCAAGATGTCCATAACTCGGGCATTCAACCTTCCTTCCACTTCATCCATCCCTCGCTTCAATCGTTTCTTTCTCTTTTCACCATAGATGCAAGTGTTGGAGTGGCAGAGTCATTGGGAGTTTGATGCTTTGATAATATCACCGTGACAAGACCTTGTTGGGGGTTTGTGCAATCATTAAGGTCACGTCTCTCGATTTTCCCCCTCAACAGACTTTCCTTTCTTTTCCCTTGAAACTTCCTCACTGCTCTTTCCTTCACACCGCTCCTCCTTCTTCAGCTTCATATCTCTTTAGCGCTTTAAGGTATTCCTCTTCCCTTTTTGGCATCATCAAAGGAGAGAGGAACTCCTGAAACATACTAGCAAGCGAGAAGTCGAGTCTGCGATAGCCGAGTTCTCGCTTCGAGTCTCTTTGGGTGTATCTTTGCACGAAACTCGAACGAGTAGCGTTGATTCACTTTAAGCAACTTCATCTCGGCCATAAGAAGGCTGAATTTTCTATCCATGTTTTCTTCCATACGCAGGAGCTCATTCTTATTTTGCTCACGCAGCACTTTATCTCAAAGAAAGGTGAGATTCATGCATGTGCTCAATGTGTTCTCTCAATTTTGTCTTTGCATCGAGCGTTCTCGGCTCTCCGGACCAACGACTTGTTGAATAATGTTCGAAATATCTAGCTTGTTCCACGCGCATTGTTTATTCTTTGCTTGCCACCACTCCCGGATTATGACTATTATGCCTCTCAAGTCGCAGCAAGGTTGGAATCTCTGTTATCCGGTCTCATGTCCATCGAGGCCTGGTGCCTCCATCCGTTCAATTTCGCAAATAATGCTTTGAACACCTCCCGAACTTCGCTTGTTCCTCTCAAGGTGTTGCGGTGATGGCCAAGCAACGTCAAAATCATAGTCACCGAACGATGGTATCGATGGAATGACAGGATCAGTCGCGGGAAGCGCAAGATCGTTTTCGACTCTTCGGGAGGTCGGGTACCTCCAGAGAGAAGGGAAATGATTCTACAAAGGAATCATCACGGGCAATCGGGATTTGTTCAATGATGAGTGGTGCACGTGAAGTTCCCTTTGGAGTCGAACTGTTGCGGCTTGGGGAGCTGCGCGGTGGACTCATGTTGCGGTGGGGTTTGTTGGGAAATTGACCCGACTTTGCCGAGCCTCAATTGTCTCAACAAATTCGTCGGTCTCAAATGGTTTCTTCAATTGAGTTGACTGGTCCTTGGCCTTATCGGAGCGTCATCGGACGATGATGAGATTTCCATGGATGGCTCATCATCAAAGTTGAAAGTTTGATGAGTAGTCTTGAGGTCGAGTTGCTCGTGGTTGGAACATCCGCACCGAGTCTTTTGGATCGATCCACGGGGATGACTCGGCTTCATCGTCTTCTTCCGATCCCGAGAAGGTTACATCGATTATCCTGGGAGTCGTGAAGTGCGCTAATCTCCTTTTTCGGATGGATCAATGATAGCGGAGGGATGTTCTCTACTTGACTTCTTTACCCCGGAAAGTCTCAACCTCCCGTTGGCCTTCATTACCTCCTCCTGCATCCCAATCGCAGCGAGGCCTTGACCTCACTTTCGGCGGTGTCACTGTCTTAGGGTCTTCTCTGTGGTGGCATCCATTGGAGTCTCAACCCCATGGATTGCACTTTCATCGCCAGTGTTAACTCCCGGGGTTGTTCCTTCCTCGTGCCTCGACTACATCGCCAGCGTCATTAGCCTTCGTGAGCACTTGGCACCTCTGACCGAGACAGTCTCAATCGCCTGAGCTTCGTTGATGGCAACTTGCCGTGTATTTTGTGTTTGTACTTTCTCCACTTCGCCTCCCGGATTCGTTGTGGAGTCATCTCGCAACATCCTCCGACCTTTGCTGCAGTGGAGGGAGTTTCCCCCTCCGGGCGCACCACCGAGTGACTTGGAATGGGGTCACTCGTCTCCAAACTCCCGGTTGTTTCTCGAGTGTTCACCCGTTGGGGCGGGTGGTAAGACACCTTCATTAGGGGTTGGCTCGATTGGGGTCCCCACTAACCGTTTCATCGCCAGCTTCCTTAATTCCTTCTTCCGAGTGAGTCGGGAAGTGGTGGCAAGAACAATCGTGGCAATATCTTTGCACCACTCCCATTGGGTCCAACTCACCGTGTTTTGGAGGACTCTCCTGGTCCCTCCATTATTCTTTGCTCATGAAGAATTCTCGATTCGTGCATTGCTTGCTGCATTTGCAACTCTTCTGTAGCGCAAAGAAAGGGTCCGATCCTCATCACTATCCGATAAGACGTCAAGGAGATGATGTGTGTGTTCTGTGGTGCGGTGATAGGGCGGATGCTTTGGCCTTCTCACGTGCCTCGCCTTCCTATGCCTCTCTCCTTTTCCTTGTCCTTGAAGATCTGCAAGATATCTGTGCGCTTTTCTTCATCCAATGCTTGGACCACAGTGGTCACTCCAAGAAAGTTCATCGCTTCCTCTTCTTCTTCGATAAACTCGGTCGTTGGAACTGTTCCGGATCGACTCAATTTCCACTTCCTCCACTCTCGCAGACGATTTTGGATGTCCGGATAAAGTGGGGATAGGATCATCACATCATCATCTCTTTTTCGACTTCTTCTTCTTTGTCCCTCATTCTCGGGGATAGAAGGTAGCAAGCTTTGGTGCTCTATTCTGTCACCGCGTCATTGCGGGAGGGGATACGATTTTGTCAATAGGCGAGTTAGATTTCTCGGCTACTTCTTGTGTCTCAAATTGCTCGAACTACAATTTGGGTCTTGATTTTACCTCTCTTGATCGCCTTCGCAGACTTGGTTGTTTCATCAATAATATCCGGAGACTCTACTTCTCCAGCGATCTCGATGATCTGTTTTGGTGAGTGGTGACTTAGCCGGTTTTTCAAGTTCGGATTGCTTGATGATTCTTCTTCGTCTCTTAGTTCGTACGCAGGGGATTTACGGTTCGGAGAGAGTGTCTTCTCGAGTCCTGGGGCGCGGGGCGGTCTTTGGTGTTTTTCTCGAGGAGCAGCCGTCTTGGCTTATCGATTCTCCCCTTTTGACGACCGGAGAAGGTATTTGAGATTCCTTCTCGGCCGCTGCTTTGAGGCGGAGACACGGCTGCGGGGGCAAAGCGACTCGGCTGCGAGGGCGGGAGTAGGTTTGTTTTTCTTAGGCTGCGGGGCAGTAGTTCTCTTAGCACCGCAGGGCGACTTTCTTCTTTGGTGGAGAGGAAACAACAGTATCTTCAGGGTCACCGATTCCCCCTCACTTGTATCGCTCTCTTGGCGTGGGCTCTCTTCTGCGCGCGCGAGAGAGGTTTGATCTGAACATCCTCTTGTTTACATGGAATGCCTTTCCATGTCGAAGAGGGGCTCCTTTCACCTCCATCACCGCCAATCACTGGCCATATCCCGGGATCCTCCAAATGCACCATTCTCTTTGAAGGATTTGTTCCCTACATTCTCGCGAGTCTGCTGTAGACAAACTCAGCCCGGTTTACTTGCTTTTCTTTCAATGATCGCAGCCATTACGATCGTTTTGCTTTAGACAGTTGGTCAAAGTGCCAAATTTGATGTCTATGCATTTGGCAACTATGTCCAACAGTTTGTGGTAGTCCTCCTTCACCCGCCCCTTTTTTGTGTGTACTATCTTTTCAAAGATAGTCGGTCTTGCTACTTCCTTCCAAGCGGCCAAAGTCTACGTCGCTTCATTGATTTACGGTGCTCCTTCCGCCGGTAGTGAGCGGTGTTACGCGATCCTTGGCAGAGATGATGAACTCCTTCCCGTGAACAGAGGATTTAATCCCCTCATCGTGAATCTCAGCGTTCACGTAGAACTGTGCGACCTCTTCCACATAGGTCATCGAGAACTCCATCGTCAGAAATGGTTTTAGCCCGGACGTTTCGAGCTTTTCAGCGATTTTCTTTATGAGGGCATCATCGGACCCCTGTTTGACCATTCCTTCGAAATCCACAGTAGACCCAGTGTGGATTTGCTTCCCTAGCTTGACGAAATCATAAGTTGATGCCATTTTTCAGTATTTCACGAAAAGAAACTTAGAAGTTGATTTGAATATTGATAGGGTTTTGAGAGAGTTTTGCCTTTGCTTCTGAGATAGAAATGAACCGTTTTGGTAATATGTGAGAGAAAACAGACGAAAATGGTTTAAGTATGGTTTCTGAAAGGACGTGCGGGTGGTTTTTGAAATGTGATCGAAATCAACGGCTTAGATTTTGCACGCCGATTATCATTTAATGTCTCGAATTTAATGCGGCAGCATTTATATCCAATCATAAGCTTGGTATGCGACTTTTTGCTGTACACATCATCGTTATCTTGACGTCATTCTTAAAAACATTCCCGCTTAGTAAAAATGATCTGCGTTTTGTCACTTTGCTCATAAATGACTCAAACATCCCTTAGCCGATTTAACTCTTCTCGTCACGCTTCTCTCGGTGACTCAAATGTCAACTAATTCAAGATAGTTGTCTTTCCGACACGGTGATTCATTTAGGCGATTTTGAGAATTCAATCTTTTTTCTTTTTGTGTTTCATTTCTTTTCTTTGAGTCTTCTGAGTGTCATTCACTCAATTAACCCTAACTCATGCTTGAGTTCTTCAAATCTTGACTCACATAATGGTTTTGTGAATATGTCACCAACTGTTTATCGGTTGAAATATATTCCAAGATGATGTCCTTCTTTTCAACATGATCTCTTATGAAGTGATATCGACATCGATATGCTTTGTTCTTGAGTGCAACACAGATTCTCGAGTGATTGCAATTGCACTTGTGTTATCACACATGATTGGAATTTCCTTTTCTTCAACTTCATAGTCTCTCACCGCCTCATCCATAGGATTTGGGCACAACAAATTTGCCCGCAACTATGTATTTTGCTTCACCGTTTGTAGAGGTGGCTATTGAATTTTGCTTTTTCCTAAACCAGAAATTAGCCTATTTCCAAGCATTTGACATGTGCCTCAAGTGCTCTTCCCAAACTCGCATCCAAAGATAGTCGAGTCCGAATAGCCAATTAGCTTGAATCCACCTTCCTTTGGATACCATAAGCCAACTTCTTGGCTTCCTTTCAAATATCTCAAAATCCTCTTAGTTGCGGTCATATGGCTCTCTTTTGGAGCGATTGAAATCTCGCACATACACCTACAAAGAAAGGTGATGTCCGCCCGCTTCTTTGTGAGATAAAAGCAATGATCCAATAAGTGCTCAGTATCTTGTTTGATCTACAGCTTGCCATCCGCATCCATGTCCATTTTGATGATGTATTCATTGGTATTTTCACGAAGACTTCTCCTCCATACCAAATTTCTTCATTAAATCTCTGGTGTATTTTGTTTGACTTATGAAGGTTCCATCCTTCTATTGTTTTTTACTTGGAGTCCAAGGAAGAATGTCGCTCTCCCATCATGCTCATTTCAAATTTGCTTTGCATGAGGTTTGAAAATTTTTCACATAGCTCTTTGTTTGAGGATCCAAAAATGATATCATCCACATATATTTGAACAAGCAAGATGCTCTTCTTGTCTTGAATTACGAAAAGTGTTCTATCTACTTTTCCTTTTGTGAATCCATTCTCGATTAGGAATTGTGACAAAGTATCGTACCATGCTCGGGTGCCTGTTTCAATCCATACAGAGCTTTCTTGAGTTTGTATACCTTATCTCCAAGAGTCTTCTGCTCAAATCCTGGAGGTTGTTCAACATACACTTCTTCTTCCAATAAACCATTTAGGAATGCACTTTTTACATCCATCGATATACAATAAAATTCTTGTGAGTCTGCATAGGCAAGAAACATCTTTATAGCTTCCAATCTTGCTACGAGAGCAAATGTTTCATCAAAATCTATTCTTTCTTCTTGGCAATATCCTTTGGCTACTAGTCTTGCTTTATTTCTTACCACGTAACCCTCCTCGTTCATCTTGTTTCGAACACCATTTAGTACCAATAACATTTTGATGGGTGGGTCTTTGAACTAATTCCCATACTTTATTTCTTTCAAACCGATTCAGACTCTTCTTCTTGCATAGCTTGAATCCAATGTGTGTCATCCAATGCTTGTAACACATCTTTAGGCTCTATTTGTGAGATAAAGCATGTGAACATAGCTTCTTGATGAGTTCGGATCTTGTTTTGACACCTTCTCTTATATTTCCAATGACAAGTTCGTGGATGGTCTTTCACCATCTTACATCAAAGTTGAAGTAAGTTAGTGGATTGATCGTCTAGCAGTTTGTGTTGCTTTGATCGACTCTCTCGCAATCACTTAGATGCAAATTTTCCAAGATTTTTGTGAGACTCGGCTATCTCATCTTCATCCGAGTTTATAATTCCACTTGACTTGAAAGATAGGGACTTTTCTCGTATGGTTGGATGATTCAAACTTATCGACTCTTCAATGTCTTCTCCATTTACATTTGGCTCATCGAATACCACATGAATGGATTCCTCCGCAACCATAGCCCTTTTGTTGAGTACTCTGTAGGCTTTGCTTTCACCGAGTATCCCAAGAAGATACTTTCATCGGCTTTAGCATCGAAAGCCTTTAGATTGTCTTTGCCATTGTTATGGATGAAGCATTTACATCCAAATATTCTAAAATATGCAACATTTGGTTTTCTCCTATCCAAATCTCATAGGAGTCTTTGTCACCGTCTGTTTATCATACATCTGTTTTTTGAGTGTAGCAAGTCGTGTTGATTGCTTGACCAAAATCTCTTTGGTAACCCCCGCTTGACTAACATGGTCCTTGTTTGCTTCTTTGAGTGTTCTATTCCTTCTTTCTACAACTCCATTCTCACAGGAGTCCTTGCTATGCAGATAATTCATGACCAATACCATTTTCAATACAATATTGAGTTATTATACCATTGACAAACTCGTTCCTCTGTCTCGATCTTATTTTGATAATGGTTTGGCTCTTCTCATTTTGAATCCTCTTCATCACCGTGGTAGTTTTTAGAGAGTTTCTTTCTTCTTACACATGAATATTGTCCATGTATATCTTGAGTAGTCATCTACTACCACCAAGGTATATTTCTTCCCACTTATGCTAGCTGGTTCAACTGGACCAAATAGATCCATATGTAGCAGTCTGATATCCTTGTTGAAGATGGGCATGTCTTTTCTTTGAATGATGATTTGATCTGTTTTCCCTTCCGCATGCATCACATATACTCTCCTTCTTGTATCTTGAGTCCGAAGACCTTCCATAAGATTACTTCGGCAAGCTTGTTAAGTGTTTTGAAATTCAGGTGACTCGGCTTTTTGTGCCACACCAACTTGATTCAAATTGTGCTCTTTGCTAATAGACAGTCTTTGGGTGTTGCGGTTGACCAATTTACTACATACATGTTTTTTTGTCTCCGCATCCTTGCAACACAACTTCATTTGATTCAATATCCTTGATTTGGCATATACCCATGTTAAATCCAACATTATAACCCTTGTCACGAGTTGGTGATGCTTAGCAAGTTGAAGTTGAGTCCTTCAACATATGCAACATCCGTGATTTCTAATGATTTCTTCTTGATGGATCCAATGCCTCTTATTTCTCCCCGAGCTTCATTTCCTCCAAATATGACTTTTGCTCCTTCAACTTCCTTGAATTTTGACAGATTTTTCTTGTTTCTGTCATATGTCCGGGAATGCCCACTATCCATGTACCAGGTTCATTGGCACTCATTGTTCCTTGAACTCCGCAATCAATGAAATTAAGTTTTAGGTACCCATACTTGTCTCGGGTCCCGAGGGGTTAGTATTGTAAGATGATCCAACCAGCTATAGCCAAATGATCTCGGCTCTAAGGGGTTGCCATCTATCGATGTCATAATCATAATTAATTTTGGTAAATTGCTTGGGGATTCTAGGTTACATCCGTCTCTCTTTTGTCTGTATGCTTGTATATGTGTTTTAGCAATTGCCTTCTTTGGGTAATTGTGGTGTCTCTAAGTGTAGTGCGTAGGTGCATATGTGTGCTTTGATGAAAGCTCTTATACTTTTGGAATGGCCTTTCTTTGAGTTCTAAGCCTTTGCCATTTGGGCTTATATTCCATAAGTCTATGCTTTGATAGTTCACATCGTTCCAATCGACTTGGCTTGGATATTTTCTACCATTCCCATCATATGTGTTTCTTTTATAGAACTTTTGGGGTTTTTGGTAGCTCTGTTTTTCTTCTTTCAGAGTAATTCTGTTTGGAGTTTGGCTGAGGAACTTGGTCAATTTCTTCTCGCTTGTCCTCTCAACGCACCCAAACCGGGCCGTTTTCCTTTTCCTTTATAACCAAGGCCTGTTTGCTTGTAATTGTGCTTTGGAGTGAATGTGTGTGCACCATTTGGAGTTTTGGATTTTGAGACACTTCATTGCTTGAAGATCCTTTTTCCAAAATTACTTTTGGAGTTTGACATAGCACAGAGGAATTAAATCCTAAGCTGTCTTGTCTCCACATTCTCTTTGACTCATAATAAGATCATCCAATGATTTAGATGCCTTAGAGAATGAGGCAATCACATTTTTGAGGTCATTCTCCCTCTTTTCTATGGCGCTTATTTCTCGCTTATTAGCTTGACATTTTCAACCTTTAAACATTTATTCTCATCGGCTATTTGACTTAGAGTACTCGGCTCCTTAGTCACCGTGAGTTTTGCTCTCTTGAGTAAATTCTGTTTTCCTCATTTAGTAGTGTGTGAGGATTTAATGTGTTCAAAATCTTTCATCATTTTGCCTAATGAATCATAAAGATCGTGGGTGATGAAGTGTGTGTGTGTCATAGTCACTATCACTAGAATGCGAGTTTGATGAGTTAGAGTGTACCTCATCTTCTTGGTCGGGTTGATCTTGTTTCTTGGCCATCAAACAGATCGGGCTTCTTCTTCGAGTCACTTGAGTAGTCGGCTTCACCGCTCTCAATCACCGTCTCTCTTGACTTGGTTTGTCTCGGATCTCTCTGCGGCCAAAGATTGCCTTTTTCTTTTCTTGTCTTCTTTCTCTCAAGACCTTTCTTTCTTCTTCATTCCCCGTATTTGTTGACTACAGGATATGGACAATCAATGGCATAGTGACCTGGTTGCCTACAGTTCAAATAGATATTCAACCTTTTGATTAGCTCTTTCTATTATTGGATTGTCATCCCTTTGATATTCACTTTTTGATGATCTGTTCTCTTGGTTGGCCTATCTTCCCTTGACTTGGAGGAGCCGAGTGTCTTCCGGAAGATTCGCCCTTGCCTTTGTTGTAGTTCTTATTGAAGAACTTGTTGAACCTTTTAACCATCGGGCTATTTCTTACGGATCAATGACTTCTTTGACCTCGGCTCTCTTTCCATCCTTAACAATTAGAGCAAATGTTTTGGGTACAATTTGTCTCTTCCTGATCTTTTCTTCTCAACTCAAATTCGTAGGCTTTGAGATCCGAGAATAGTTCATGGTTGGAGGTCTTCGATAGGTCCATGGAATGTCTCGATGCCATGACCTTCATTTCCCATTCACCGAGAGACTTTTTAGGATCTTCATACACATTTCCTTTTGTGTATATTCCTTTCCAAGTGCGTATAGCTCGTTGGTGATTTCGTGAACCGAGCATCCAGTTGATCCAGGTTCTCTCCTGCGATCATTTTGAAATTCTCAAATTTTTGTACACCACCGATAATTTATTTTCCTTGATTTGCTTTGAGCCTTCACAAATCAATGTTAGCTTGTCCCGATTTCTTTAGCCGTTTTGCATGATTTGACTTTATTGAACATGGCTTTGTCCAAGGTTTTGTAAAGGATGTCTTTGGCTACATTGTCCAGGTTGTATCTTTTTTTCTCGTCATCATTTGTCCATTCGGTTCTTGGTTTTTCAACCATAGCTGGTCTAGGGCAACATCCTATTCACCTTCACCGTAGCTCTTCTTACAAAATTGTGTTCACTTTTAAGATTTGCGGTGGCCCATCCTCTATCACTATCCACATCTCATCATGTAATTTGCTTGGCCCATCCTCTAGATGACATCTCATCATGTAATCTTTGATAGATGAGCCTGCATACGAATTTTCCAATCATCAAATTCTTCAATTGTGAACATAGGAATGCGTGTCAAATTTGCTTCCATGATAATAACTTTTAATGATAAAAGGAGTTTTGAAAGCTTAAGTACTAAAACAGACTTTGAAAAGTTTGGAGATCTAGTTCAAGAACCGGTGCGGAAGGCTCAATGAACCAACCGCTCGATACCACTTGTAGGTCCCAAGGGTGTGAGTGTAAGGTTTAGAAGGGGGGTTGAATAAACCTTACCAACTTTTCACTTTTGGTCCTTTTTAAAATTCGAGTTGACACTATACAAATTGTGTCCTTGGTGGACAGCCAATTTAGTTAATCAAGAGTTAGTCACTCAACGGACTCTGATTGAGTTGTTGATAGAATAACTCAGTTGTTAAGACCGAATTAGCTCAACTCGTGGTTTGTTTTCATTGGAAGACTTAACACCCTTAAGTTTTGTTTAGTTATGATTTAATACTTGGTTTTAGTACTTAGAGATTATCGAGTTGGATAGCAAATATGTCGTGAAATTAAACAAATAAGATGCAGAGGAATTAAAGTCTTTGAAATGTAAATGACACGATAAGTTTTTATAGAGGTTCAAGATGGGGTAATTCTTCTACTCCTCTCTTCTCCAACTCCTGGAGGAATCCACTAAGTATTGATCGATATACGAGTGGTAATGTCCGGATACAAGTCTTGATCACACATCGACTTGATCCTTTGGGACTCGATCTGGAGATGCCTTGGTCACTCGGTGGCTTCTCGTCCAACTCGGCTTCTTCACAGGCGGTGCCTTTGCTACTACTGACTCACTTGCTCAAGCTCTTAGGATTTGATCACGAAGCCCTCCAAAAACTCGAGACTTGTTCGACCTTGAACCTTCCTACAATCCTTCGTGGAATGTAGACCTTTTTCTTCTAAATTTTCCTCTTCAACTGATTGAAGCTATCTTTCCTTCACGGTGAGTGTTGGATTGATTTTCTTCGTAGTGTAGGCTTGAGGATTAAACTTGAATGATTTTGAGAATATTTTGATTACGATTCGGATGTTAGCTTGAATGTTTTTGGTTCGGGTAATCAACTTAATCTTCGAGAGACATCCTCGGCCTTTTATAGTGATCTTTCAAAAATTTGCCCGTTGAAGAGATAGGCTTATTTTTGAAAGTCACTTGTGGTCGTTGGCTTGTCTTGTTGCGATCCTTGGAATTGCCACTTCCTCGTATGAATTATTCTTCATCTTTTCGAGCGCCGACACGGTGTAGTGCTTCCCATTGGTTTATTTCCCTTGCACGCTTCGGATCGAGCACTCGAGAAAGGTAGCATGGAGATATTACTTGTTTAAGTAATTCTCTTGATTTTTGTGCAATGGATCTCTTTCGATTATCTCGACTTGACGCATTTCCTTGCTTTCCCCAGGTGACTTAGAGTCGACTTCCAATCATTAAATGACTCTTCCGTCACTTCAACTAGAGACTTGACTATCTTGAGTTGACTTGACGATGCTTTACTCACCGCACCTTTAGTCGAGTTTCCGTCTTCTCTTCTTTTGCCAAACTCAAATTGTCTCGCAATGAGTCTTCCTACTAGTCTCCGGTTGTCTTCTTGCATGTTTGGGCATAGTGACTTAACTCGGCTTGACCATTTTATTTATTACAATGCGGTTTACAACAAAAATGGGGTGCCAACTTCCTATTCTAAGTTTTACATGGCATTCATCAAAATCTAAACAATAAATTTCCCAACAGTATCAACTTCAAAAAGTTTCACAAAAATGAGCATGATTTTGATTTATTGCACAATAGAAACATATTTGCATATATATTTTAAATTCTTGTTCATCTCTTGATTAATGTGATAATGAATGGGTTATATGCTCAAAACCATGTTCTACACTTGATATATATTCTGAAAAATATGACCTCGTGCTCGAATTTGAACAAATATGTCATTTATGCAATTTTTGTAAAGTTGAGGACTAAAGCATAATTTCAAAAATTGTCCAATGACATATCTGTAAATTTCAAAATTTTGGATTGTATTAATTATAAAATTTAATATTTTGAGTTAATAAAAATAGTTTAAAGGTTTTGAGATAAGAAAGGTCATCCTTGAAATTTTAGGGACTCAAATGTGGAAACTTGAAATTTTAAAGGCCAAAAATTGAATTTTTAAAACCGTCCAGGGACTCCTATGAAAATTTCGAAATTTTGGACCGTATTAATTGTAAAATTTAATATTTTGAGTTAATAATAATATTTTAAAGGTTTTGAGATAAGAAAACTCATCCTTGAAATTTTAGGGACTCAAATGTGGAAACTTGAAAGTTTTAGGGCCAAAAATTGAATTTTTATAACCGTCAAGGGACCCCTCTGAAAATTTCAAAATTTTGGCTTTCTCAAACTGATAAACTTCTAGTTTGAGAAATTTTAAAAGGTTAGAGTGGTTTGGGCTGAGAAAGCCGACTTTTGAAACTTTAAGTACTAAAGTGTAAAAATTCCAATTCCTAAGGACCAAAATGAAATTTCCAGAAAGGAAACGTCCCAAACACCTGAAAATTTATATAACCTTAATTGTATAATATTTTGAACTCATGGTTCAAGTTTCATAACAAACGAACAACAAATAAACCCTTAAGGGCAAAAAACCAAATTTTTGGACTAGAAATGGAATTTGTGAAACTTAAGAGACGTAAACCAAACCTCTTTCAAAACTGCTTTTGTCCCAACATCCTACTGTTATACATAATATTTTAAAATTGGAATCACATTGAAATCCCTCCCGATTTATGAGATCCAAAATTATATAGTTCGGGTCCGAAAATGATAATTTTGACAAATGAAGGGACCAAACTGAAATTTTCCTAAAGCTCGATTCAAACTCTTTGAAAAACTGAATGTTGAACAATTGGAGAATTTAAAAACTGAACTTACATTTTTCCGAGGTCGAGACCATGACTTATTCAATTTCAGACTCGATAAGTACTATTTTTCCAAATCGGGACTACTGATAAATTTTTCCGTTTATCAAGGACCTAAAATAAATTTTTTTTTTAACTACAGTCCTGAAACTGATGTAATAATATTTTAATTATACATTAATAATTTTCTTTAAAGTCTCCGAACCTTGACGGATCCCATATCCAGACTATACGCACTACGTGTGGCGACTTCCTCGCCTTATGACAATTTGAACTTAATAACAGAGTTAAAAACTCACGCTTAGAATATCAAGTGCACCAAATTATTTGAAGTAAAGATTATCCTTCTGATAATTAGCTTCATTAACCTTATTTATACCGCCAACGATACCTCACACTCGCGTGATATAAACTTAACTTGTTGATATTGTACTGCTCTTATATGTATCGCCATGCTTTTATTGAATGCCTTGTTAACATGATATAAACTTCGTGAACTTACTTGTACTTGAGTCAACTTGGGCTGGCGTTATACTCAGTATGCAGCCATTACTCATCAGAGGGCCATATGTTTTTGAGTTCTGAAAGCACATGCAAATCGGACGCTAATGTAGATTTCTGGCATGATCTACATATGACTAGGGGTGATCACGATGCAGTTTGGGCGGTTTTTTTCAATATTTTCAAACCAAACTGCTAAGTGCGGTTCGGCCACAAATTTGATTCTAAGTCGCAGTTTTTTAGAATAAAACAAACATGCGGTTTTCAACGGTTTGGACGGTTTCGAACGGTTTTGCAATTTAACCGTACAATAAGTGAATATTATATGGAACAATCAAAATGAGCCAAAATAAACTTATCAATTCAATAACTAAAAAGTCAAGGATATGATGTTGCCTAAATTGAATGTAATAACCACTTCAATAACATATAATAGTTAAATCTAATAGATATAAGGAGTGTTTGCAATCACTAAAAAATGTGTTTCTCACAGTTTGGATTGAAAAAACACTTTTTAGTATTTGCAAGTGTCAACTTTTGCTTCTGCTTCTGATAAAGGAATAAAGAGGGTGCTTTAAATTTATGCTTCTGTTTCTGATTTGACTTTTACAAACAAATAAGCACTTCTACAATTTTTTCACCAAACACTCTCAACTTCTGATTCTCAACTTTTGATTTTATTTTCAGACTCTACCAACTTCTCATTCCCAACAACTTCTACTTCTGCTACAGTAAATCATTTTTTTAACAGCATAAGTTTTTGCTAACTCTCTCATAACTTCAATATTTCAATCTCCAGATCACAAATAAATCTCATTATACAATTTACATCCATAACAAGAAATGAAGGAAGACAACCAACTCACCTAAGATTTTTCTTTATCTTTGATGTATTAAACTATTAAGTAAATTAACTAGTATACCCATGAATTATTAAATATGGTAGTATATAATTGTACATAATATAGATTGAGAGAAATATATTAATATATATATATATATGGCAGTACTAATATATATATATATATATAGTATTCTGCTTGTGGTGCCGTCAGTGCGGTTCGAGACTTCAAATTGTGATTGCACCATCTTATTCGGTGCGGTCTAGTTTAAAAATATTAATCGCAGTTTTTTTTATAAATAAGCAATTGTGGTGTGGTACGGTTTGGTTCGGTCGATTTTAGCGGTTTTGATTTTTTGTTGATCAGCCCTACACACGCTGGAATTTCTAAACGGAATAAATAATTCTGACGTTCCTAATCATAAATTACATTTGAAGGTCGGGACTCTGGTTTTGTTATTGAGGAACATAGACCATTCAATTGGATTATGTAACGGTACAAGATTGGTTATCACGAGGCTTCGAAGCATGTACTTGAATCTAAGATTCTAACTGGCGCCAACGTGGGTTATAAGGTGTTGATTCCACGAATAACACTAACTCCATCCGATCTCAGAATACCTTTCAAGTTTCAACGGAGACAGTTTTCTCTAATTGTTTTGTACGTTGTGACTATAAACAAGAGCCAACGACAATCTCTCTCTAATGTCGGGCTTTATTTGAAGAATCCGATTTTCAGTCATGGCCAATTATATATTGATGTTTCTAGAGTCACCAATCGCCAGGGTTTGAAAATATCAGTTTGTGGCGATGATAAATAAAAAACATACAGGCAAAAAATGTTGTATACAAAGAAGTATTCCAAAATTTATAATTTTAAATGTTTTCATCTAAAATATTTTATTTGATATTTATTTTGTATATTTTTATGTTCATCGTTAATGTATATCTTAAACAAATGTAATTCAGACCCAATGATACATCTCACCCCGTGCATCGCACGGGTAAAATACTAGTATCTATTAACATTAATGAAGATTTATTACTTTATTTTTACTATAATATTCATATAAGGTAAATAAAACCAAAAATTTATCTATCAAAGATTCAAATTATATTTTCAATTACAAATTTAAATGTCAAAATCATCTAGTACATATTTATCTCTATATTACTATTCTCTCTCTCTCTCTCTCTCTCTCTCTCTCTCTCTCTCTCTCTCTCTCTCTCTCTCTCTCTCTCTCTCTCTCACACACACACACACACACACACACACACACACACACACATACACACACACACATGCATTCTACCTCTCTATAAATAATTAGTATATATATATTTGTAAAACATGTATTTTCATATTGAATTTGTATTATTGAAAAAAATTAATACTTCACATTATTAATAAAATATTTTCTTCACAGGAATATGATATAAATTTATCATGTTTTCATAAAAAATCTTTACGAAAAAGTGTAATTTACAAATTTTCAAATGAAGTTTAAGTGGCAAAAGTGTTTTCGTTGAACTACGGCCATACTGCATTCAAAAAGCATAAAATCGTTTGCTTGATATAATAAAATCAAAAACATAATAATTTAAAAATTTTCTCGTATTCAAATCCTCATTGAATGAAGCTTCGCTAATCTGTAAAACGAAAGAAAACCTACTATTGGTTTGTGGTTAGCAGTTAAAAGTATCAAATGCTAAGAAAAATATCAAATACTTCAAAATTAAATATTTTATTATTTCAATTTATAATCTAAAATAATTATAATTTTTATTTAGTGAACTTATTATTTTATTATCCAATTGAATAAAAAAATTAATATGGTAAGTAAGCGAACACATTATTTTATAACCAATATATATATATATATATGTCTTCTTATAGACATCTTGTCAATTTTTAAATATCATATACTGTTTTTTTTTCTACAATTAGTTTTGTAAATCTTGTCAATTAGATTTCATTTAAATACAAATGTAGTAAATCTCATCGATATTTTAACTTGGAAGTTATTTTCATTGATTTTATAAACAGATTGTATCTACAACATATTGTGGCAATTATCACATGCGAATATTTGCTATAACTAATTCCATAATTATTGTCAGTTAAACCTAAAAACTGGAATTATCTCTTAATTGGACAACTGGTAGACAATATAACTTCTATCACAAATTTTTCTATCTGATCCATTCAAAAAGATGCTATTATCATACACAGTTTGTTAATATTTCAATAAATAGAATCGTAATTAATGGTGTAATTTAATAAGCTCAAATTATAAATTAAATGAAATAATGAATAAATCTATTACGATATTATATATATTCTCTTAGGTATAGTTATATAAATTTTAATATATATATACACCTTATCAATGTTCCTATAATTTTAAACTAAATAAGATTATATCATATGCTAATTTTTTCTATAATTAGTTCCGTAATTTTTGTTAATTAGACTTCATTGCAAATAAAATATAGTGTGATAAAAAAACAAATGTAGTACTCTTATAATTCAAGATTTTACTTGAGAAGTTTATTTTCATTGATTAATTTACAAATAGTTTGTATCTAAAAAACACGTACTATGGTAGTATTACATTCTAATTTTTCTATAACTAATTCCTTAGTTATAGTCAATTCGATCTAGTATAGATTATTGTCTCTTATTTTAAAAATAATAGAAATAATTTCTTTCACAAATCTCCATATTCGGCTCATTCAAAAATATATCACGGTACATGCACATATTGTTAAGTTTTCTATAATCGTTTCTAAATTTAATTATGTAATTTAATCAGCTCAAACTATATGTTAGTTTACAAATGAATTAATAAATAAATAGATTAATATTTATATTATTTATAGTTAGATAAATTAATATATAAATATATAGCCTTGTCTATTTTTCTAATATTTGTTTTATCCAAAATATGATTATATCATATACTAATTTTTCTATAATTAGTTCATTAATTTTTGTCAATTAGACTTCATTACAAAAGAATTTCAATGTGATTAAAAATAAATGTAGTAAATTCCATGATTCGAGATATTACCTGAAAAATTTATTTTCATTGATTAATTTACAAATAGTTTGTATCTAAAAAACACGTACTAAGGTATGAATTGCATTTCTAATTTTTTCTATAATTAATTCCGTAATTATTTTGAAAAATCTCAAAATATCAATTATCTCTTAATTGGACAATTGATAGAAAATATTTTCTTCCACATATCTCCCTATTCGACTCACTCGGAAACTTGATATGGTACATCGATACATTGGTATTTTTCTATAAATAAATTCCTAATTTAATGATATAATTTAATAAGCTCAAATTATATATCAAGTTACAACAAAACTAGTCTTTAACCCGTATGAAGCATGGGGTGTATATTTGTGATAGCTCCTTTTTGCGCTGTAAAATGTGCATTTCCGAATATTTCTATGAGTTATATCTCCTACATTGTAGTAATTTTTAAAATAGCATCAGACAATACACGATAAATACTATTTAGTGTTTTTTTATGAAGTCAAAAAGAAATAAAAAAAAATATCATACATGAGAATCATAAAATAAAATACATTCAAAACTATGTCGTTGCATTCGAATTTTGAAAAGTAAATTTTCATAAAATCGCACAAGGCACAACTTCTTTGCACATTTCGTTTTAGCCATGTTTAAATTCTTAATAAGTGTGAAAATTGGTGCCATACTTTTTTTTCAAGGTTGTAGTAGTTCATTCGGATGCAAAATTATTTTTGAAAGTTGTTAATATATGTAAATTAGAGGCATATATTTTTGCAAAGTTGATTGTGCAATAAATTAAAAATTAATACATTTATATGATAACTACGTACAATAATTTTATTTATTCATGTTATTAAGTCAATTTTTAATTTTTTGAAACTTTATTATGGGGATTTGTATTGTATTAATTTGATTTTCTAATTATTTTTGTAGGGGATTGTTGGATATAGATAGCAATTTTTATGTATTTGTTGTAATATAAACCAAACTATGAAACTTGAGTAGAAAGAAAGATAGAAATGGAGGAAGAAAAGAGAATTGAGAGAGAGTGAGAGCGATGATGTCAGAATCGATTTATGAAATTCTCCTTCTCCATTGATACCCCTTTTTAATATTTACATGGGGACCACTATCCCTTTCGAGTAATTAAAAATGCTGAAATATTTAAAATTAATACTAATTACAAAACTAAAAGGCCACAACTAAAAGGCCCAAATAAGTTGCATATAATAATAATAATAATAATAATAATAATAATAATAATAATAATAATAATAATAATAATAATAATAATAAGCCCAATTGACCCAGACCCAGAATTAAATCACTCCAGCAGCCCACCAATGTTCTTCAAACCCAACTCCACATAAACTTGGTGCGAATTAGATCCTTCTTCAGACACAACTCCATGGTTCCCACCTTCAAGCCCTAAACTTCCTCGAATAGACCCTGATGCCTCCTGTTTACTCCCAAAATTATCCACTGAATTCACTTAGTTCATTACAATACCCCCTCTTTGAGTTGATCCTTGTCCCTAAGGATCAAAACCATAAATGTTTTTTTGATAAATTTTTGCGGCTTCCCAAGTCGAAAACTTAGAGCTTGAATTCATCCAAAGAATCAACAACTGTTGAGTTTCCTCACTGTTCCGGCATATGGAGTGACTATCCAGGACCTCGTGTGGATATATCTTGTAGTTCCCTTCATCGTGAAAGACCGGAAGGATGCGCCCCTCCCTCGGATCAAGGTGGTAAGCAACCTCGCCTATTTTTCCAATATGGTAAAAGGGCCATAGTATTTCGATGATAACTTCAGATTCCTTCAAAGATGGACAGAGTTCTGTATGAAGGGATGGAGTTTGAAGAAAACTTGATCCCCTACTTTGAAGACCCTCTCACTTCTGTGTTTATCTGCGTAGAATTTCATTCTTTCTTGAGCTTGCTTTAGGTTTTCTTTCAAGAATTTCACCCACTTCTTGTCTTTCCAAATGAATATCCTTAGTCTTAGTCTTAGGAGAATCCAAATATGGATTTACTGAGAATAAAGGGGGAGCATATCCATGCAATGCCTGAAAAAGTGAAACATTGAGGCTAGTGTGATAGTTAGTGTTGTACCAATATTACACTAGGGCTAGCCATTTTTAACCAGTATTTAAGATTATTATGGACCATACATCGAAGATAAGTTTCTAAATATTGATTAACCCTTTCACTTTGTCCATCGGACTGAGGTTAGTAGGCCGATGTCATGTCCAAACTGATTCCCATAAGTTTATATAACTCCTTCCAAAAGTTACTAGTGAACACCTAGTCTCTGTCAGTTACAATGCTAACTTGATATACATGTAACTTGTAGACTGAGTCAAGAAAAATTTTGCAGCTGTGGGGGCTGTAAAGGGGTGTGGTAGGGCCAAAAAATGGGCATATTTTGTGAACCTGTCAACCACAACCAAGATAACATTTTTTCCCCCTGAGTTGGGTAAACCTTTAATGAAGTCCATTGAAATGTATGTCCAAGCTTGCTCCGGAATAGGTAGAGATTGTAGCAGCCCTAGGTAAGCTGAATTGTCTGACTTATTCATCCTGCAAGTGTCACATTCATTCACTAGTGTGATAACATCAGATTTTAATTTGGGCCAATAAAAAAACACTCTTGACCCTCATATAGGTGCCATTAACACCAGAATGGGCACCATAAGCTAAATGATGCATGTTAGAGAGGATTAATTTCCTGAGTGCTTCATTATTTCCCACAGCCACTCTGCCCTTATACCTGATTAATCCATCTGTTATAAAACAATCAGGGTAAGTAGATGGTTCCACAGTGTTGGCTACCAATATTTTAGTAAATAATGGATCTTGTACATAGCTCTCAATAACCTGCTGAACCCATCCTAGAGATACTGTGCTAACTGCCAAGCATAGTTCATCAGTGGGTCCCCTTCTTGAAAGGGCATCAGCAACCTTATTCTCCTTTCCCTTCTTGAATTGTATTTCATAGTTTAATCCCAGTAGCTTGGTAATCCACTTCTGTTGCATGAGATTCATAACCTTCTGATCCAACAAGTGCTTAAGAGCTTGTTGATCAGTCCTAATTATAAATTTGTTCCCTTGCAAGTAATGCCTCCACTTCTGCATTGGCAATAGGACATCCAAGAATTCCCTTTCATAAATAGAAAAAGCTTGGTTCCTAGGACAAAGTGTCTTACTCAGGTATGTAATAGGCTTGCCTTGTTGCATAAGAACTGCTCCAAAATAAATGGTTTGGAAAAATCTGGTAAGGCTAGCACATGAGTAGTAACCATGGTTTCCTTCAGCTTATTGAAAGCTAGACCAGCTTCCTCATTACATTGAAACTTGTCAATCCTTAATAGATTGGTAAGAGACCTGCTAATCATTCCATACCCCTTCACAAATTTTCCTGTAATATCCTGTAAACCCAAGAAATCCCCTTAGTTGCTCGATAGTGGTAGGTTGTGGCCTCTGAACCATACTAGAAATCTTTTCTAGGTCAGTGGACACCCCTTCTTTGGAGATTGTACGTCCAAAGTACTCAATATGTTGTTGCCCAAACTGATATTTGCTTCTCTTAGCATACAACTGATTACCCATAGTAAGTCAAGGATTGTTTCTAAATGAACCAGATGGTCTTCCCAAGTTTGTTATAAACCAATATATCATCAAAGAATACCAGCACAAACTTCCTCAAGTGGGCACTGAACACTTGATTCATAAGGGATTGGGAGGTGGCAGGGGCATTACACAGTCTAAAAGGCATAACTAAGAACTCATAGTGACCATTATGAGTCCTGAATGCAGTAACAAATTTGTGATCTGGTGCCATTAGGATTTGAAAATACCCTGACTTTAGATCTATTTTAGAAAAGAACTTAGCACCAAATAATTCATCTAAGAGTTCATCAATAATTGGTATAGGGTAACCATGCTTGATAGTTAATTCATTTATATACCTGTAATCTACACATAACCTCCAAGTGGAGTCATTCTTCTTCACCAAGATCACAGGGGAGGCAAAAAGACTTCTACTAGGTTGAATTATCCCAGAATCTAACATTTCTTGAATAATCCTTTCTATCTCATCTTTATGATTGTGAGAGGTCATGTATGGGTACTGGTGTTTGGGAATGCTCCCTGGTTTATGCACTATATGATGCTCAATTTCCTTACTTGGGGGAAGTCCTTTAAGTTCTTCAAATACATCCTGGATCCTATCCAACAACTCCTGCAAAGTTGGATGGTCCTTCTGACAATCATAACTGTAGGTACCAAGGGGTGATGTGTAAGGTTTAGAAGGGGGTGGGAGTTGAATAAACCTTACCAATTTTTTGATTTAGTCCATTTAATATATTTTCAGAGTTAACTCAAATCAGCTAAGTCCTTGAGGGACAGCTAGTTTGGCTTACACAACAAAGTTACCCACTCAACAGACTCGACTGAGCTGTTGATAGTATAACTTAGTTGTTTTTAGCTAACACTTAGAAATTCAGTTGATTTGGTTTTGTCAGCGGAAGACTTTTCACCCTTATGAATTTAAGCACGTTTTTCAACACTTATTTTAGCAATGGTTATTATCACCAAACTTTAGCAAGTTTAACTATATCAGCAGTTGTAAATTAGAGCAGGTAATAGAGTGTGCTGAAAAGCAAAATGAACACAAGAAATTTTATAGTGGTTAGAGGATGGGGTAATTCCTCTAATCCACTCTTCTCTAACACCTGGAGGAATCCACTAACTATTATAAGTTTGGTTACAAAGCAGTTATCAGTCCGAGTTAGCTTTGATCACAAAGCCTGCTGCTCCTGGGACTCAACTTCTTCACAAGACAGTTGTCCTGTTACTTCAGCCTCCTTCAAACCTTTGGACTTGATCATTTAGCCCTCCAACAGGTTCAAAGCACCGGTTCGAACTGGAACCTCACTACTTCTCCTTCAACCTTGGAGAGTAGACCCCTTTGTTCTTAAAAACAGTTTTCCTCTTCAACTGATGAAGTAATATTTTCTTCACTTAGTGTGTTGGATTGAATTCCTTCGAAGTTAGGCTTGAGGATTTCTTTGAAAAGTTTGAGAGAAATTTTGTAGGTTATTACTTGCTTGCTTGATAGTCTGCTAAAATTAGTTTTTTTTTCTAAACCTTTTATAGTGCACATTTGAAATTATGTCCGTTGAAGAGATAGACATAAATTTCAAATCACACTCGTATGTTGTTGGCTTGTCTTGTCTTGCAGCATTGATGTAGATCGTATCATGAATTAAATGCTCTACAGTCTTTCCTTAATCTCTGCAGGTCTTTAGGTACATCTCATTGGTTCCTTGCTTTTTGTACTCTTTGAGCAAAACAACTTTATTGCTGGCACCCTGACACATGCCTATTTCCAGCAAAACCTTGACTTGTCTTGACAACGGATCTCTTTCAGCTTTCTTCAAGTCTTGTCTGTTGCATACCCCTTTCACACTCGATTACAAGTTGAATTACATAGAAAATGGGGTGCCAACTTCCTAATCTAAGTTTTACATGGTTTCATCAAAATATAAACATAAATTCTCCCAACAATAATCCATGGTGAGAAAGTGCAATAATCCATGCACATCATCTTATATAGTGAGAAATTCATGCATAAAAGTTAAGGCAACTCTTCAATCTGTTCATTTTCTCATAATCAAGTTCAATAGGGGTACATGATTTAAGCAATCCCCACCTAAAATTAAGTCACATCCTTCATCCCGCAAAACCCTGTCCCATTTTTAAATCTTTTGGCTCTATAAGAGCTAACCATACTTTGGCCATTAGCAACTTTTACCAACGAGGTTTGACAGACCTCCAACCGACACCCTAGTTTTTTGGCGATTGATTCTTGTATAAAACTCGGTGCTGCTCCCCGAATCAATTGGTATACGTAGTCTCGCCATTACTCTCACCAAAAAGTCTCATAGTAGTAATTCCATCTTCCCCTGTGAGAGTATTTAAAGACATATGTACTTCTTCCATAGGTACAGGTGCAGAATTATTCTCATCCTCTATTGCTACATGATCCTGCAAATAGGATAATTCCTCCTCCTCTGTCATTATCATGTATGTAACCCTGTTCTTGCGCCTATGCCCCACAGTGAAAGTTTCATCACAATTATAACATAAGCCTTTCTCCCTCCTAGCAGCCATCTCAGAAGTTTATAATAGTTTGAGAGGGGGCTTAGGAGGATTAAAATGTTGAGGTTCAGGCTGTGGAACTTGAGAGATAGGGTCAGCCCTTCTGCTGGTGTTGTAAGGGCTCAAGAATGTTTTAGCAGAGCCCTTAACATTCTTTGATATAACATCCATAGTGCACAATTGTTTCCTTTCCAACTCAATGGTTTGATGAAGTGTAGTAGATTCAAACATATTAATAAATGCTTGGGATTCTTCACTCAACCCACTAACAAAACAAGCCACAAAATACTCTTCAGTGTAAGCCCCCTTGTTAAGCATCATCATACATGCTTGCAACTCCTCAAACTTGTCAACATTCTCATTGTAGGACCCTGTGTGTTTAAGCTTATTGAATTATCCAATAATTCTAGCTTTCTTCAATTCTTCAAACCTTGAAGAAACAATCTCCACAAACTGTGCCCAAGTCAATTCCACCTGCTTAGTGTTAAAATTTTGAAACCAATGGGTTGCCTTCCCTTCAAAGTGCATAGAAGCCAGAGTGACTTTTTAATGATCTGGGATATTAGGTATAATTTTAAAATACCCATTGCACTTAAGAATCCAAGAACATGGTCGAGTTCCATCAAATCTGAGAAAATCGAGTTTTGGGTAGGGGACTGATAAGATTCATACCTGTTTGCTCCATAGATGTCCTTGATCGGGAGTTTGTTCTTTGTGTTCTAGAGTTTGTCCCATCAGTAGTAAAGCCAGGGTAAGGCCCTCCTAAAATTGACTCTTCATCTGAATGTGTTTTTCCTTTGTTCAAGTTTAATAGCTGAAGCTGAGTTGCTGCTAAGGTGTTTGTTAAATGTTCATACATCCCATTCAATCATGACAATTGTTCTTGCACTTCTAAGTTGATACCTGATACCTGCTCTTGAAGTTTCATTTCAGCAGCTTCTCTCTTCATCGATTCAGTCTGCAGAACCTGATTAATGCATTTTTGTGCCTCTTGCAGGTTCTTTAAGCGTGTGCCATCTGCCATAGACAAGGATTACAAGCTCTGGGTACCAATTGTAGGGGATTGCTGGATATAGATAGCAAAATTTATGTTTTTTTGTAATATAAACTGAAACTATGAAACTTGAGTAGATAGAAAGATAGAAATAGAGGAAGAAAAGAGAATTGAGAGAGAGTGAGAGAGATGATGATGTAACTAATTTATGATATTCTTCCTTCTCCACTGATACTCCTTTTAACATTTACATTGGGGAACACTATTCATTTCAAGTAATTAAAAATGCTGAAACAATTAAAATTACTAGTAATTATCAAAACTAAAAGGTTATAACTAAAAGGCCCAAATAAATTGCATATAATAATAATAACCCAATTGACCCAGGCCCAGAATTAAATCACTCCAGCAGCCCACCAATGTTCTTCAAACCTAACTCCACATAAACTTGGTGCAAATCAGATCCTTCTTCAGACACAACTCCATGGTTCCCACCCTCAAGCCCTAAACTTCCTCGAATAGACCCCGATGCCTCTTGTATACTCCTAAAATTATCCACTGAATCCAATGAGTTCCTTACATTTTTCTTTATTCAGGTTCTCATATATGGTATTCAGACCATGCGATGTACGAACTTTAATTTTATAAAATATTTTTTAGTGATTTGTAAAAAGTTTAAAAATTCAATAGATAATTAAAATATAAAGATAGTTAATTTGATTATAAATCATTTGATTAAACTATAGAAAAATAAATTATTACAAATTATGAAAAACAAAACCTCTTTAAATATAGATATTTGGTTGATAAATTTTTTTGTGAGTGTGAATTGTATCTATTTATAGAGTATTATAATAAGAAATTAAACGTTTAAAAAAAGTCTTAACTGTCCAATGTTTTAAATATTTAATATCTTGTATTTCCAATACAATCGATAATAAAATCATTTGGAATTTCAATACTTTTTAGGGATTAGAAAGCTGAACAATCGTCATAATTATTACATGGATCAAGCAAAAAACATGTTTTATATTTAACAACATAATTCTAGGGAAAAATGAAACAGTTCATAAAAACAAAAACTATTCTATATATATATATTTATATATTTACACACACTCATATCACAAAAATATCAAACAGAAAATTTATATCTAATGGTCATTGTACAACTTTGAAAGTTGAATATCACAATAAGTTCATAAATATGAATCTTCTATTTACATGAAAAGTACGTTAATATAAAAAATAATTTCCTATATACAAAAAAGTATTACGAATAAAATTTCTTTTTAAATAAAAAATTAAACTTTTCTACATAATATATATATATATATATATATATATATATAATGCTACGTATAGATATATGTAATGTATATAATATTTGGGTACATATTTTGAGATATTTTCTTCAATGAAAATAAGTACTTTTTTAATCAAATTTAATCAACTTAAAATATAATTCTATATAATTATGAAGATATGAGTTATGTCCAAATAAAAACTATACAAATATCATAAATAGCCAAAATATACTAATATATAAATTAATGTCTAATACCCCAAATGCATAACTTTAAAAACCCATTACAAAATAATGATAAATATATCTTATATTTTTTATTTGTTATGATTAATTTTTATTGTATATATCCAATATTGGTGTCAAATTGAATATTGTAAAAAGATGATTAATTAGATATATTATATGTCAAAATGGTTAAAAAACAAACAAGTTATTAAGTTTTAAAAAACTAAGAAAAATGACAAATATAATAATTAATGCAGTACACACAGATTTTTGGAAAGTTCATTTTACATCAATTCTATTTTTTAATATAAATTTAAAAAGTTATTTTGTTTAAAGAAAGTTGACCATAAAAAACAATAAAAATCCAAACATTTATTATTTCTTTGTTTTTCCAATGTAATTTTATTACTTTTTTTAGTAATGTGATTTAGGCGAAAAAATATTCAGGTTACTATTCTAAGAATAGTATCTCTTTACATATATATATATATATAGGTTACAAAATATATAAATGTGAAGCCCTCGATTTGTTTTCGAGCATGTATTTATTTCACTAATCGCCTATGTATTATTTTGACTACTTTATCGCATCACTTTGACGGATAAATATTAATAATATATTTTTTTCGCATTTAATTTCATTTTTATTTATTTGATCTATTACATGTGATTAATGATCATTTATTATTTCTATTTCATATTGAATGATCACTTATTGAATGATCATTATTATTATTTGTGTATTTATTGGACACCTTAGAATTTTAAGAGACCCGTTTATTTTAGAGACTTATATTCTATAGAAATAAGAATTTGATTTAGAATAAGTGATCATGAGACTTATAAGTGATTAAGGAAATCACTATTTATTTTGGAGATTGATATTATTCAGCTATTATCATCAAGTTGTGATTTTTCCCTTTTCTTTTCACGAACAAATCAATTTTAAGGTGGGTGGAAAAATCTTCCAACCTCCTAAGTGTTTTTCTTTAAAATGCATGTAGTCTTTTTTTTGAGAGCTTGATTTATATATATATATATATATATATATATAGTGTATTGCATGTGTTATTTCAAGTGTTAAATTTCAAAATTTTCAAGTATTGCTCAAAAATGCTATTTATTGCAATTTAGGTGCATGCATGTACAATTTATTGCTCTATTTGATGAATACTCGAATGAGATGTATATGCATGCTCATGAACCTTGATATTCATGTATTATTTGCCTTATAACTTGGACAAGTCGCGCATAATTGGTTAAATTTGATTTTTTGGAATTAAAATGCAAAAATAACAAATTGGTGGACTTAATTGCAAGAAAATAAAACTTAAGGGACCTCTCTGCAATTTTTGAATTTTGACTGTACTCAGGTTCAAAACTTATATTTGTACATTTTAATAAAGTTTTTAAAGTTTGGAGATAAATAAAACCAACCCTTGAAAGCCCAAGGACTAGTTTGTAAAATTTTAGAAGTTTAAGGGCTAAATTGCAAAATTCGAAACTGTATCAGCCCTACTTTTAAAATTTTGAAATTTTAATTTTTAAGGGACTGTAAAATATATATTTTAAAGGTATTCCAAAAAATACAAGTGTTTTGAGCTTGCAAAGTAATTTTACTAAATTCGAGGGACCAAAATGTAAAATACTAAACTTGAGGACCAAAATAAAGTTTTTAGGACTTATACAGACCATGTACCTGAAAATACACCTTTAAGTATAATTTTATGACATTTTGAACCCAAGGTTCAAATTTCATAACAATTGGACCCATAATAAGCCTTAAAGGCAAAAATTTAAAAATGGGACTAAAATGGAATTTTTAAAAGTTAAGGGACCTACACTTACCTCTTTTAAAAACTGCTTTTGTCTCAATAACCTACTTACCTTAGTGACATTTTATAATTGGAATCACATTAAAAACCCTTTCGGTTTGTGAGTTCTGATTATTTTAAACTTGGAGCCCGAAATAATAATTTTAACAAATTTAGGGCCAAAATGAGAATTTTTCAAAACCTCGAACCCAAACTTTTAAAAACCTGAATCTATGGAAAATGTGGAGAATTTAGGAACTGGCCTTATAATTTTTGGAGGTCGACACAAAAACCTATTCAATTTTAAACACCAAAAGGACTAGTTTTACAAAACGGGGCTAATCGTAAAATTTTCTTTTAACAATGACCTTAATTTAATTATTTTCTTTTCGTACAGTCCTAGAACCACTGACTTATATGTATTATTTATAGAAATTTAGTTTTCTTAAAATTTCCCTGGACTTATCAGATCGCCTTATCGATTAACATGTTCGCGGGGCGACTTCCTCGCCTTGCGGCCTCGAATCTACAATGGGACTTATGTCCCACTTAAATTCTAAATCATCGAAGATTAGTTATCCTCCCGATAATTAACTTAATCCAAATTACTCCACCAATACCGATAAATGTCACGTGCAAATTTTCGTATAACTTTCGTGAACTACTTCCCTGAATCAATTTACTCGGCTGCCCGATTGACATACTGTACTTGTGATTATATTCCTGCCTGAGTCAACTAGGTGTATCAAGCTCACAATCGGAAAAGATACGTCGGGGATGGAACCGGGTAGCTCGGCTGCTATTCCACTCTCTGGCCCCATCGTCCTAATCCCACAACTGAGGGACGAAGTTGTCCAAGGGAAGCGGGTCGTAGTACTTGAGGTATAATCATGATTATGACAATTCAGACCTAGCTAACTCTACTATGGATTTGTCTTTGCCTATAGAGCGATAAGGTGACAGGTCTTGGACCATCTTGCTCGATGAGTTACAAAGAAGAATGAAGAAATCATTGTCTGATCCACACGATTCTGGAATTACTCGGACCCATTTGGTTGGCGCTACAAATCCGTACGCAACCGCTACTTGTCTTGCATGGGTTGGTGTTACAATTTCGTACGCAATCCCTACCTGTCTTGCTTGAATCACATAGTGCCTGTATGATCATGAACTCTTTCATCAAAACTGTATAAGTATATTATTTTAATATATATCATGTTGTTTGTGAAATGTGTGTGAAACACACATCATAACTCACGCATTTTTCATGCAAAAGTTTTCTT
This sequence comes from Rehmannia glutinosa, assembly GCA_016081115.2. NCBI lineage: Eukaryota > Viridiplantae > Streptophyta > Magnoliopsida > Lamiales > Orobanchaceae > Rehmannia > Rehmannia glutinosa. The sequence goes on along the minus strand of CM071928.1, from coordinate 41,528,368 downwards.
GCATTTATATATATCGCCACACTCGCATACGTTCACTCCATCAACTGAGAATTTTTTTCTCATCCCCTCCTGTTTTTCTAACGGCCAGATGAATACTTCGTTGACGACGCCGATCAAGCTACAGAGTGATCTCTCCGTGTTTCGTCTTTGAAACTATTTCATTCCTTTAATTGTTGTTGTCGGACTATTTTACTTTTTTTTGTTTTAAGATGTAACCTAAGGGTGTAGGACCCTTTGACTATTAACCTAAGGGCGTAGGACCCTTTGTTGGATTGTAAGTTGTAATTCGTACTTGTTCTTTATTTCCGCTGCTACTTGACTCTGTTTCACTTGGGGTTTTGTTGATATTTGTCTAGACTGTTTGGTTTACTTGTGTTTAAGCTATGGATCATCGTCATGTTCCCGTTTGGGGCGTGACAGTTAGAGTGGTATCAGAGCTTGGCTAGTAAGATGGAAACTTACACCGGCTGACCCAGGATCGGACCCTCGGTCTGTGTTGGGTAGTACCGCGACTTGACTATTTAAGATTGAATTCGATTTCAAAAGGACATAGACCCGATATTAAGTTTGATGATGTATTATGGAGAACCGTATCATTGATGTTTAGACCGAGTTAAGAATTTTTATATACTTGGAGATTCCATAGTAATAATTGTCTTAACTTAGTTGACTCCTTGACTAGCTTTGTTTATTCTTCTCTATCTTTCCATTTATATTTATCTAACCAACCTTAGTTGTGTTTCGACCAGGATGGAGCCGGAGGCACCGACCTGGTGGATGGTATTCGAGGCTCACGCCGAGCGACACTACTACGAGGGACTGAAGACGCATTGGCACCAGGAGTTCATCCGGGCCAACTCCGAGCTACTAGGGGAGCACCACCATGTCCAAGAATTGGAGCACCTCCTGGCAAAGAGCCAAGAGGAGAAGAACAACTTGACACTCCTATCCAAAGACCCCGAGTGCACTATTCGCGCTCGTGAAGACCAGATCCAGCTGCTTCAGGAGTGCCTGGACAGTACACGTGAGAAGATGAAGCGCACCAGTGACGGCCAATACAAGTGGGAGATGGATGCCCACATAACCAGGGAGACGAATGACCGCCTTGAGGAAACCATCATCAAGCAGATGACCATTATCGAGGACCTCACCCAAGCCTTGACTCAGAGGGACGTCGCCCTGGAAGTTGCTTTGGCAGCTAATGCACCAGCACCGCCACCACCCGAGGAGGAGTCGGAAGTTGATCCTGAGGCTAACAATAAAGAGGATCCCGAGGACGATCCCAAAGAGGATCCAACAGAGGCAAAGGAACCGGAAGAGGTGCATGATACTGTCCCACTTGGTGATGCACCGGCACTCAACGGCTGGCTCGAATTCGTTGACTGGCCAAATGCCGAGGAATGGCACGAACCTGAACAGGTCGAGGTCGTTAATGTGAGGACGACAGTGATGTTGACAGCGCAGTTATCGAGTAGATAGGATTTTATTCCTTGTATTGTACTCGTTGTTGTACTAGATGCTTTATTTCCAGATTCTGTTGTATTTTTGGATTTCCTTGTATTGTTGTTGTATGATCTTCCATTTCGTGTACTCCATATTTTATATTAATGGATATACCTTTTACCTTATTATTGATTATGTGTCTTCAGTACTGTTATTGCTTTCGGCACGTTGTGACTTGTTTTACTTTTGAGCATTTAATGGATTCGTTTATGTTATGGATTGCAACTAACACTTCGAGATACATAATGGCTCCTATTGAGTTGCAATAACTAAAAACTCAATTGCAGAAGTTGATGGATGTAGGATTTATCCGACCGAATATGTCTCCATGGGGAGCACCTGTACTGTTCGTCAAGAAGAAGGATGGCACATTAAGGCTGTGTATAGATTACCGCGGTCTTAATAGCGTGACCATCAAGAATAAATATCCCCTCCCAAGGATAGACAAACTGTTCGATTAACTTCATGGAGTGACGGTGTACTCAAAGTTTGACTTGCAACAAGGACACCACCAGTTGAAGATCCATGAAGAGGACATTTCTAAAACAACATTCCAAGCCAGGTATGGACACTACGAGTTTGTATAATGCCTTTCGGTCTGACGAACGCGCCTGCAATATTTATGGATCTGATGCATTGAGTCTTTCGTCCCTACTTGGATCAGTTCATAGTGATATTCATTGATGATATACTCATGTACTCTAAGTCTAGAGAGGATCACGAACATCATCTGAGAATTGTCCTAGAGATACTACGAGAGCATAAGTTGTATGCCAAGTTCAGCAAGTGTGAATTTTGGCTTAGCGAATTGCCATTCTTAAAACACATTGTATACGGCAATGGAATCGCAGTGGATTCTTCGAAGGTAAAGACAGTGGTTGTATGGAAACAACCTGAGTCAGTGACAGAGATCAAAAGCTTCATGGGATTAGCTGGATATTATTGAAGATTTATCAAGGATTTCTCCAAGATAGCCGGACCACTCACTCGACTAAGCTAGAAGCAAGTCAAGTTTGAGTGGATCGAGAAGTGCGAGGCTAGTTTCCAAGAACTGAAAAAACGACTTACTACAGCTCCAGTCTTAGCCCTTCCGAGGGGAACATAAGGCTTTGTCGTTTATAGTGATGCATCAAAGGAGGGACTGGGGGAAGTACTCATGCAGGAAGAAATGTCATTGATTATGCATCACGAAAGCTCAAACCGTATGAGGCCAATTACCCGAGGCATGACTTGGAATTAGCAGTGATAGTATTCGTGTTAAAGAAGTGGAGACACTATCTCTACGGAGCGACGTTCATAGTTTTCACAGATCACAAGAGCCTGAAGTATCTATTCTCTCAGAAGGATCTCAATCTAAGGCAACAGAGATGGATGGAGCTAATTGAGGACTATCATTTCGATATTCAATACCATCCCTGGAAGGCTAATGTAGTAGCCGACGCCTTGAGCAGAAAGGCGAGTTTAGCCAGACTAATGATTCGAGAGTGGAAATCATTAGAAGAACTGAGCAATTGGAATTCGTCGAGAACCAATACTCAGATTACATGTGTTAACATTTCAGTTAAACCCGATCTGCTGGATGAGATCAAAGTCGCACAAGAGAAGGACATACATCTTCAAAAGATGAAAGAGAAGATACTTAAAGGAGAGAGACCAGAATTTTTGGTACCCAAAGATGGGATTATAAGATTCCAAAATCGAGTATGTGTACCGAATGACGAGCAGATGAGGAATAGAATTTTGGCAGAAGCACACCGCTCGAAGTACACTATACACATCCAGGAGGAAACAAGATGTATAAGGATTTGAAATGGAATTATTGGTGGGTAAATATGAAGAACCAGGTAGCAAATTTTGTTACGAGATGTTTGACATGTCAATGAGTAAAAGCAGAACACCAACGACCATCTGGTTTACTGCAGTCGTTGAGGATTCCCGAGTGGAAATGGGAACACATAACGATCGATTTTGTGATGGACCTACTGAGGACTAGAGGAGGTCATGATGCTATATGGGTAGTTGTAGACTGACTCACGAAATTCGCACACTTCTTACCCATCAAGAAGACTAATAGCTTGCAGAAACTCGCGCAGACTTATATCCGAGAGATCATTTGACTACATGGAGTACCAGTTGACATAGTAATGGACAGAGACCCAAGGTATGTCTCCAGATTTTGGAAGTGCTTGCACGAGGAGTTGGGTACCTTTGCTAAGTTTCAAGACAAAAAGACACCCACAAACCGGGCGATCCGAGCGAACGATTCAAACCCCGTAGGATATGTTGCGAGCCCGTACATTGCATATCCAAGGAAGTTGGGACTCGCACTTACCGTTGGCCGAGTTCGCCTATAATAATAGCTATCAGGCCATGATTGGGATGGCACCCTACGAGGCACTCTATGGGTGAAAGTGTAGATCCCCACTACACTGGGAGATTGATGACCAATAGACTCCGAAAGGGAAACGAAAATCACCCTCGATTCCAAAGATTGACTTAGTTCAGGAGGCCATGGAGAAGGTCAGATTAATCAAGGAACGGATCCGCACGGCTCAGAGTTGCTAGAAGAGTTACATGGATAAGAGAAGAAAGGATTTGGAATTTGAGGTTGGAGATGAGGTATTTCTTAGGCTCTCGCCACGGAAAGGGTTGATCAATCCGAAAAAAGGAGGCAAGATGAGTCCAAGATATGTCAGACCCTACAAGATTCTAAAGATGATCGGGAAGTTAGCCTACCGACTCGAGTTACCAATGTAGTTTGCAGGAATACACAATGTATTCCATGTCTCGAGGTTGAAGAAGTACCGACCAGATCTCGAGCACATCATCACGACACCAAATTGCTAAGGACATTCGTGGAGTTGTCAGAAGGATCAAGGAATGGACTGCTCAGATAACTTCCCTTCGCAGAGAGCAAGTGGACTAATTCAGGAAGTTATACAATAAGTTGCTGATTTGGGGTACGATCGAGTTGAATTGCAAAGAACTTCAAATGAAAATATGAAAATAATGGATCAAAGCCACCAGAGTGACATGACTTACTCATTTGCCAAGATTGAGAAGAAATTTGAACACATAGAAGATTTAATGAACAATCAATTCTCAACTTTGCGAAAAACAATGATTGAACTCACCAAGTCACTCCGTTGCGATTCTTTGAACCCGATGAAGCTTGACTTCATTTTGGAAACTATCCATCCTCCATCCAGTGTTGATCATAAAAAGTGGTAAGGAAAAGTAGATCCTCCTACAACATTTGCAAAAGGTAAGGGCACAAGCTCATCTATTCTATCACAAATTCCAACTTCCTTGTCGGCTAATGAAAATGCTAACCTCGCTCTACAAAAATCAAGGGAAGAAATTGCTGCACTTGATAAGAAACAAGACAGAAACAATTTGGTGGGCCATCAGCAGGTTTACTTCCCAAGGAACAAGAAAGATCGAATGAAGAGTTTGGCACTCTTCTATCTAAAGGTTATTATCAGGGGATGAACATTGTTGATGCTTAGAACTTGTACTGGGAGAAAGGACTAGAAGATATTGAGAAGAAAAGGGAACAACCAACTCAAAGTCAGAAGGCTAAGGGTCAGCAGAGTTCCTCTTCGAGGAAACAATAGACTTCTAGCAGTCAAGTACCCAAGGGTGGTAGCCAAGTTGGAGGAAGAGGCAGAGTTAGAGAACAGACTTCTGGTGGAAGAGGAAGAGCTTAGGATCAACCTAGAAGAGGCTCTCCACCAAGAAGACAAAGAGGTGTGATGTGAATGAAACCCCTTGAAAAGAGATATGCCCTACTGGCTTGGTCTCCATGAAGCTCAAAGAAGAGACAAGTTGAAATGGAGAAAGATGAAAGGAGAAGAAATCAAAGAAGATATGGGGAATACATCAAAAATTGCTATGATTTTACAATTCTTTGTAAATACACAATTTAATGTAAGTGCTTAAATTTACATGAATAAAATTGAAATATTCTTTTTTCAATTATTTACATTCAAGGCAGAGGTGTTGTAAAAATTTTTGGCACCATCAAAAAGGAGTATATTATTAGGAAATTTATTGTATAGATTTTGATGGTGTTTAGAAATCTTTGTATTAGTAAGTTGGCACCCCGATTTTGATGTATTTCTACTTTGTAATAGACAAGATGTGAACTGAGTTAAGAAGCAACTAAGTAGAAGTAAAGAAGACTTGCTGAAGAAATCATCAGAAGAGTCTCAAAAAGTCGACAACCAAGTCTTTCGTAAGATCGACAAAGAGAGTCTATCATAAGAAGACTCAAGTCTAAGTAAAAGGTAAAGCAATCAAGGACTTAGCCAAATGAAGAAGTCCATTGCATTGAAATCGAGGAAGTTAGTTATTTGGTAATAAGAACAATCCCGCAACCTTAAAGTGCTAAAAGGAATGAGCAAATGGGAAGCTTACAGTGCCGACACATTTTCGAAACTTGCGAAAAGTGATAACTAGGTTGAATCAAGATCAAAAGCCGCATGAAAAGACATGCCAATGAACATAAAGTAGAGTTTGAATTTTTGTCTATCTCTTCAACGAACAAAATTAAAACTCTTACTATAAAAGCTGAGGAATTTTTTAGAGAGACAATAACAAGACTAAGAAGCAATACAACTGAGACAACAAGAACACAAGAGCATTTTCAAGCTAGAATTTCAAATGCTCTCTCTCGAGTTTAACTACTAAAATCCTCAAGCCATTCGAAGACACTTCATCTAAAACATTCAGTGAAAGATTGAAGTTGTTCATCAGTTGAAGAGGAAACCTTTGTGAAAAACAAAAAAAGGTCTGCACTACTAAGTATTGAAGGAAGTGCAGTAAGGTTCAAGGTCGAACCAGTTTTGAATCTAAGGAGGGATGTGTGATCAAATCCTGAAGATTCAAAGAGTTGAAGTACCTAGGCAGCTGCCTGGAGAAGAGCTAAGTCCGAGAAATAGCTAGTTGTGTGATCAAGGTTGTTTGGGTTGTACTTTTGTAACTAAAATTAACTGTTACATTAGTGAATTTCTCCTGGAGTAGGAGAAGAGTGGAGTAGAGGAATTACCCCATCCTTGAACCACTATAAATTTTGTGTGCTTTACTTAATGCTTTATATTTCTGCATTTCATTATATTGCTTTATATTTGCTATTCAAAAATCTCATAACTCTCTAAAAGTATAAGTGTTGATAAAACAAACTCAAAAAGGGTGTAAGACTTGAGCTGTTTAACAAGAAAATTGATTTCATAAAAAGTTGACCTTCAGCTGGGTTACTCTATCAACAGCTCTTGTAGAGAATTGTTAAGTGGTTAACTCTGTTGTTGAATCTGAACACAACTGTCTTATGAACTTAGCAATTTTCTTCAATGCTCTGATTTTAAAAATTGAAAAATCATTAATTTTATTCAACTCCCCCTTCTAGACTTAACACTTATTGGGACCTACAACCACCCACACCTATGTGAAAGGAACAATATACCCCCTACGCTCAAAATGTTTGACCCAACATTGTTCTCTCCTCCAAACCCAACTACAGCAGAAAAGAACGACTGACCCAACTTGTTCAATCCTCAAGCAAAATCTCCCAGACCTTGTTTCCTTCTGAAATCCTTTCATTTTCCGGACAATGTGGATGACAGTGTGAGCTTCTCAGGCATGGTTGATGGTGGAGTTTGAGCACAACAACTCGAATCTGGGTTTTTTCGCAAGATATTTTCCAGCTAATTTCATTATTGTACAAAACTTATTTCCTTCGTCTTGTGCTACTTTCCAGCTGGCTTAGGTTTGAATTTATGGAAAGAGGTGTGTCTTATTTTTTAATTAATATTTTCCGTTAATTCTCCATTCTTCATTTGTAAAGAATTGTAAAATACGCAATGTAGATGGTGTTATGGATTGGGCAATTTGTAATTATTCCAATTGTAGTGCATGTAATGGTTTGGAAGCTAAAAATTTGATGAATTTGTAGAATTAAGTCGATTTTGTTTAAATTTCTCTTTTTGGTATCGTACAATAGTAGGTTGGTATTTATTGTCTGATGTGTAGTCGGGTGTGTGGTCAGTGGGTGATCGGTGTATGGTCAGTATTGCATTAGCTTGTCCAAAAATCTGAGCAAAAAAGAAAGTTTATGCATGCACAAACAAAATATGAAAACTTTAAGATATCAACAACACATTTTTTTGAAAACTAAAAAAAATGTTGATACATAATTGCATGAAAAGAAACCTAAAAAACTCCTTCTCACTCCCTTGTAAGAGAAAACCAGAAATCTGACACTCTAGTTTTTTGACTATTTGTCAGATTTGCACCTTAGTTTGAATATTCCTTTAGTTTGAAGATTTCGACTCATTTTGGTTTGAAGTTATGGAAAAATGTTATTCTTGTATTTTAGTTAATGTTTTTTGGTACTTTTCCCATTGTTAAATTACAAAAAGTGCGATTCGGATAGTATTATGAATTGGGTAATATGTAATATTTGAAGCTATAGCACATTTAACAGTTTGGAGGCTAATAATGTGAAAAAATTGAAGAAGGAAGTCGATTTTTGAATATTTCATACTTCTGGTGTTTTATTCCTTGTTGTACAAATGTACTGTAGTCGGGGGTGTGGTCCATATAGGGTCATTTTGTAGGTCGGTTTTAGTATATATTAAAAAGTAGGGTTATCATCTGCACAGAGATTGATATCAAATTTTAGACTAAGTACTGTAATTATAGTAGCTTAACTTTATCTAGATAATCGAAGAAAGATGGTTTTGATTAAACTAGAAATAAACCTAAAATTAAACTAACAATTTCATTCAGACAAATTATCCAGCACTTGGTGGATGTGAATTCTAGAGAGTTGATTCACCTAGTTTTCCCCTATATTATCAATCCAGTTTATTAATCACACGTTATTAATCTATAAGTTCAATATTCTTACCGTTTGTCACTTCCTCTCTCGAGTGCCAATTGATTCTGTGTTTCAATCCTGATTTCAATATCTCTATAAAATCATAAATTAAACCCTAATATTCTCAATGAATATTCCTTCAAGGACTTCGAAAGATTCATAAACTTCTTAGTTCTATGAAACCCTAAGTTATGCTATTCTATGGCCAAGCATTCAATTATCTCTCTCAAGTGTGAAATCAAACACACCAAACAACCTAAACTAATGATCAGATAATTTAGATGCACCCAATCCAAATAGCATAAAGAGATTTAATAACATGCGAATCAATAAAGTGAAATATCAAAATGTAGGTTCAAACGTTGGTTACATCAATCCCCTAGAAAATAAAGTTTAGCTCATGATGGATGTACAAAAACTCATGAAAAGTAGTATACATCTCAATCAAACAAAGAAAAGGGAAAAATAAATTATGAAGATCATGGAAAGAATCTTATCTATTTTCAGAAGATAAATGCCTTCGATTCATGTCCCAGACTCTTTCTCCGTGTTCCTAGTCATCCCTTATGCTTGATAGAATGTCCAATCCTTAATCCGTATGGCCCTTGTTGTATTTAAACCCAAAAATCCATCCACGACCTATTAAAAATAACTTTCCAAGTTCAGCCCAGATGTCGCATACTGCAGCGCTCCAGATTGCGCATTGCAGCGCACACAAGCCAAATTCCCTGCCCAATTTTAGGAGGTCCCGCTGCGGCGCTCGTTTTGTGGCACTGCAGCGCCATCAAAAAGTGCGAGTTAGCTTGTGTTATCTTCACAAAAGTTGTATATCTTTCTCTTAGCTTTCCATAGCATCTTGAATCAGCTCAATATCAATTTTTGAGGGAACGTTATGGCTGTAATACTAAACCCTGCCAGTGTTGAAAATTTCGGATGCATTTGGACGTTTCTTGAAGTCAATCCCCCTATTGTTTGATCGTTCATACTTCTTCTGGCACACGACTCATTACTATGACCCTAGATTCAATATAATTGGCCCTTAGCATGACTTTGTCCACTCAAATGACTCAAAATAACGAAAATAAACACCTAACCTATAACGTATAACAAAAATGACTCAAAGTACACAAAAAGAACACAAAACTCTAGTCTAGGAAGTGCAAGTCAACGGTATAAAACCAACTTAACAAATACCCCCAAATTTAGAATATCACTTGTCCTCAAACAATTAACAGACTCTCGAAATATAAACGGCACAACTTGAACAATAATATCAACTACTAACTTCAACAGACCAACTGCAAAACTTCACAACCATGCTAGTTTGCCATATAATTCGTTTCGCTATCAATCAAGCATGTATATTTCTAATTCAATAATGTGATCTCGCGAGTGCGTATACGTCATGATTAACTCCATTTTTATTGTTCGGATAAATTTACGCAATCAAGTGTTTTCAAAATGATCCACTTTTGAGTATAGAAGTAAAATATTTTCCGGATTCCATAGGCTTGTCTTTTACACTAATCTCCACTAATGTAGGCAAATGTAACACAAGGATCAATAGGACTTTCAAGCTTATAATGTGGGCTTAGGGTAAAATAGAAAATATAGGATCATGTGGCTCAAGTCACCCAAACACACAATTATAGATACTTAAAAATAACATGTCAATACCCAACTATTACTTTCTGATATTCCCCTTGTTCTCGCTTTATGAGCTTACTTCTTCGCAAAATTTTGTTTTCTAGGTTTTTTTTTTCAGAAACCCCCAAATTAATCTTTTGCATACTCTTACATGGGGTTTAATATTTTCAATTCTCGGACAAACTTTACGAAATTCATTCACCTTTTTATCATTGTCATTCACAACCTTCAAAACGTCTTTCTTGAAATTGTGTGTTGAGTGAGGGGTGTTTTGGATCTTTTTCATGTGGGTTTCGGGCCGGTATTGGATTGGTTGCTAAAGAAACGAGTTTAACACACTCAAAAGAGAACACTAGGGTTAATACATAAATATAAAGGTAGTCATTTATAGGTTCTAGCTGTTCAAACATGGCCTAAATCACTTCCTGAATGTTACTTCACCTAGGATTTTGCTTCGACTAGTGTTCAGACAAGTTCTAAAATCCAGTTGGATCATTCATTCAACAATTAATCACATAAACTGTCTCCAAACAAATCAATAGAGTCAATCAAATGGATGGTGTATAAGTAAAGTAAAGCGGATCACATCTCAAACATGTTCTCTTTTTAACAGTTCAACTCATATTCAACATATTCACTTAACCATGCAATTTTTCAATTACACGAATGACATGACTCAAGACCCAATTTTTTTAAGACAATACAAAACTCAACTAACGAACCAACACATACTACACCCCCAAACTTATAACGAACATTGTCCCCAGTAGAGAGGTGACAAAAAGGACTTTCCTGATAGCCGAGAGCTAATGCTCCTCATTGAATCATGCGGGGGTGGGCGGATAACTTTTTCCAACATCGCTTTCGAATCATACATTTCAGGAGCCCTTCTTGTGGGCCCGACTGAAGCCCCCGCTCGGCGGTGATACTCCGTGTATTCAATTTCTTGTAAAAGAGCGTTTGTGCCTCTAAACTAACAAACCGGTGGGTGTCGTATTCCTTCGAGGTAGTGGCTTTTTCTTTTCCTTTGCTCTTTCTCGTGCCCTTTTTAGTCCTCGTCTTTGTAACCTAGAACGATAAACACGAAAAAAACCACATGGAAACACAGAATTCAGTTACGGGTGAGAAAGTCACATTCAAGAACGTAAAAATGCACAAAAGTGGAAAAATTGCGATCAACGTGTAGAATGAAACCATGGATGCTCGAGATGCCAACATATAATGTGAAAACTTCAATGGGGCATGGCTGCTGTTTTAACTGGGGAAATCGGACGCGCTCTGTGGCGCTATGATCCGCGCACCACATCGCTTGATGAAAAAAATCCCCTGGCCGAATTTGGGTGCTAGCGTTGCAACATGCCCAAACAGGCGCAACAGTTGTCACCCTCGAATTTTGTGCTGCGGCTTGAAGTTGGTGGCTCGGTGGCTTCATTCGCTCGTTTTGCTATCAAATTCACCTTATAAGCATGCAATGAAGGATTCAGGGTATGATGTAACATAACTAGTCCTAGGAATGCAAAATTAACTATGATGACTAATTAACTACGAAAGCAAATAATATACGAAATTAACAACTAAGAAAGCAGGAAAAGTTCTTTGGTTGCCTCCCAAGAAGCTAAGTTTACAGTCTTCAGCCAGACTTTATCGAAAATTATCAAGTTGGAGATCCAATGGGAATGTTGTCCACATTTCCCTTGGACACTCTCCAACCGCCAACATCCTCGGCTTGATGCATATCCACTTGATGACAATTGTTAGGTTCAAACTGTAGATTCTTGGTTCGATAGATGGTGAACACGACTTCCTCATTGTTAACCCTCAGAGTCAGTTTCCCCAATTCTACATCAATCAATACCTTGTGGGTAGCTAAGAACGATCGTCCAAAGATTATAATTATATCATGATCCTTCTTCACGTCTAGCACTACAAAGCCCACGGGGAATATGAATTTGCCAATTTGTACTAACATATCCTCAATAACTCCCCAAGGATAGGTGATGGATCGATCTGCCAATTGCAAAGTGATGTTGGATGGCTTCATCTTCCCAATACTAAGCTTCATGAAATCAGACAGGGATATAAGATTAATATTGGAACCAAGATCACAAAGTGGTTTATCAAAGAAAATACCTCCAATAGTACAAGGAATTTTAAAACTCCCCGGATCATTCATTTTCTTAGGTAATTTTCTCTGCAATATCGTACTATATTCCTCTGTTAGATGGACAGTCTCAAAATCCTCCAACTTTGTTTTCTTTGACTCCACTCCCTTCATATAACTGGGCAATTGTTCAGGTGCATTCTGAATTTTTGATTCATTTTCACATAAATTGCATTACAGTGCTCTCTAGGATTAACCTCAGTATCACTTGGAAACTTTCCTCTGTGATGTAATGAATTCAATATTGTCGTTAACTGTCCCATTTGTGTCTCCAGTGATCTAAGATGCGTCTCCATCGTATTCATTTTCATATCCAAATTATCGATTTGTGCATCACTTCTATTCAATCGATTCCTGGTCTCTATGATAAACGTGTCAAGTATCTCTTCTAGCGATTACTTCTTTTACCTATTGATGCATTAGAGCTTGATGGGTTGGAGTAACCCGGAGGTGGGTTCAATGTATTTCTATTATTTTTGTAGGAGAGATTCTCATGATTGTGAAGTCCCAGTGATAGTGAGTTGGTAATGAATTACCCATATTGTTAAAATCCCAGTTATTCACATAATTTTCTTGCTCGGCCTCATGCGTGGCGACTTCATGAACCGCTGCGGGTGGGATTTTAGCTTGTTATGGTATTCTACTAGAATTCATGATAGCTAATTCCTTAGTCAAGGATGAGATTTGAGCTGCTAGAGCCGACATAGTATCCAGCTCAAGAACACCGGTGACTTTCCTTGGCACTGACCTGTCGGATGGCCATTGATAACTGTTTGTGGCCATTTCTTCGAGTAGAATTAATGCCTCAGCCGAAGTTTTAACGATCAATGTGCCCCCTGCAGCAGCATCGAGTATCGTCCTCGTATGCCATTCAGACCGTTGTAAAAATATTGAACCCTCTGCCAGCCTGCATAACTATGCAAAGGGCATCTCCTCAACAGATACTTAAATCACTCCCAAGCTTCATATGATGGCTCAAAATCGATTTGTTGAACAGAGCTATCTCACTTTTCAGTTGGGGAAAGGAAAAATTTCGCCATGAACTTCTGAGTCAGATCATCCCAGCTTGTGATACTCCCAGCTGTAAACATCTGTAGTCACTGTCTAGCTTTATCCCGGAGTAAAAATGGAAATAACCTCATTCGGATAGCCTCATCAGATACACCATTCATCTTTGATGGTGTCGCATATCTCTTAGAACGTAGCTAAGTGGGCATTTGGGTCATCCACATGGCTCCCCCAAACTATTTCTGTTGAACCATGCTTATGAGGGCCGACTTTAATTCGAAATTGTTGACATTGATAGGCTGGCACACAATTCCAGAATAATTATGATTCATAGTCGGCCAAAAATAATCCCAGATTGCCCTTTCTTGTTCCTCCGATTGTGGTGGTATAATCGAAACAATGTTCTCTTTATTCTCATTTCCTCCGTTTCCTGCCATTGCTCGACTTTCTGCTCGTCTTGTTGCTCTAAGCGCTCGAAGTGTCCTTTCAATCTCTGGATCAAAAGGAAGCAAGTTAGTATCTTTAGATCGTCGCATATAACAAACAACTCAATGAGCAATAATGAATTAATTGTATCTAAACAAATCTAGATTAGGATTAAGACTACTTAGTAACAATATTATTACAAAATAAGATAAATCAATCCCCGACAACGAGGCGAAAAACTTGTTCATGATTTTCTTACCACAAGCGTACGGTGTGAAGTTTTAGTATAGATTGAAAAGTAGGATTATCGTCTTCACAGGGATTGATATCAAATTTAGACTATTACTGTATTATAATAGCTTAACTCTATCTAGATAATCGAAGAAATATGGTTTTGATTAAACTAAAATAAACCTAAAATTAAACTAACAAGTTAATTCAGATAAATTATCAAACCCTTGGTTGATGTGAATTCTAGAGGTTTGATTCACCTAGTTTCCCCCTATGTTATCAATCCAGTTTATTAATCACATGTTACTAATCTATAAGTCCAATATTCCTATCGTTTGTCACTTCCTCTCTCGAGTGCCAAGTGATTCTAGGTTCAATCCTGATTTTCATATCTCTATAAAAATCATAAATTAAACCCTAGTATGCTTAATGAATATTCCTTCAAGGACTTCGAAAGATTCATAAACTTTTTAGTTCTATGAACCCTAAGTTATGCTATTCTATGGCCAAGCATTCAATTACCTCTCTCGAGAGTGAAATCAAACATGCAAAACAATCTAATCAATTTATCAGATAATTTAGATGCAATCAATCCAAATAGCATAAATAGATTTAATAACATGCGAAACAATAAAGTGAAATATCAAAACATAGATTCAAATGTTGGTTACATCAATCCCCTAGAAAATAAAGTTTTGCTCATGATGGATGTACAAAAAACTCATTAAAAAGTAGTTATACATCTCAATGGTTCAACAAAGATAATGGAAAAATAAATTCAGAAGATCAAAGAAAGAATCCTCCCTATTTCAAGAAGATAAATGCCTTTGATTCACGTCCCGAACTCTTTCTCCTTGTTCCTAGTCGTCCCTTGTGCTTGATAGAATGTCCAAACCTAATTCATACGGCCCTTGTTGTATTTATACCCAAAAATCCATCCAAAACTTATTAAAAATAAGTTTCCAAGTTTAGCCCAGACGTCGCGTGCTGCAGCGCTCCATACCGTGCGATGTAGCGGACACAAGCCAAATTCCCTGCCTAATTTTAGAGGGGTCGCACTGTGGCGCTGCAGCTCCATTAAATTGTGTGGTTTCATATTTTAGATCTTTCTCTTAGCTTTTCATAGCATCTTGAATCAGCTTAATATCAATTTTATAGAAAATGTTATGGCCGAATTACTCAATCCTTCCAGTGCTGAAAATTGCTGATGCGTTTGGACGTTTCTTGAAGTAAATCTCCTTGTTGTTTGATTGTTTATGCTTCTTCTGACATCGACTAATTACTATGACTCTAGATTCAATATAATTGGCCCTCAACATGACTTCGGCCACTCCAATGACTCAAAACAACGAAAATAAACACTTAACCTATAAAGTATAACAGAAACGACTCAAAGTACTCAAAACAACACGAAACTCTAGTCTAAGAAGCCCAAGTCAATAGTATAAAACCAACTTAACAACAACTGTACTGTAGTCGGGGGTTTGGTCATATATGGTCATTTTGTAGGTCGGTTTTATGTTTGCAGATAGTGGTTGACAACTATAGCCAGTTTGTATGTCGATCGTATGTCGATTTTATGGCCGGCCAGTGTGATTCTTATTTGGTCGATAATGTGGTCAACATTATTACTAAAATGACAGTTTTCTAGGTATTTTTGTTTCAGGTTCTGGTCTCAATATTAATTCTATGGGAGATGTTTGGGAATTCGATTCAAGCACTCGCCATTGGGTTTTTCTGTGAAGCAAGCAACATGTGCATGTTATAGTCCCCATATATATCATATTTTCATAATTACTAGAAAAAACATATATTGTGACTAAAGTTAGTCATGATGATTTTGAGATTGAGATGACCAATTAGTTAACCTATATATCTAAAGATTTATTATCACCATGTCCAGTAATGGATGAAGATAACTGTAAAAAAAAATAAGACATTTCAAAATATAACACATAAAATAATAACATACTAATTAATATATAATAATATCTGTAGACAAATTAAATTTGTACCAATCAATTGGTGACATGTGAAATTCTATATTAAATAATAATTTTCTATCTTCTATTTATATTTGAGAAATTAATCAAATTTAGTTCTTATACTAAACAGTTAATTAATTGATATTTTTTGTCATATTCTTGGAGATTCGCTTCATTTTGATAAGTTATGGAAAGAAATCATCTCCAAAGTCTCAAACTTCAAGAGTTTCTTTATTGAATAAAAGAATCAGAGTAGAAATAGAGATTGTAACACATTATATACATTAGAAACAATCTTGTCAGTCGACTTCCCACAATCTTGTCGATAAAGCAAGTGTAACAGAAGTTGTCCTTTGAAGGTTATCTTGTATGTGTCAATGAGTTTTCCCAAAGCACAAACTCCTACGTAACTCAATGTTCTCCCTCTTCAAATCAACCGTTATCATGTGCATTGTATTGAACAACGACTGTAATGATGACTTTAAGCTGGTCCATTTGGAACGGGGGCCATTTTTCACTTGTATTACAGAATAAAAATAAACGTAAGGTCAGAGTAATAGTAGGAAGCTTGGTCGACATGCAGTCGAAAATTACATATATAAGCAGCCTAGTTGTAATACGATTGGCAGACCGTGATGGTTTCTACGATTACAATACAACAAACAACCCAAAACCATAAATACTTGATATTCCGAAAATAGACTTTCTTCTTCGACTTTTTCACATTATCAACTTCCAAACTCTTAAATGTGCTCCAATTTCAAAGTTTAGACATTTTCAATCCATAACACTATCTAAATTACTAAAAAGTTTGTTGTTGCCAATATCATGTTTCAAATAAAAAAATATCAGTGTCTCAAATGATATTAAATATGGTAGTGAAAGGACTATGTCAAATAATATTGTGAACCAAGTCAGTAAATGCTAGAAGCGTTAATTGGGTATATGGTCGAACATATTATTTGCACTAAAATATTTATATTTGGAAGAGTAAAGAGCCAAATACAGACAGGTTGAGAAGCTATGGTAAAGTAAATAGTTGCCCATAGTGTGAACTAATTGTTGGCGGGTTGGATGTAAGAATTTCATAATTTGAAGAAATGATGTCTTAGAAAATTCTTGGCAATAATTTCAAAGGAAGAAAAGATGAAAAGAAATGTTACCTGGGAGAGGCCTATTTCTTTATCGTAGGGATCAAATATTTTCACACAGGGATAAGATAGTCTTCTTCAGTGCAATAGGTGGCCGTCGTGGAGTGTCGCTGGAAAACGAGAATAAAAGAGATTAGGGAGTAGAGGGTGTGAGGAATGAGAAGAAAAATTGACTTTTTTTTATATCAAAGGAATATGTTAGTCTTTTCATGCGAGTGGTATAATTATAAGGCTAAATTGCAAAATCTGCCCTCTAACTTTTGTATGGTGGCAAAAGAGGACAATAATTTGTTTAAGTGGCAATTTATGCCCTGGACAATCTTGCCCTTATGGCCAAATAACAATTTTAGTCCTTTTCTTTCCAAAGATAGCAAATATAGTCCTATAAATTTCGAGAATTAGCAATTTCAATCCTTTCATACTATGGCTATTTTTCAATAAATCCCAATTTCATAGATTATGAAAATTTACATTTTCTGATACCTATTTTGTTCGTGGCATTGTTACACCTACTTAGATCCAGTCTCTATACAGAGGTTTTAAGTGGATCATGTCAGGTTTCCAGCCTATAAACTCAATAGGACATACTTCTGTGAATGCTACATAATTCTAAATAAATTCGATTTCAGACTAAGGTTTTGATAAAACAGATATAGTCCATCACGACTATATCAGGCCCAACATACTTCCGTAAAATTAATAAATACCTTAAAATTCATACCTTCTTTGACCGAAACAGCACCGGGTTAAATGGCTCGCAACATCACCAGTCGGAAAATTACTGCCTCCAGATCTTTTGACAAACAGCTTCCTCACGGTTCAACCTCACCCTTAGGGAAGATGATCTGCAAGTTATCCGACTCCTTCAGCAACTGTTCAGCACAACCTTGGTTCGTTTCCTACTCCAGGCGTATAAGTAATTCTTAAACGGGATGAATTAATGGAACATTATGAAGACATGTTGAAGCAAAAAGCCCCTTTTTATTGAGAACTTATTGAAATATTTATTAAATTAGTAATCTCCTTTTGGGAGGAGAATACTGGTTTAGCCTCTCATAGATGAGGCTTTCACTCGTAAATACATAAAACTTAAAACTAAAACACTCAAAATATTAAATTTTTTTCACTTTGATTTTATTGTAAGAAAACTAAGGAAAATGTTCGATGTCCTCAGCTTCCTTCAAACCTTGCTTCTTATAGATGTGAATCCGGACTTGAAATGCGGACTCCAAATCTTGTTGAAATTTATGACGTCACTGCTTACGTCATATCCTGCATTATTGCCTCGCCATCTACCTTTCTTTTTCTTCCGCGTGACTCAGCCCATTTGGTGTTTGTCGGGGAATCTTTTAAAAATTTGGTTTGCGTGGTCCCCGGGGATAATGCGTCTTGTGAGCTGGGCCCTTGTCCTTTCTAGCTGCATTGTCTTGTCGGTCGGGTTTGGGTCGGAAACCTTTTCCAAACTCGGGTTCCTTCTGTTCGGGGCATGCTTGACAGATCCGGTCGATCCAACGGCCCACATGGGCCATGTTACAGAATTTCCGGTAAGTTTCTTTGCTTGCCGGAATCTTGTTCTCCCAGAGAATTCTTCTCTTTGTCTCGAAAAGCTCCTCTGCGAATCCTGTTGTTGATCCAGTCATTGAATTCAGTAGGAAAGATCCATTTGCTGAATTCTGGAAAAACTTAAACGGATATTTGACTTTGTCCATTTCTGTTAGACAAACCCAAAGACCCCATGCTCGTCGTGTAGAAGCTTCATCTTCAGAAATTGCTCCTACTAACACTGGTACTTCTTCCGGTGAAGCTGCCTTGATATATTTTAAAGCATTTCCATCCGGTCTTCTTAGCTTGATGAAATGAAAAGCTTCATTAAAGCCTTTCTTTGCTGGTTCGGGAGCTGCACTGATAAAATACAGTTCCAAAATATCTCCTCTAGCCAAATGTGGATTATTGGCCCAAGTCTCGTAAATCTTTTCCCCAATCCATTTCGGTAATTTTGAAATTTACGGGAATCCTGGTGATACAAAGATAGATTGAAGCTAGAGCTCCAAAAGTATACCATTCATGTACTTTATTTGGTTGACTTCCTGGTTTCATCCAAACTCGGGATATTTGCCCTAGATATCAACTATTGTTTTTTCCGGTTGATACCTCTTTTTGTAACCAATTTCTCCCATTGTCTTTGATATACCGCATTGGAGAAATCTTAATCTCGTCGTTTGGACCTTAGATTTGCTGTGTGTGGCCTAAGATCCAACTCTCCCTCTTTTACCCCAGGATGTCTTTGGGTTGACTTGAAGACTCGGGTTGTGACACCGAGCTTCAACATTCGTTACGATTTGTACACCTCGGGGATGCATCACCTACAACACTTGTGATTATGGTACTTGAATCCATAACCTCCGGGTTAGAGCCCGTTCTCTATTCGCCCCTTTTTGCATCGTAGGAGATGCGGCTGGAGGAGAGGCCCTTGCGCCGCGCTAAGAACAATTGTCCTTGAGTGAACCGGCATGCTCGTATTTGACTAGAAACGGTTTCAACATTCACTGTTGAAGTCGTCCGCAACTTCGCATTGAGACATAACGTCCCAAAATCTCGTTCTAGACTCTCCAGGTTTTCCCTGAGATGTCTTACTCGTTTAAGGACCTCGCAAGCGCGTCCTTCCATCTCGTGTCAAAAAATCTGCAAGAATATTTTCATGAGATTTTATAATGACAATATCATAATCATAATATTGACATTCGAACTTGCCATCTAAGTAATCTAGCCTTTTATTCAATTTTGTTTTTCAAAAAGCCTTGACACTTGAATTATCAATTTTTAGAGTAAACTTTTTTAGCCAAGAAAAATAGAGGCCATTTTTTAAAAGCCTTTCATTTCCAAAGAATTCTTTCTCGTTGATATACCATCCTTTGCTTCAGTTTGGGTGTGAATAAACCGCAATATCTGCATGGCACTTCTTCATTTGGTGTGACCTTAGTAAGAATCGCCCACCAATCATCAACGGCATCCGTATAAAGAATCGGTTCGTCCTCGTCTTGGGAATCGCAAGCTTTGGAAGCTTTTTACAAGCTTCTTTAAGTTGCTTAATTCTTTTTGATGTTCATCTTCCCATTTGAATCTTATTTCTTAAGCAATGGGCTAAACACCTTCATGTAATATGCCGATTGTTAATGAACATCCCAACGCTCCAAGAAAACTCTGCTTGTCTTTCGAAAATCCTATTTTCTACAATATGATTATTAGAATAATTCCATTCATCAATCTCAATTCCGAGGAATTCATCTGTCTTGTTGTGATTACGCTTCTTTTCCGAAAGCACTAATCCTTCTTTGTCACAAACATCCAAAATATTTCCAAATGTTTGAGATGCTCCTTCATGTTCTTTGATGCTATCAAAATGTCATCGATATACAACATGAAACTTAATCAAGAGATTATCCATCTTCATTTGATATATCACGGGTCGTTAGCCAATCCCATAGGCATCACATTCCAAATATAGTGTCCTTGTGGTGTAGAAAAGCAATCTTCTTACTTTCTTCCTCCATCTTAATCTGTAGAATCCGGACTTGCAATCGAACTTTGAGAAGATCTTGACACCTTTGATTTAAAAGCCTGTTCTCTGCTTCGGGATATAGTATCCATCGAATTCCAAAATGTTATTAATCCATTTGTAATTAATAACAAGTCTTTTCCTCTTTTGATTTCTCCATGGTTTCGACTAAGAATCTTTTATATGGAGAAACTCTGGTGAAATTAACTTAAGGTCAAGATCTTCCTTAAGTATCTTTTTATATCCTCACGATCCTCCCGGTTCATAAGGATTGGTTTGAATCTTACGAACTTCGTACTCATTTCCAGAGTTTAACCTTTAAGGATATTTGAGCTCATTCTTGTCCCACCATGCCAAAGGATCTTCATTGTAATTCCTTTGGATCTTCTTCTTGATATCCTCGAAATTTGTTCCTCTAGGGTTACGCACTCTGCGACTTTCCATTAGGCTCAACATTAATTCGCAATAAACCCCTGGCAACTCGTTCTTCTCCTTTGGATGAATACAAGTTATAATCCCAAAGACCTTTCGAGAACCGATTGTCTATAGGATAATAAAGCTTCACCAAATTTCCTCCGATCCGCCATTTTTGGATTTGGAGTTTGGCTTCATCACCACGCTTTGCCTGCAAGCTAATAGGCATTTTTCTCGTAAAATGCTTCCCTTGATCTCGGACAATGATCTTATGATCACATAATGTTGTGAAAATAAGTCTTCTTGTCTCATTCTCTGTGTGAATCGCTTGAATGTTTGTAGGAAATTATTTCCTAGCAAAATATATGATGTTCATGGAAATAGATTGGTGGCGCCCATTTGAATGGGGTACCGCCGCGCCTCCGATCATTTTACTGCTTAATTCAAGGATAAGAATCCTTTTAAACACCTTCTCCGATTTCTTTATCCGTAATATTCCGCTTTTTAGTTAATGAACATCATTCCGATAGAAATGTAATGGAGAATGGACTAGTAGTCATCTTTCTCAGTATCTTTTATCAGCCATGTGAACTCCATTCATTCTTGTAATCTTTTCCAAGGTTTATGATCCTCGAGAAATTCAATTCCCGGTATTAATTGTTCTCGGGATTTTTCCCGCAACTCCTATGATAGTAAACTTGAATTTCTCCTATCTTGAATTATCATATCAATCTCCTATTGGTTGTTGGAGATAATATAGAACATCACAAGGAAAAATTTATCCTTTTGAGAATATTACTTCAACTTCTCGCCAAACATTTCGTCCTCAATTTTGAAAACATCTTGAGACTTTTTCCTCCCAAATAAATTCATTTCTCAAGAATCCTTCTCGGGCTCAACTCGAACTTCGATTTTGTTGAAGACTGGTTGGTCTTGTTATCATATCAATCTCCTTTATAGTTGGAGACTCAATGATTTCTCGAGAACATAGGAAATCCTCTTCTTGAGACTTCAATAAATTCCTTTCTCAAGAATAATGATGTGTATTCGAGCATAGGAAATCTTGTATGTAATTGAGTAAGGCATGTTTCCTTCTTTCATCAAATCGACTCTTTTGAAATCTTGATGAAGGGTTAGGACTTTATTAAAATCTCAATCTCCCAAATTGTATGCAATTCTTGGATAGACATTGAATGCTACTTTTCCCGCATACAAATTTCTCAGAATCGCTCCAAGGCATGAATCCTTGAGATGTGAGATTCGCTTGTCAAAAATAGCAAGATTGAGTGGCGAATCTATTCCTTCTTTGAATGTTGCCTTAATAATGACTCTTATGGCTTCAATGTGAATCCATGAGAGTGTATTTGCAACTTCTCTTTTAACTCGCTTTTGATCTCCTATTTTTTTTTAATAGGGACCAACGCATCTCGATCGTGTTACCCAAGAAACTCCATCGGAATGGCAAATTCTCCTATTGTTACCACCGTGAATAATTTGGTGTTTTTGTTACGAAACCCCATCTTATCCAACGCCTTCTCCATAGCCCCGATTGTAAATCCATCATAGATTTGAAGCTTTGGATCTTCCTTCATAATTCTCATAAGAGTCTTATTAGACACCGTAGTGTGAGAGAGGAATCGACATATCCTCCCCGACCGTCTCACAAGAATTTCTTCTTCACTCGATTATGAATCGATTCACTTCCATCATCGAATAGATCTCTTCTTCATAGATGCTTTCATCCGAGGAATATCCTCAAATTGATACACCCGTATTAAATCCTGGTAGTAGACAGCTTCTTCGATCTCGGGTGTAGCAGTCTGCCTCCTCGTCTTTGATTGTCTGGGCAATCTGTTGAGATATGCCCCCTTGCTCCGCATGTCCAGCAATTACAGTCTTTGAAACTTTCATTTGCCCTGTGTGAGCTCGTCAAAGTTCTCCTTCCCGGCGTTCTCTTGGTGCTTGCTTGATTAGAACCTCGATGATGAGGCTCTACTCACCAGGTCCGGGTCTTTGCCCCGATTTGTAACCGGGCTTTTTGTTTTGACCAAAAAAACCTTCTAGGTCTCCATGAAGACCGCTTTTTTCTTCTTTTCTTCTTCGACGTATGGATGGCTTCTATCCTTCTTTTTCTTGTGCCGCCTTGGTTGACTTCCCACCACTGTTGGGATATCATCATCTACGCAACATAGAGGAACTGCTTTGTTAATTCCTCGTAATCTCTTGTAATTCCGGTACAGTTATGCTTGATAGCACCATTCAGGTAACTTGGCCTTTAAGAAAGACATTCTTCTGGCCACAGTATCTAATTCTGCTCCATCCTTGTATTCCCTGATTAGCATTTCTCTCCAGGGACTCGGAATCTTAGCAAAGAAAAGCTGTAAAGCTTCTCTGTCTCCAATCTTGGACTTCCACCTATACTCGGTGAACAACTTGATATATTCGTCAATATGACAAATATCATGTAACTCAAGGCTGTAGAGGGCTTGTTTATATCTTTTTCTTTTTTCCTCCTCTAATCCTTCAAAGTAAC
Organism: Rehmannia glutinosa; assembly: GCA_016081115.2. Classification (NCBI taxonomy): domain Eukaryota; kingdom Viridiplantae; phylum Streptophyta; class Magnoliopsida; order Lamiales; family Orobanchaceae; genus Rehmannia; species Rehmannia glutinosa. Next base: position 41,504,873 of record CM071928.1, on the reverse strand, counting down.
CTGTGCCGATAAATTGGATTTTGAATAATTTTTCATATCATCGACAATTCCTTTTAGTGATTCTCCTGATGTAACCGCGCCTTTTGTATTTGCATCGGTCATATCCCAGGCAATCTTTACAGATCCCTCAAGACTCATTTTAAGGAGTAAAATGAATGAATCCTTTGTAAGATCGAGGGTTCCTGCAGCAATCCTCATAGCTGAAGCCCATTCATCAATGAAAACTTCTCGATTTTTAAAATCTGGAATGTCCAGATTTAACATCAACCCATATGGATGTATTGAGTCAAGGTGCGATCTTCCATAAGGCGTTTGATAAACATTTGGCCTTTTAGAAGGTTGTCGAGTTCCTGCAAGAGGTTGTCGAGCTCCTGTTCCTGAAAGTGGTTCACTTCCCGTTGTGAAATCTTCGACATGATGCATTCTCTCGTCCTGGTTTCCCGGATTTGAACCTGCACTTTCCTCAACATTGGGATTAACTGGTGGCGGTGGTGGTGGAATTGGTCTACCTTGTGGGTCATCATAAAAATCGTAACGGTGTCCATCTCCCGCGTTCATCTTTAGATCCACAATCCCTAATCCTGCGAAGGATTCTGCAAGGTCATGTAGATCTTTTTTTTTTCTTTTTTCTTTTAAAGGTCATGTAGATCTTTGAGATTCATCTTTTCCATGTCCATCACTTTTAATGTATGACAGATTTTCCTTTGATGATAGCAATGAGCTTTTCATCATCTGTCATTTTCCATATAACTTCGGTTGGTTTCCCTTTTTGGTGTAAATATGGTACTGTCCCGAAATCAATACGTTTCTTTCCTCCGGATGAACTTGGTCTGTCCTCCAGGTTCTTGACTCGTTTTTGGATATCATGAAGGATTTCAAGAGTTTCCTTCTAATATTTCACCATCGTCTCCATCCTTGGATCGATGAACTTGTCTTTGGTAGATGAATATGGCGGTTGCCATAATTACGCACCGTCTTCTCGGATTTCTCTAAGATCTGTGAGATCTTAGATGTATCTGGAAGTATCTCGTTCCATTCTCGTACTCCATCGTGGAATCATTGTTCGATGGGAACTCTCATGAATCGCTTTTTCTTGGCGATTCATCGATCTACATATAAGTCCGGTTTCACCGATCCGAAACTCATATGATAAATTTTGCTCGCATTTCGCATTGCCTCGAGGCTTCCTATCGGCTCATGCGCGTTCTTGTATCTCATATTGGTGATTCCAATATGCGATCTTATCCTGATGTTCTTGTGCATACATCGTCAAAATTTGACGATATGTCCTGTAAGATGTACATCTCGGATAATTGTCCGGATCCATATTCTTGGAAATAATTCTCCTCACCAATTGTTAATTACATAAATATAATAAATATAACCAAAAAGTTCTTAATAAACATGGGCTCTGATACCATTTTACGCAAACACTTAGTCAAATTGGCAATATGTATGAATAAGGGTATAATTGGTATTATGGAAATATTCAATTATCCCTTTGGACCAATTTTGCAACAATTCAAAACTTATAGGACATAATTTGCTTAAGTAAAAACTTATAGGACCAATCTTGCAACACTTTATAAACTTACAGGGCATATTTTGCAAACTTAATAATTACAGTCCTAAAACGCCACTCACCTAAAGTTACAGGGCATCTTTTGCAATTAGGCCTAATTATAAGGATTCAAGTTGGGACAAAAGTTATTCATGATGGTTCTCCCTCTTTTTTGTACTTCAACTGGTTTTCTGAAAACCCTAAACCCTTAATTGAGAACTAGCATTTCTGTGCAATTACCACCATTTTCTCTCTCCGGTTATTTAGACGGCTTTTGCGTGTTGGGACACCAGTTTCTCGTAAGTAATTTTCTTTCATGTGATTTGTATTCATAACTGCAATTTTCTATCGTTATGTCTGCACATATTCGCAGAAGTGTTGCCAGTTTGTTTTCCAAAAGCCCTTCACCTATGTGCAAATCCCATGTTCGTTTCTGGCTTTCTCTCTGTTATTTCGCTTCCTCTACGGAAACTCACCCTGTGAGCACCCCTGCGTTCAACCTGCACAAATACCATTTCTCTCCCCAAGCTGCCTCTGTTTTAGCCCGTTTGAAAAACCCAGAAAGATCTGATTCGGTGCTCTCTTTTTTGCAAGAAAGTGGCTTTTCAAATGCCCAATTGGAGAAAATCGTGAAATGCAAGCCTGAGTTACTATGTGCTAATATTGAGAATATTATCAAACCCAAAATCAAGATTGTCCATGACTTGGGCTTTTCTGCCCATGAAGTTGCTGGGATAATCTCAAGTAATCCAGTGATTTTTTCTCGAAGCATACGTAATAGAATCATCCCCTCATTATCCGTGTTAAAGGGCTTGGTGGGCTCTAATGCGGAAGTGGCTAAACTTATAAGAAAAAATAGTTGGTTCTTGATAACGGATTTGGAGAAGACTATGGTGCCCAATATTGAATTCTTGAAAAGCTGTGGCATACCCGTGAACCAAATCACTCGGTATACCTGTTTTTTCCCGAGGTTTATCTTGCACAAGCCAGAGATTATGAGGAAAGCTGTAGACAAGGCTGATGAGATGGGTGTCAGTAGGAGTTCCAATGTTTTTATTTATGCTGTTGGGGTTGTTAGTTCGATGAGTAAAGAGATTTTGGAACTCAAGTTCAAGACTTTTCGGAATTTGGGTTTTTCGGAAGATGAGATACTGGGAATGTTCAGAAAGGCACCCCAGGTGTTTTCTGTGTCTGAAGAGAAGATAAATAATGTAATTGAACTTCTGCTTGCGACTGGTAGGTACTCTACTTTATGCATTGCTAGGTTCCCAAATTCACTTATGTACAGCATCGAAACGAGGTACAAGCCAAGGCTGCATGCTTTAGAGACATTGGAAAAGAAGAATCTTATCGAAAATTGGCCGAGTCTAGTAACAATTTGCAAAAAGTCAGATGATAAGTTCTTTCAAAAATATGTACCCTTATTTAAATGAAGTCGGTGACAGACACATGGAAGAGAGCATTCAGTGGCTAAAGAGAATTGAATCTTTTATCAGCTTCTTCAAGAAGTGGATTACCTCATTAGGTACATTAGCTAATATTGACCCCTGTATCAAGTGGCTGATTTCGCGGCTACCTCTGGAAGCTAATTAAACAGAAAGAGGTACTTTCATAGTTTCATTGTTCATATTCTTTTTGAAATTAGGAACCGCCAAGTCCAGATCGTTTTTCTTGTCTGCTTTGCTTTGTGTTCTTTTTTAAGTATGTGTCGAAGCTAAGATGTCCTTTTCATTTTAAGGAATTAAACTCCAGATCTATATTCTCATCTGCTGAAGTTGGTACTGCTATCTTTTGAAGTTTGTTTTGAAGCCAATATGCAGTTGCTCCTTTTTCTTTAACTGACTTTAGGTATTTTGTCTCACCATTTTGCTGAGCTGCTGTTTCTCCTAAATCCCTGTTGAATATGCACTCGTGTTAAATTCTTCTTCTCTTTTCTTATTCTGATCTTTCAATAATGCATTTGGGAAGATATGGTGAAATTAAAATAAATCTACTTTGGTTGTTTCTATTGTATGGGGATGTTTGATCCACAGAAACTTGAGGAGAAGTCAAATTGGATCTGTAATCCTTGAGTCCATATATGAATTGCATAATTCTTTTTTTGTCTTTAGATTTTTGCTTCTGTTCATAGTAGGGACTTGGTAGTGCTTATGCAGAACTCCTTTAGGCGTGCATTTTCATGCCTTTTCTTATCATTCACACTTGGAATCGAGGAGGTTTTAAGGGTGCTGCTTATTTGAGATTATGTATCTGGCTTTGAGTAGGGATTAGGCTAAATCACACAAATGGAATGAGTTTACTAGAATATCAATTTTTAGTGCGAAACTGGACTCCAACATTAAGCTCCGATGTCTTTGGTGGGATTCTCTATTTAGTTTGCAAAATCTCTTTAATAAATGAAAATTTACTATTTAAATCATCACACAGTTGAGTTCTAAAAAATTTAAGGCTTTGTTTTGATTTCAGTAGGATTTTTTATTTCCATTTCATTGACATGAGTTTTCAAGGTGTTAGGGAACATGAAATTATGTTTGGATATAGGGTGTATAATGAGGTTTTGTTTGCTTGAGTCGTCTTTTATTGTTTTGTACTGGCATGATTATTTGCAAAATCTCGCTGTATCTTGGCTCAATGCCGCTAAGATTTGATTCTGTAAAACCGAAAACCTTGTAGTGTCCATACATCCAAGTATAACAAGATTACTATGTTCTCAAAAATAAGACAAAAAAAAATGCACATTACACAGTAATTATATTTAAACCAATATATTTGGACACGATGAAGCCAACACTGTTCATTAATTTGTGGACGACAAAATCTACATATATGACAAAATTTGAACTATAAAAAACTCAATGCCTATATAGTACCATAAACATCAGTTGCATATTTTCATGCATGGCTTCACATGGCTGGTGAACGGTTGTTCATAATACCTTACAACATATTAGCCCTTAAAAAAGTTTCACTTCATTGAAGTTAGTGACTTGTAAAAGCAAAAATAGCCAAGGGATACAACCTAGCAGTCTGTGGATATAGATATAGATGTTTAGACTAGTTCATTTAGTGTTGCTTGCTTTTGTTGTTTAGCTTGACTTGGATATGTGTGTTGCTTGGAGTTCAGTCTGTTTACCCTTGTTTTTTTTTTCCGAAACGATATACCCTTGTTACTAGTAGACAATCTTGTTTATTTGGTTGCTTCGAGCTCACAAATTTACCTATTTACTAATAAGCAATTTGGGTATTTGGTTCCCAGGTTGTATAGCCGTGGCTTATTTTGCATGTACAAGCCACTAGTTTCAATCAAGGGGGTAACTTTTTTGATACTAAATATGTTATGAGGTATTGTGAATAGCTGCTCATTGACAATGTGAATTTATGGATGAAAATATGCAATTGATGTTCATGGTACTCTCATGTGTTGGCATTATGTTTTCTCAACTTTAAGTGTTGTCATATATTTGAATTCATCATCCACATCGTTTCTCTAAGATTTTGGTAGAGTTATAATTTCTGGTTGAGAATGCAGGGTCTGAGTTGGCATGTAGTTGTGATATTAATATTATTTGAAGTGGCACTCAATGAAGAATGAGTTGGTTTTTACAAATAATCTTGTCGGAGTCGAGCTTTATTGTTTTATTGTTGGTTCAAGTATGCAAAGAGAAAACAAAGCAGCGTGAATAAAGAAAATACTCTTGGACTTGCACAATCATATCAAAAATAAAAGTTGGGGGGATTTAAGTTTCTATTATAGCTCGTGTTTGGTATCATCAAAATCTATATAACATTTTCCCCAACAACAGCTTTGATTACTAGTATGAATAATTGTTGGGGAGAGAATAATTCTCTTTGGAATGACAATGATTGCCGCTCTAGCAATGGAGATTCCATTTACTCTTATTTGATGCCTATGCATATAGGCTCTAGTTAGATTTTATTTTATCAGCTAGTTATACTCGAAATTAAGGGACGACCCTAAGATGATCATAAAATCCCTACCTGTTGGATTTTCGTCTCTGTCTCTTGGCTATATTGCATTATAGCTTTGACATAGTTTCTTTCTGCTTGTTTTTAGTGTGTGCTTCTCGTTCAATGAGGTAAAGTACATTATAGAAACTTTCTAGTTGATCACACATTCTCTTTGCTTCATGTATGTTTGCACCATTCCTGTATGTTCTACAAGTTTGGATAGTTTGGACAATTCTTCTGATTTGGCTGTGGCAGGGTTGTCTTCATGTCAACCTGAACAATCCAGTAAACCTATTTAAAGTTATCATGATAATTAATCATACTTATGAATTACTACATTGTAAATTACATATTGCTGATACGAAGATTTTCTAAAAGGTTATGCTTGAGTAATTTTGTAAGACAAAAACTCCTGTTAGATGGTCTAACGGGCCAAAATACGTTATATGGATCCTAAACCCAAACCTGATGGCATTTTTGTAATATTTGGAGGCGGTGACATTTTTGTAATATAGGCAGTGTCATAATATCACTGGGGAAGCGATGGCATTTTTGTAATATTAGGCAGTTGCATAGAATCACTAGGACCCTGAAAAGTATTAATTTTTCCCGTGAAAAGTATTAGCAATTCCTCAGAAAACTTTAGTAGTTCCTTGAACAGTAATTTTAGTAGTACTCAAGAAAAATATTATTTTTTTCCTTCAAAAGTATTAGTAATCCCCTAAAACGTATTAGTAGTCCCTTTGAAAATATTAGGGGATGTATGGATGTGTTTCCAAGTCCAATTTTTCTAGTGTTGGAAAATAAATTTTCAAACTTTATTGGTTTTTTCGTGTGAGAATTGAGAATATGTTTGGTTTGTTGTCTGAATTTCTGTTTAGAAATGAAAATGTGTTTGGTTATATTATTTTTGACATAGATTTGCGTGATTGTAGTGAATTTTTAACATCGTTTTGCGTGATTGTAGTGTATTTTCATATAGATTTGCGTGATTGTGGTGAAAACTTATTTGGATGTATTTTCAAAAGAATCTTTCCATAAATAATGGAAACTGAGAATGACTTTATTTCTATTGAGAATTTCTTAAACAAAATAAATTCAGTTTCTGGAACAGTTGGAAATTGGAAAATTGTATTTGGAAACAATTCCATACATAGCCTTAGGTTTTTAGGTAATTTAATAATTCCCCAATTAAAAGTATTAGTTTTTCTTATAAAAAAGCATTAATAGTTCCCATAAAAATATTAGTTAAATCCCCCCAAAAGTATTAGTAGCCCCTAAAAAATATTTAGTAGTCTCCGTAAAAAATATTAGTTTCCCCATGAAAAGTATTAGTAGTCCTCCTAATAAGTATGAATAGTCTCCCTAAACAAATTAGTAGTCTTCAAATATTTAAAATGCCTGGTTCACAAATTAACAAATACTTGAAGAGATGTTAAATGAGTCGCGACCCATAGGGCCTACCCGTTTAAACTGGAAAAAATAAGGGTCAGGGCCTTTTTGGACCAAACCGTTTAGCCTAAAACCCGTTAGAACTAGTCCGTAGGTTTACCGGTTTTGAGCCTTTTAATTCTTTATTCACTCATTTTAATTATACAACTCATTTGTAATACTTTTATAGTATTTTTCACAATTTGATTTCAATAATATATACATAAAGATCTTATTAACAATTTGTTTTTCTTGTTTTATATATTTTAGATTTAGATGAAGAATAATTGGAAGATGATACTTTGTCTAATAAAAGATGAAATATGATTAAGGATGATGCTTGATTAGTGGTTGCTTAGTTGTATACTTGTGTCGTATTTTATTTATGAAGTTTAAAAATAAGTGTTTGACCTTTAAGATTTTGTCCATGTAATGCAACTATAATCGTGTGTGGTTTTTATAAAAATTTGGATCATTTAATTTGTGAATTTTAATGTTGATGCATGTTTTCATTTGAAAATTTTAGAAAAAAATATAAAATTTTAATTTTTGACTTGAAGCCTCGATAGTGGCACCGTGTAGTGTGAAGCCCGATAGGGTTAGGTTCATAGTATTGTCGGCTCGTTAGATAGTGACCCGTTTAATCCGAAATCCGTTTAGCCCTAAGCTGCTAGGCTAATCTGGAAACCGCCAAACCCGTTTAATATCTCTACATATCGGTCACGCATGGATGAATGCATTTTTTCAAAGAATAATGGTTGATGTCGACACCATGAGAATCCTCTCAATGAAATTCCTCTCCACAAACGTTAAGTAGAATATTCGGTCGATCCCTTCCTCAAATTCACCACAAACTCCGATGCTTGTCGGTGATATATGATCCCCTTATTTCTCCCCACTTTCAATCAAACCTTTTGGAAAGAAGACAATCTCTACTCCCTTTCTCATCATACGACATTTTCTTCTTGCTAGTTGCAACGCATTGGTGTTGTGGTGGTGTTGTATGTGGAATTAAGGCTTCGGTCCGATCTCTGGAACCCAACAACCAACGAGATCAAAGCCCCTCCTATATCATCCGTGCCACACCCGCCTTTCACAACCGTCACCTACAATTTTTGTTACGGTTTCGGGTTTCGGCTGCAAAGTGATAAGATTTCTCAAGGATGGAGAGAGAGTGGGATTTGTTCGGGGCTTTTCTTAATTAATTGCACCGGATATGGGAGTGAGCTGATGGGTTGGGTTAGAATTAAATACGTTAGACCGTGTGACAAGAAACCTCCTCCTTTTGTAATGAACGTGGCTTAGATTGCGTATATTTATTTTATATATTTTATCCTCTTGGAATTTAATATCTGATATGACCCCAATAAGAATATAAGATGTCTAGATAGGCTATTATTTTTCAAGAATATAATCATGTTTTCTATTTGTTTCGTCTCTTGGAAAACTGAGCTTTAATTAGTTTTCTCATATTCTGCTCACATTATAAACAATCTTTTTGCTCTTTTTGTACATTTTTTTTTCTTTATTTGGCTTTTGTCGTTACATGCTATGAATGGTATAACGAAGAAGTCCAGAACTAGTGTAAAATAAACCCCGACCACCGTGAGAATGTTTACTTATGGCAAAGTTTTTCCAAAAGCTGAAGCACTTGATTGTTGCACATGGCGTTAGTCGAAAAAAAATAGGGTGGCCAATACATCAAGTTAGGTGGGCGGATAAATTTCTTTTAAAAAAAAATATTATGTTGCCCTCCTCCTCCGCCTTGTTCTTTGCACATTTTTCGGCATAACAAAATTTACGTGAAAAAGTTAAGCATATACAGGCTCATTTGATTATCGCAATGAAAATGATTTCAATATGATTGTCATTTTACAAGTATCAATTAGAAGGTCTATAAAGTATGTGAAATGTTTTCTGGTTGACCTAATTAACATAAGGTTAGTCATGGTCTTTTTCATTATTATGTCCTCTTTTCAACTTATTAATCTGCAATTTCGCTTCTAACAATGCAGTGCTTTGGACTTCATCTCCGATTGATGATTTTTGCATTAGCTCCTCATAATATGGAATAATTGCGAGTCAGATCTACTCTATTAACACATATCTTGTTGGAATTGGTTTTATTAAATTGGGTTTTGACCCGATTTTGACCAATTATTTAAGTGGGGTCATTTATTCAAAGTATGAAATCAATGAGATAAACGTCATCTACGCCGCGGGTAGATGAGTTTAGCATTTTGAATTTCTCAAAACCAATATCGGGTGAATGAGAAATAAATGCATAAAGTTACACTTAAAATGCTTTTATATATGGAATATAAAGGATGAGAATATGGAAAGCCATATCCCACATAGGAAACATAGTAAATTTTGATAAGTTAATAAAGAGCTTCACCACTAATAAGGAGTAATCAAGTGGAACTCCTTATGGTACACCTAGTAAAGGACCAAGTCAATTTTGACTAGCCTTTGGCTAGCTCAAAAAACACCGAAGCACGGTGAGCACCGTCCGAGCCGAGTCGGAGCCGCGGCCGCGCGACGCCGCACATAGTGGCATTGGGCGCTGAGGCACACTTCGCACGTGCATCGTCGCGAGGAGCTTTGAGGAGCCTTAAAGTTTTGGAAAATCGAACCGGATTCTGACAGTGGCTCGGTGACGTGGCGGAGCGGCTCGGTGGCGCGACTTGGCAGACCGCACGATCGCGACACGTGACGCTGCTTTCGATCGCCGTCTGTTTTCACGACGGGACATGACTATCCAAAGGTGTGAAGGGGTGTATGCTAAAGGTGTGTTCCTTCAGCAGATAGATCGGAGACCATCGGATATCGCAAATCGTAACCACGGGACGCGATCCGCGGTCACGACCGATCCGACTGAGGTTGCACCTGGGCAAGAGACACCAGGAGCTCTATATAAACCAAATTTCAGATTCATTTCATAACATCAGAAATTTCGAAAATTCTCCTGCTTCTTCATTCTGCATTAGTCAATCAAAAGAGAGTTCAAAAACATCTAAGTGTTCGTTGTGCTTGCGATTTGTAGTGCAACTATCGCAAGTGTTTGTCGTTGTATCTTGGGAGACAATTGCCGTATACCATACGCACCGTGAGCGGGGCAATCTTGTCTTAAAGAGAAAGAGTCCAACTCTTGCCTCGACATTACTCTGCTCAATTGTTCTTTGGCCATTCGGTATACACCATCTTCTGTTCCAACAATTTAAGACAAGACTTTTCGTGTATACCAAATGGCTTCGACGTCTTTAGTTCCAGCACCAGCACCGGGAGAGAAACCCGAGAAGTTTGGGGGTTTAAACTTCAAAAGATGGCAACAGAAAATGTTGTTCTATCTTACGACTCTGAACCTTGCTCGTTTTCTTACGGAGGATGCCCCAACTGTGGGGGAAGAGGAGACAGATAAGGAGAAGAGGATGGCGTTCGATGCTTGGAGTCAAAGCGACTTCCTGTCTTAACTACATACTAACGGATCGACAACACATTGTATAATGTGTATTGTTCGGTAAAAGATCATAAAGAGTTGTGGAGCTCTTTAGAGAAAAAGTACAAAACGGAAGATGCTGGCACAAAAAATTTGTTGTCGGCAAATTCCTTGAGTTCAAGATGGTTGACACCAAGACGGTGATCAGCCAGGTTCAAGAAATCCAACTCATTCTGCACGATATAATTGCAGAAGGGATGGTCATGAGTAAATCCTTTCAAGTAGCTACTATTATCGAGAAGCTACCACCTCTATGTAGGATTTCAAAAATTACCCAAGCATAAAGCGGAAGGAGATGGGGCTTGAAAGACTTAATTGTCGATTGCGAATTGAAGATCGAGATTAAGTCCTCGCAAGCTTCCTCGTGGGAGGCAAAGGCAAACTTGGTGGAGCTCAATGCTAGCAAGAAGAGAAAGCACCGGGAATAATCGAAACAGGGGAAGACTAAAAAGTTCAAAGGGAACTGCTTCAACTGTGGAAAGCCGAATCACAAGGCTAAAGATTGTCGTCTTCCTAAAAGGCCAATCGGAACCAGGTACATGTGACCGAGGACAAATCGGTACCAATTGATATGTCCGAGCTTGATCTCTACCGTCGTGTATGAAGGCAACAAGTCTTTACATGGTGGAGAACTGAGAGAATGGTGGGTGGACACAAAGTGCTACACGCCACATATGCTCGACAAAGACATGTTCTCAATGTATACTCCTATCAACGGAAGGAAGCTATACATGGGGAATCATGCAACGTCTGAAATTGTCGGTCTCGGCAAGGTGGTGTGAAGATGACCTCGGCAAGAACCGACCCTCGTTGATGTCCTTCATGTTCCGGACATATCTCTAAGAACTTAGTGTCGGGATCGTTATTGGTCAAGCGGGGTTTAGATTAGTATTTGAGGCTCAAAAGTTTGTACTTATGAAAAATGGACAAATTCATAGGGGAAGGGGTACTTAGATAATGGACTGCTCAAGATGAATGTAATGAATGTACTCGAAACTTTGAAAGCAATAAAATTAATGCTTCTTCTTATTTGCTTGAGTGTTCAAATTTATGGCATGTTAGATTAGGACATGTGAATTTTAACACTTTGAAAAGGTTAGTAAACTTGGAATTACTACCTAACTTTAAAATAGATTCACATCACAAGTGTGAAATGTGTTGAGGCAAAAATGGCCAAAACACCATTCCACTCGGTGGAAAGAGAAACATAACCTCTAGAATTAATTCACGTGATATATGTGATTTAAAGTTTGTGCAAACTAGAGGTGGGAAAAAGTATTTTATTACTTTTATCGATGATTGCACAAAATATCGTTATGTATATCTTTTAAGAAGTAAAGATGAGGCCTTAGAAGCTTTAAAAGCTATAAGAATGAGGTTGAAAATCAACTAAGCAAACGAATTAAGATAATTCGGTGATGATAGAGGTGGAGAATATGAAGCTCCTTTTGATGAATTTTGCTCGGATTCGCGTATTATTCATCAAATGACAAATCCTTATTCACCACAATCAAACGGTATTCTTTGACGCAAAAACCGAACTCTAAAAGAAATGATGAATGCTTTGTTGATAAATTCGATTTACCTCGAATTTGTGGGGGAAGCAATTCTCTCGGCTAACCACATTCTTAACAAAATACCACACAAAAATAAAGATAAAACTCCGCATGAGTTGTGGAAAGGTCGAAAACCTTCCTATAAATACCTGAAAGTGTGGGGGTGTTTGGCTAAAGTAGAAATACCTAAGCCAAAACAAGTCAAGATAGGGCCTAAAACAATTGATTGCATTTTCATTGGATATGCAAATAACAATAGTGCATATCGATTTTTAGTGCACAAATCAGCAATTCCAGATGTACAAGAAGATACAATTATTGAGTCAAGGAATACTGTATTTTTTGAAGACGTGTTTCCTTGTCAAGAAAGGAAAGAAGCTAGTTCTAGCAAAAGAACACGTGATACTGCCGATAGTGATCATCAAAGTGATGAAGAACCAAGACGCAGTAAAAGGGCCAAAACAACTAAGTCTTTTGGTCCAGATTTTCTAACTTATGTTTTAGAAAATGAACCAAGGACGATTGGTGAAGCATTGTCCAGTCCAGAAGCTCCATTCTGGAAAGAAGCTATTAACAGTGAGATAGATTCCATTATGCAAAATCATACTTGGGAGTTGGTAGATCTCCCACCAGGAAATAAGCCTTTAGGATGCAAGTGGATCCTTAAAAGGAAATATAAAGCTGATGGAACTATTGATAAGTACAAGGCCAGGTTAGTAGCTAAGGGATTTAAACAAAGAGAATGCCTTGATTTCTTTGATACATATTCACCTGTGACAAGAATCACATCTATTAGAGTTCTCATTGCTATTGCAGCATGGCATAACCTTGAGATACACCAAATGGATGTGAAAACGGCTTTTCTAAATGGTGAATTAGAAGAGGAAATCTATATGGAACAACCCGAAGGGTTTGTTGCTCCTGGATAGGAGAAGAAGGTGTGCAAACTCGTTAAGTCATTGTATGGCCTTAAGCAAGCTCCGAAACAATGGCACGAAAAAATTGACAGAACTATGCTGTCAAATGGTTTCAAAATTAATGAGTGTGATAAATGTGTTTACATTAAAGACACACCTAATGCTTATGTAATTGTCTGTCTTTATGTTGACGACATGTTAATTATGGGTAGTAATCATGATATAATCATGAATACTAAGAAAATGTTAATTAAACATTTTGATATGAAAGATATGGGTGTAGCAGATGTTATTCTGGGAATTAAGATCTCTAAAACATCTGATGGACTTGTTTTGTCACAATCTCATTATATTGAGACAAGATTGAAAGTTCGATGCTTATAACAAATCCTCCAAAAAACGCTGTTGATTTAAGCTTACACTTAGCTAAAAATCAAGGCGAGCACAGTATCTCAACTAGAATATTCTCGGATTATTGGCGCGCCTAATGTATGTAACAAATCGCACACGTCCGGATATTGCCTACGCAGCTTAATAAACTGAGTAGATTTACGAGTAATCCTGGAAATGACCATTGGAAGGCATTGATAAGGGTTCTTAGGTATCTAAGACTCACCTTGAATTATGGTTTACATTACTCGAGATATCCAGCTGTATTAGAAGGATACAAAGTGATGCTAATTGGATATCCGACTCAAAAGACTCCAAGTCCACTAGTGGTTATATTTTTACCATTGGTGGTGGAGCGGTGTCATGGAAATCCTCTAAACAAACGTGTATAGCTCGATCCACGATGGAATCAGAGTTTATAGCGTTGGATAAAGCTGGCGAAGAAGCGGAATGGCTTCGTAATTTTTTAGAGGATATTCCTTGTTGGCCTAAGTCGTTGGCTGCAATCATGATACATTGTGATAGTCAGTCAGCTATAGGAAGGGCTCAAAATAGTATGTACAACGGTAAGTCTCGACATATACGTCGAAGACATAACACCGTTAGGCAGTTGATCTCAAATGGGGTTATTACAATCGATTACGTGAAATCGAAAGAAAACCTAGCGGATCCGTTAACTAAAAGTTTAAATAGAGATCAAGTATACTGCTTATCGAAAGGAATGGGCTTAAAATCCACAAAATAAGAATGTTCATAGCGGTAACCCAACCTTGTGAATTGGAGATCCCAAGACCTTGGTTCAATGGGACAACTAAGTTATGAATATTCAGATAAACACTTGGAACATATTACAGCTCATTCCTGTCCAAGTGGAGAAACCTGCTAAATGTGGTGAGGTTAAGTTATAAACTTTTAATGATTCCTATACTTTAAAGAAGTGGAGTATGGCAGGATACTCTTAATAAGAGATCACTTATATAAGTGTGAAGACGGGCCGCTTCAACGAAACACTTATGAATCCAAGATGTTGTCCAGGGCCAAAATTACACAACCGTGAGAACCAAATGATGTTAGGAAAGATGTTGTGTGGATGTTGTTGTTTTGGTTTACATAAACAAATGAGCATCAGCTTCAAGACATCGTGTCACCGTGCGGCTAGTAACTCGATAACATTCCACTAAGGAAGGTTCAAAGCCACAAGCTACCTCTCCGGATGCAATAGCTTTCCGTTTGAACTCTCTTGAGTCTCCGATACTCATATGCATTTATTTTCATTCATGTGGGGATTGTTGGAATTGGTTTTATTAAATTGGGTTTTGACCCGATTTTGACCAATTATTTAAGTGGGGTCATTTACTTAAAGTATGAAATAAATGAGATAAACGTCATCTACGCCGCGGGTAGATGAGTTTAGCATTTTGAATTTCTCAAAACCAATATCGGGTGAATGAGAAATAAATGCATAAAGTTGGCCACTTAAAATGCTTTTACATATGGAATATAAAAGGGTGGGAATATGGAAAGCCATATCCCACATAGGAAACATAGTAAATGTTTGACAAGTTAATAAAGAGCTTCACCACTAATAAGGAGTAATCAAGTGGAACTCCTTATGGTACACCCTAGTGGACCAAGTCAATTTTGACTAGCCTTTGGCTAGCTCAAAAGGCACCGAGGACGGTGCGGAGCACCATCCGAGCCGGAGCCGGAGCCGGGCCCGCGCACGTCGCACATAGTCGCATTGAGCGCTTTCGAGGCGCACTTTTCACTTCGCACGTACGCATCGTCGCGAGGAGCTTTGAGGCGCCTTAAAGTTTTGGAAAATCGAACCAGGGTCCAGTCCAGTGGCTCGGTGACGTGGCAGGGCAACTCGGGTGGTAGTGACTTGGCAGGATCGTACGACTGGCGACACATGGCGCTGTTTCGATGCGTCTGTTCGCTGACGGGACATGACTGTCCAGTGTGAATGGGTGTATGCTAATAGGTGTGTTCCTTCTGGCAGATAGGATCGGGACCATCGACGCAATCGCAAACCACAGGGCGCGATCTGACGGCCACGACTGATCCAGACCAGGGGTTGCACCCAGTCTGAAGAGACACCAGGAGCTCTATATAAACCAGCCCCCAGATTCATTTCATAACATCAGAAATTTCGAAAATTCTCCTGTTTCTTCTTCATTCTGCATTAGTCAATCAAAAAAGAGTTCAAAAACATCTAAGTGTTCGTTTTGCTTGCGATTTGTAGTGCAACTATCGCAAGTGTTTGTCGTTGTATCTTGGGAGACAATTGCCGTATACCGTACGCACCGTGAGTGGGGCAATCTTGTCTTAAAGAGAAAGAGTCCAACTCTTGTCTCGACATTACTCTGCTCAATTGTTCTTTGGCCATTCGGTATACACCATCTTCTGTTCCAACATATCTAAACTTGCATGTTTTGTTCAACTTTATTAATGCTGTTTCACTATATACAAATGGGCTATTTTCTGGTCTATATTTTTTTATATATATAATTTTAATGATTTTTCTAAATGTTCTGATCGGCACATCTTTTTCTCCTATCGTTTGATAATATCTCAATATTGATGTGGAATTATACCTGCTTATATAATATTCTATAATAGCAATATTTGGGACGAAATTGTCTATTTAATTTTGGGGGTCAGAACAGATATTTTGGCTCAGTTGAGACTTGAGAGGGTAAGCTAGCTTCGAAAAAGGGCAGACTTTAAATTTCATCTCATTTATGTGTAAATTTTGAGACTATAAACAAATACAACAAATAGGGGGATGATGACTGTTGATTAGAGTGGGATTTTCCCTAACTTTTTAAACCCAAAATCATTATCCGGAAGATTAAAGAGAAATTATCAGAAAAACCTTAACTTTTGAAAAAATACCACCAAATATGCTCTTATCACTTTTGTACCTATTTTTTTCTATTTTTGGCTCTGCATATTTTTTGATTATTTTTACTTTGTTTTTGTTTTTCCCTGTTCATTGTTTTATATGTTATATATGTTGTTTCTTTGTTGTTTCAATGTTTCAAAACAACTTTTACCTATTTTTTATGCTGCTTTTTGAACATGTATTGATGTGTACATTGTTTTCATTGTTTCTGTGTTGTTTGTATAATATTTTTAATGTTGTTCGACTAATTTTTTTATTGTTTCCATGTAATTTTCAATGTTTCGATACAATTTTTACCTACTTTTAAGCTCTTTTTATTCATGTGGTATTTTTAATATTTTTTACGTTGTTTCTAGGTTGTTTCCATACCGTTTTTAATGTTGTTCTTATGTTATTTTGTCGTTTCCACGTAGTTTTCGATATATAAATATAATTTTTTACCTATTTTTAAGCTCTTGTTGCTCATAAGGTGTTTTCTATATTGTTTCTGGTATGTTTATATATTGTTTCCATGTGTTTTATATTTTCATGTCTTGGATCAAAAATTGAATTGTGTTTTTTTACTCATGTTGTTTCTATATTATTTTCAATTTTTTTGGTTTTAATATGTGTTGTTTTATGTGTTAATTTCTTATTTTTTTTATAAGATTTCAAGTATAAAATAGATTAGTTAATGGGGGCAAAATTTATTTTTTCACTAAAATTTGATTAGAAGAACCATGTTTGAAACAACAACGTAAAAAATTCTGGAAATTTTGGCAGGAGTGTAAATTAGTCCAAAAAAAGAATAGGAACGTAATTTTGTCCAAAAATCACCAGAAAGCGTAAAAACTTGTCTTTTCTTCAGAAAAGTGGAGTAATTGTGTTCTTATCCCAAAATTAAACATGGGTCCAATGCCATTCTCTACCAGTAGAGAGTACAGAAAAGATATTGTTGGGCTTTTGGGGCTTTAGAATATAATAATGGATCAACCCAAAACTCTAGTTATGATCAGCCGAACTCAATCGACTAGCCGATCATCTCTACTTAAGTGCATTTTTGTGAGCGCTTCTTCAACAAAAGTCCCTTTAGAAAATAGTTTTTTTTATTAAGCTGTCTTTCAAGACATTTACACATTACCATAGCTTTGGTAAAACTCATTTTTAACAAAGTATTTTATAAACAGAAGTTATAAAAAAAATTTAAGGGCGAGGTTAATAATGGTAATTTAAATAGAAATAGAATGGATAAAATAAAAAAAATACTAATTCTTAGTAACATCCAACTAAAAAGTAGACCAAGTGGATTATGAGAAGCCACCCTTGTTAGAATGGACATATTTCAAAAGTCCACCCAACACATTATGGAAAAAAAGACACTTTTACGCTCTCGTATTTTTTTGGACATTTTTACGCTCTCAAGCTATTTCGGTTTTTACAATCGCATGGTATTTTTGAGAATTTTTCGACGTTTTAGATTGTTTTGAATATTTTTCAACTAATAAATTTCAGTGAAATATATAAATAATCAATTTTATATTCAAAATTCTACAAACAACCAAGAAATATACACATAAATAACATATATGAAAACAAAACACATTGAAAATAATATAGAAACAACACATGACAAGAAAAATATAATTTAATTTTTGATCCAATGAATTGAAAACGTCGAAAACAACCAAGACAAACATAATAACATTGAAAACTTTAGAAACAACCCAAAAACAACAGAAACAATATAGAAAACAACCAAATAATAAAATGAGAGTAAAAATAACATTGAAAACAATATGGAAATAACCAAGAAACAATAAAATAAAATTGAAAAACAATATAAAAGCAACTCATAAATAACATAAATAATATATAAAAAAATACAAGAACAAAATGAACATAAAAATAAGTAAAAGCTGCCTTGAAACATCGTAAACAACCAAGAAACAACATAAATAATATAAACAACACATGAACAAAAAAGATCGTAAAAACAACATTGAAAATAATATGGAAACAAGCAAAAAGCAATAGAAAACATTGAAAACAATATAGAAAAAATCCAGAAATAACAAAAAAAATATATAAACCAAACACATGAACAATGAATATAAAAATAGATAAAAGTTGCATTAAAACATCGAAAACAACATGGAAACAATTAAGAAACAACAGAAACAATATTGAAAACAACACAAGAACAAAAAGAGCATAATTATAACATTAAAAATAACATGAAAGCAAACAAAAAACAACAAAATAACAATGAAAACAATATGGAAACAACTGAGAAACAACAGAATCAATATATAAAGCAACGCATGAACAAAATGAGCATAAAATAGGTAAAAGCTGTATTGAAACATCGAAAACAACATAAAAAAATATCCAAGAAACAATAGAACAATGTTGAAAATAATATAGAAACAACCTAAAAATAATAGAAACAAGTGGAAATGGGTCAAAATGGCTCCTTCCATAATGAAAAATGTAACCATATTTTAAAAACACATATTTTTAGCCATTTTGGCCAAGCAAATGACATTTATACCCTTCAAGCATATTACATAAGATTACCTTCATCTCTTTCTCATTTTCACTTATCTCTCTCACACACTCGTTCTATCACAAAATTTTCTGGCGACAATTTTTTTCAATGGAATCTCTACACAATGTAAGCATTTTATCTCTAGCTCATCTTTTATTCATTTCAGTATCGTAGTTAGTTTGGGGTTGGGTATATACTAGATTTGAAAACCATAAACTTAAAAAAACAAGATCGAAACCAGTCTGTTCTGTGTAACTCGACATAAAACTCGATGTCGAGTCACAATAACTCAACATCGAGTTATTTGTGACTCGACATCGAGTTATATGTCCTTCAAGTTACAGGTAACTCGATGTCGAGTTACTTACACGATGTCGAGTTACTTACACGATGTCGAGTCACTTACTCGATGTCGAGTCACAGAACATACCCCTTTTTTCTGTTTTTTATGAGATAATCTGTCGGTGTTGGTTTCAGATGGAGGATGATAAAGTCATAATTGTCCATAGTAGTTTTTGGGATGGTAATTTCTATAGAAAGGGTGAAGAAGTACTCGTTTTTACGTTGTTGTGGACAATATCATATAGTGGGTTTGTGGATATTGTTCATAACCTTGTAAATGGTTATCGACGATTGTGTGAATATAAATTATACTGTTTAATGTTGTAGGTCCCAAGGGGTGATAATGTAAAGTCTAGAAGGGGGAGGGTTTTTTTTTTTTTTTTTAGCAAAATAACACCCCGGGGGGTTGGGGATTGAGGCGTGATCCCCTACCTGTATATCAAACAATCAAAATGTCATACAATGTCATGCCCGTCAAGGCGGGAGAAAATCAAAGAACAAATAACCTATCACTACGATATCTAGAAAGACTATCATAATGAGATATCTAAAAATAAAAGGAGAACCAATGATCTATGAAAATCTGAAGCTCGGATATCCCAGCTGGCCCATCCGAATGAACGCTAGGAGGTGGTGAGAAGCCGTGCCCTCATCAACAATGTGACTGCCAAGGGCAGCAACTCCCAACTCTGCAAGGTGATCAGCCGGTCAATTCCCCTCTCTGTGTATGTGGGAAATCGAATACTAAAGGTCCTCAGCATGTTCTCAATGCGAATCGTGGGTGTCTTGAACTCCGCTAAGAGCCAAGACCACCGGAAGTGATCGTGGTGACCACTGCCGCTGCGTCCAACTAGGGTTGAATAGACTTTATCAAATTTTCAACTTTAGTCATTTTAAATCAGAGTTTAGTCACATGTCAGCTTGGTCCTTGAGGGACAACTTAATTCAACCTTCATAGCAGAGTTAGCCACTCAACACACTCGACTGAGCTGTTGATAAGATAACTCAGCTGATTCAGTTAACCTCTTTATAAAAGGAGCATACTTGGTTTCTCAGCGGAAGACATTCACCCTTTGATTAAAATATATTTTCAACACTTGTTTTTAGGCTTAGTTATTATCAGTTGACTTAGCAAATATAACAGACAGCAAATAAGATATGCAAGAATTAAAGTGCTGAATGTAAAAGAAATAGAATAATTTTTATAGTGGTTTGAGGATGGGGTAATTCCTATAATCCGCTCTTCTCCAACCCTGGAGGTAATCCACTAAGCAACGTTGACTTTGTTACAAAAGGATGGCAATCCAAGATAGCCTTGATCACACAACTGGCTTCTCCTGGGACTCAGCTTCTTCACAAGACGATTATCCAGCTGCTTCAACTCCTTCAGACTTTTGGATTTTATCATGTAGCCCTCCAACAAGTCCAAAGCTTTGGTTCAAACTGAAACCTCACTATACTTCTTTCAACTTTGGATGTGTATACCCCTTGTCTTTAAACAAAGATTTTATGTTCAATAGTTGAAGTTGTCTTTCCTTCACTGAATATGTTGGATCTATTTTCTTCGAGTTTTAAGCTTGAGGATAGTGTGAATGCTTGAGAGTATTTTGCTCTTTTTTGGATGTTAGTGTCTATTACTTTGTTTGCATTCATAACCTTCTCTCAAATGAATTACTCAGCATTTTATAGTGTATGTTTGAAAAGTATATCCGTTGAAGAGATAGATGTATTTTTCAAACTACACTTTGAGGTTGTTGGCTTGTGAGTCTTGCAACATAGATGTAGATTGATCCTCAAATTAATGCTCTGCAGCCTTTCCAGAATCTCTGCAGATTTCCAGGAGCATCCCATTGGTTCCTTGCCTTTTGCACTCTTTTAGCAAAACAACTTTATTTCCTGCAGTCTGACACATTTCTACTTTCAGCAAACATTTGACTTTGCTTAACAACGAATTTCTTCAGCTTTCTTGAGTCTTTTTTGCTGCATAACTGTAACGCCCCAAAATTTTGAACTATAAAATATAAATATACATCCATTTTGCCGAGTATTTTTTTTAAACATAAGAAAGACAACCCGCTATAGCTAGCTATTTAATTTTCAAAAGAACAATATCTACAGCGGAAGTAATCACATGAAACGATTAAACAAAAATTCCATATATACTTATAATTCCAACAAAATATTTGACAGAGAAGTACTTTTAGAAAATCATGTACATACGTATAAATATAGATACATACATTTATTTCGTAGGAGAATATCAGCCTATAAGCATACTCCATTCAAACTCAATAGCAACAACAAAAGCAAATTATAAAGCATAAAAATCTTAAAAATTCATTTACTTATAACAAATTTACACATATGACAATTTATAGAAAAATAACCTTTTAAGTCTATTTGCATAGTGAAACTTAGAAAAAAATCGTAATAATTAAATAGTTTTTATCTCCAATCCAAAATTCCTGGAAGTTGAAACTTTATTCTCAATACAAATCAATTGTCACACTAAGTCTAACATCATAAATATATACTTAGAAAATCCTAATTTGTTTAATGATTTCTTGTTCTGTTAAAAAACTAGATTTATAATATAGACATCACTTCAGTAATTTCATAGGCGATCTCTTATCCATCGCCAATAACCATCGCCGAATTCTTAACCTGAAAAGTTGGATTATATATGGGCTGAGCGATACAGCTCAGTGGAGTCAAAATTGTCCAAGCTAAATACACAAAAATCTCACTTTAACATGCAAATACAATCCAATAGAACATATCATAGATTCTTTGAAAAACCATAGACATAGACATAGATCGCACTGCATGGGTTTCACTTGAGGGATACATCAACCCCCGACCTCTTGAGTCCCTGGCACATAGGTGTCTAAAGCAACTGTACACACATCATGCATAATAACTAAGCATTTAACAAGGACAATAAAAGTTTAGAAAACAAACCCCACCTTGAAATGTAGCTTGAAAACGTAAAATTAAAGCGTTGGATGCAAGAACTCCTAATCCTAGCCAATCTGAAAAGTAATCGCCTAACAATCGAAATACTAATCAAGACCTCGAAGTATACTAAACTTGAAAAACCTAAAAATAATATTCTACAATCTTAAATAGGGGCTTAGTACAATATATTTTATAAAGTTGAAAGATGAATAAAGTGTTGAAGATAATAGGGCAAGCCTAAAATAAACTGAAAATTGGGCAGTGGATTGGAATTGGGTTGAAATTAGTCGAAATTGGAGTGAAAATTGATGATTTTGAACCACAAGAATTTCAAATGAGTCAAATTGGTAATTACAAGAAATTATGGGTTAGATCCCCAAATTAGGTCCAATTTCCTTCATAAACATTATGCATCTCCTTTATTCCATCTCACTTTTTTCCCGTCAATCCCTCATCAGTCACCTCTCTCTTTTTCTTTCTTTCTTTCTTTTTTCCTTTTTCAATATTTCTTCTTATTTTCTCTTTCTTTTTTTTCCCCAATTTTCTTTATCTCTTCCTTACTATCTTTCTTTTCTTCTTTTTTCTTTAATCTCGCACAGACACATGCTAACGGAAGGAGGTGGTGGTGTGGCGCGATGGGTCATGCCTGTTAAAGATGTTTCTCATCTTGAAAAAAAAAACTTATATGTCACTTATGTCTCGCTAATCTTATCTCTAAGAGTGAGTCTAAATACGAATCTTTCAACCATTGTTGCAGTAATTTATTTCAATCCACTAGAAGGTGTTATAACCTCGATTTTCAACTTAACAAACTCTTTCACCAATTATTCTTGTTCTGTTGGTAAACTGGTCAACTCTCCTTTAAGTTCTTTAAAATTCTCCTCACACTTCTCCATCCACTGAAACTTATCACATATTCTTGTCAATCTAGTCATTGGTTTTAAAATCTCCGAAAAACTTTCTATAAACCTTAGGTAATACCTAGAGAGTCCTATAAAACTTTAAACTTCATTCACAATCATAGGTGCCATAATTAACAACTTCGAATTTAACCCAGTCGACTTATATTCCTCATGCGGTAACAACCTGACCAATAAATATTACACAGTCTAACCATAAATTAAACATATTAAAATTCAGTGGCTGATATCGAGACCTTAAATTGATCCTAAATAAGATACTAGATCCATTAAGTAATCAAACGAATCATTTATCCTTAGCAACGGGTACTTGTTTTATAATCACATAAATCCTCCATGTAGTCAATACACTCCATAGACCCATCGTTCGTCTTGAAACATGAATGACTCTCCTCATAGTGATATTCTAAGTCAGATAAGTCCTTTAACCAATAATTCTCGTAATTGCACATTCAACTCTAATAATTCCTTCGTCGCCATTTTATTTTGTGAATTTGATATCGTGTCGTCCCAAGTAAAAAGTCAATATTGAAATCTATAAGCCAATCATGTGGAATCCCAAATATTCCTTTTTAAAACATATTACATAGTCTCGAATAACTAGCATATTAACCATTATCAAATTAAAATATTGGTAACTTACTGCACTCCGAGTACCTCCACCAATTTCTTTCTTAAACTTTTTATTGCCTTTTTTCCTGACCTAACTCGGGTACAATACTATCCATTGTTCCATAGAAAATAAACTCATACATTAAAATAATATCTCCTTACGTAATTTATCGACTCTTACGAAGTTAGTCCGTGCCTAAGATCATATCAAAATCTCTCATTCCTATAATATAAATCCACTTCTAAATCATTTCCATTAACCTTCAGTTTCATGACCTTAGACATCCGAACAAGAATGTCTAAGTATTATTATTAACTCTTAAAAAAAGCGAACATGGTGTAAATCATGAATATTCATATTGAAAGCCATTAAAGTCTATCCAAAATCTATATTGATAGTATTCTACTCACAGTCAATCCTAACATTCTAGATCGTCTATTGTTTGAATAAATTCATAATGAACCTCATGTATTCTATCACAATGGTCCTCTTCGGCCTCTAGAGTTTGCATTGTTATCCAAATTTTTCTCTCTGCAAAGAAGTTCAAACCCTAGTTTCCATTTCTCAAGATCAAGACTAAAAATGGCACCAACATATGATTTCGCTAAGCTTGCTGAGAAGATCCATACTGGTGCGACCGTTGATTTTGAAGGCCTAGTCAAACAGGGTGTTGACAAGGATTTGGCCAAGAAAATCGCGAAGAAACTTGAGAAAGCTGGTCTCAAGAAGTTTCTAACTATGGAGTTTTCTCATACCTACCTTGAAGAAGTCGCCTTGTATTACATGAAAGCTGAGGTTCACAATGATCAGATTCGCTCATCTGTTAACCATAAGAAATTTAAATTGACGGCTGTTGACCTAGCTAAACACTGTTTTTTCCCTACCAGTGGTTTGAAGGAGTTAACTGGTAAGGATGTAGATTTGGTTGCTGCTTGGAAGGAAATAACCAAGCCTGAGGTTGCTGCAAAACCGAACTACTCAGCTGTGAAGAAGCTGATTAAAGAAGACTACCACAAGCTTATGGATGTGGTAGCTAAATGTATGGACAAGAAGTTTAGCTCATTCAATCAGCACTCTCAGACTAAGCTGATTGTAATGGAGGCCATTATGGAGGATAAGGAAGTCAACTAGGCTGAGTTTGTCTTCAGCAAACTATGCCAGAATGTGTTGAACATGAAGGTTGGCGAAGATGGAAAGTTTGCCAGCTCACTGGGATATGGCCTAATTTTAGGCCATCTAATGGAAAATAAAGGTGTTCCTCTCCGAAATGAGAAAACCTTTCACGCGAACAAGAAGATGTTTAAGGCCAACCTCTCTGGTGCCCAGAGGCAGGCCCATGCAAAGAAGTCCGCAACATCTGAAGGGGAATCAGCTGAACATGTCCCCATGGACACAGCTGCTTCTGCCAAAGCCTTCTAACCGAAACATGCTCCACCTCCCTCTCTAGTAGTCCGAAAGAAAAGAACAAATGTGCCTCGCAATCTAGCTGTTGCCAAGAAACAGAAGCAAAGAGAGAACTTTCAGGGCTGTAGAGCCAGAAAATGTGGAGGCTGATGTTCCTCTGGAAAGGAAAACTAGTAGGAGACTGGTGAAGAAGTCTGAGAAAGCTGTTGAGCCACCGAGTCATGAACAATCGAGAATGAAGAAGCTGGTGTTGATGAGCAGCAGATATCTAAGGATGGAAATGGTGTGGGAAGGACTGAGCAAAAATCTCAAGCAACTGCTCAGACACATACATCTGAACAAGAGATTGTTGAGCCTATAGCTGAGACATCATGTTAGGAATTTTATTGTTTAGATTTTGATGAATGCCATGTAAAACTTAGAATAGAAAGTTGGCACCCCAATTCTTGTTGTAAAATGCATTGTAATGAATAGAGATGGCCAAGTCGAGTCAAGACAGCTACGCCCTAACATGCAAGAAGACAATCAAGATCGAAGGAAGACTCTGCTGTGAGACAAATGAGTATGGCAAAGAAGAGTAGACGGAACTCTATCGGAAGCAAAATGAGATGCACTGAGTGGAGCATCACCAAGTCAACTCAAGAAAAGCCAAGTCTCAAGTTGAAGTGACAGAAGAGTCATCCAATGATTGGAAGTCGACTCTAAGTCACCTGGGAAAGCAAGGAAATGCAGTCAAGTCGAGATAATCAGAAAAGAACCGTTACACGTAAAATCAAGAGATTTACTTAAACAAGTAATATCTCCATACCACCTTTCTCGAGTGCTCACCCCGAGAAGCGTGCAAATGGAATGAACCAATGGGAAGCACTACACCGTGTCGAACTCAAAAGGTGAAAGAACAATTCATACGAGGAAATGGCAATTCCAAGAACTCGCAAGCCAACGATCGCAAAGTGACTTTAAAAATAAGCCTATCTCTTCAACGGGCAAATTTTTGAAAGTTCACTATAAAAGGCCGAGGAGTTTGTTTGAGAGAAGATGATGCATGAATGACACATACGTGAGATACACAAGCACATTAGAAAAATCGAAACAATCTCAATCCTCAAGCCTACATTTCAAGTACATCAATCCAACACTCACCGTGAAGGAAAGAGAACTTCAATCAGTTGAAGAGAAAATATTGAAAACAAGGGGTCTACATTCCGGGAAGGATTGTAGAAAGGTTCAAGGTTGAACCAAGTCTTAAGCTTTTGGAGGGCTTCGTGATCAAATCCAAAGAGCTTGAGCAAGTGAGTCTGTAGTAGCAAGGCAAAATGCCTGTGAAGAAGCCGAGTCGCATTTAAGCCACCGAGTGATCAAGGCGTCTCGCATCGAGTCCCTAAGGATCAAGTCGGCCGTTGTGATCAAGACTTGTATCCGGACTGCTACCACTTTGTAAACCGACCATTACTTAGTGGATTCCTCCAGGAGTTGGAGAAGAGATGAGTAGAAGAATTACCCCATCTTCGAACCTCTATAAAAACTTTATCGTGTCATTTACATTTCAAAGATCTAAATTCTCGCACTTTTAACTCGCTTATATCTCACGATAAATTTGCTATCCATTTGATAATTTACAAGTACTAAATCAAGCTCTAATATCTTGCTTAATCAAACTTAAGGGTGTTAAGTCTTCCAATGAAAATAAAACCACAAATTGAGTTAAATTGTAGCCAACAAATGAGTTACTCCATCAACAAACCACCAGTCTCATGAGAGAGATTAACTCTACCGAGTGACTAATTCGATCGTCCCATCAAGGACACAAATGTGTAGAATTAACTCAGAGATTTAAAAGGACTAAATCGAAAATTTGGTAAGGTTTATTCAACCCCCTCCCCTTTCTAAACCTTACACTTACACCCCTTGGGACCTACAAGTGGTATCGAGCGGTTGGTTCATTGAACCCTCCGCATTTATTGAACTAGATCTCCAAACTTTTCAAAGTCCGCTTTAGTACTTAAACTTTCAAAACTCTTTTTATTTAAAGTCATTATCATGGAAGCAAATTTGACATGCATCCCTATGTTCACTATTGAAGAATTTGATGATTGGAAAATTCGTATGCAGCTCATCTATCAAGTTACATGATGAGATGTGGATAGTGATAGAAGATGGGCCTCTACAAATATTAAAGGTGAACACAAATTGTATGAAGAGTTGCAAAACAAGGAGAAGAAGATGTCTTTGCTCCTAGACCCGCCATGGTTGAAAAACCAAGAACTCGAGTGGACAAATGATGACAGAAAAAGATACAACCTGGACAATGTAGCCAAGGACATCCTCTACAAAACCTTGACAAAGCCATGTTCAACAAAGTCAAATCATGCAAAACGGCTAAAGAAATGGGGATAAGTTTCGACATTGATTTGTGAAGGCTCGAGCAAATCAAAGAAAACAAATTATCAAACATGGTACAAAAATTTGAAAACTTTAAAATGATCTCGGAGAAAACCTGGATCAACTAGACGCTGCTTTTACGTAAATCACAAATGAGTCAGTCTACACTTGGAAAGGAATATACATGTATGAAATGTGTATGAAAATCCTAAAAGTCTTCCAAATTGAATGGGAAATGAAGGTTATGGCACCGAGACACTCCGTGGACCTATCAAAGACATCCAATCATGAATTATTCTCGGACCTCAAAGCCTACGAGTTTGAGCCGAGAAGAAAAGACCAGAAGAGACAAATTGACCCAAAATAGCCGCTCTAATTGTTAAAGATGGGAAGAAAGTCGAGGTCAAAGAGGCAATTGACCCGTAAGAAATAGCCCGATGGTTAAAAGATTTAACAAGTTCTTTAACAAGAACTACAAGAAAGGAAAGGGTGAATCTTCCGAAGACACTCGGCTCCCTCCAAATCAAGGGAAGACAAAGCAACCAAGAGAACAGATCATCAAAAAGTTGAGTATCAAAGGGCGACAACTCTAGAATAGAAAGAGTCGACCAAAAAGTTGAATATCTATGTTGAACTCAGAGAAACCAGGTCACTATGCCATTGATCGCTCATATCCTCGTAGTCAACAAGTACAGAGATGAAGAAGAAAGAAAGATCTTCGAGAAAAAGAAGACAAGAAAGGAAAAAGGCAATGATGGTCATAGAGATCGCCAAACAACAAGTCAAGGAGACAATGATTCGAGAGCAAAGTGAAGCCGACTACTCAAGTGACTCAAAGAAGAAGCCCGATCCGCTTAATGGCCAAAGAACAAGATCAAGAAGATGAGGTACAATCTAACTCAACAAACTCGACACTAATGACAAGCTGATCGTGACACACTCACTTCATCACCTACAGATCTGTATGATTCATTAAGCAAAATGATGAAAGATTTTGAACACATTAAATCCTCACACACACTTTGTTGAATGAGGAAAACAAACTACTCAAAGTCAAAACTCAAAGTCGACTAAGGAGCCGAGTACTCTAAGTCAAATAGCTCATGAGAATGAAAGGTTAAAGGTGAAAATGCTAAACTAGAAGCGAAATTGCCGCTATAGAAAAGAGGGAAAATGACCTCAAAATGTTATTGCCTCATTCACTAAGGCATCTAAATTATTGGATGATCTTATTATGAGTCAAAGAGAATGTGGAGACAAGACAGCTTAGATTTAATTCCTCCGTGCCATGTCAAACCTCAAGAATCATGTTGGAAAAAGGATCTTCAAGTCATGAAGAGTCCGAAAAATCCAAAACTCTAAATGGTGCACACACATTCACTCCAAAGCACAACACTAAGCAAACCGCCTTGGTTACAAAGGGAAAGGAAAATGAAATTATTGAGTGTCTTTGAAAGGACACCGAGAAGAGATTCACCAGTCCTCAAAGAACTCCTAACGTAAAATACTCAGAAAAAGAAGCAGAGCTACCAAAAATCCCGAAAAAATCCATAAAAGAAATACATATGATGGGAATGGTAGAAAATATCCAAGCCAAGTGATTGGAATAATGTGAACTATCAAAGATAGACTTATGGAATATAAGCCCAAATGGCAAAGGCCTAGAACTCAAGAAAGGCCATTCCAAAAGTATAAGAGCTTTCATCAAGACACATATGCACCTAGGCACTACACTCAAAAACACCAAAATTACCCAAGAAAGACAATTGCTAAAACACATATGCAGCATACAGACAAAAGAGACAAAAGTATGAACCTAGAATCCCCAAGCAATTTGCCAGGATTAATTATGATTATGGCACTCGATAGATGGCAACCTCTTAGAGTCAAATCATTTGGCTATAGGTTGGTTGGATCATCTTACAATTCTAACTCCTCAGACCTGCACAAGAATGGGTACCTAAAACTTAATTTCCTTGATTGCGTTTCAAGGAACATCCGAAAGTGCCAAGGAACCTGGTACATGGATAGCGGTCATTCCCGGACATATGACAGAAATAAGAGAAATCATTCAAAATTCAAGGAAGTCAAAGGAGCCAAAGTCATATTTGGAGGAAATGAAGCTCCTGGTGAAATAAGAGGCATTGGATCCATCAAGAAGAATGGATTAGAAATCACGATGTTGCATATGTTGAAGGACTCAACTTCAACTTATCGAGTATCGCGGCTCTGTGACAAGGGTTACAATGTTGATTCAACATGGGTATATGCCAAATCAAGGATATTGAATCAAATGAAGTTGTCTTTGCCGCAGGATGTAGACAAAGAATATGTATGTAGTGGATTGGTCAACTCGCAACACCCAACACCGTCTACTAGCAAAGAGCACACAACCAGATCAAGTCAAGTCAGGCACAAAAAAGCCGAGTCACCCGAATTTCAAAACAATTAACAAGTCGGGCAAGGAGCCATCTTGAAGAAGGACTTCCGGACTCGAGATACAAGAAGGAGAGTATATGTGATGCATGTCGGGAAGGAAAACAAATCAAGTCGTCATTCAAAGAAAAGACATGCCCATCCTCAACAAGGATATTGCATCCGCTTCATATGGATCTATTTGGCCCAAAGGAACCAAATGCATCATAAGTGGAAAGAAATACACCTTGGTGGTAGTAGATGACTACTCAAGATATACATGGACAATATTCATGTGCAAGAAGAAAGAAACTCTACAAAAACTACCACAAATGATGAAGAGGATTCAAAATGAGAAGAGTCAAACCATTATCAAAATAAGATCGGATAGAGGAACCGAGTTTGTCAATGGAATAATAACTCAATACTTGTGTTGAGAATGGTATTGGTCATGAACTATCGCCAGCAAGGACTCCGCAGAATGGAGTTGCGAGAAAGAAGGAACAAAACCCTCAAAGAAGCAAAGGACCATGTTAGTCAAGGGTTGCGGGCTACTAAAAAGATTTTGGGTCAAGCAATCAACACAACTTTGTACACCCAAAACAGATGTATGATAAAAGATACGGTGACAAAGACTCCCTATGAGATCCGGACTCGAAGAAAACCAAATGTTGCATATTTCGTAATATTTGGATGTAAATGCTTCATTCACAACAATGGCAAAGACAACCTAAAGACTTTTGATGCTAAAGCCGATGAGGGTATCTTCTTAGATACTCACCAAAGCAAAGCCTACAGAATACTCAACAAAAGAACTATGGTTACAGAGGAATCCATTCATGTGGTATTCGATGAGCCAAATGTAAATGGAGAAGACATTGAAGAGTCACCGATAAGTTGAATCATCCAACCATACGTAAGAGTCCCTATCTTTCAAGCCGGTCGGGATTATCAATTCAGATGAAGATGAGATAGTCAATCTCAAAAGCACTGAAAATTTGCAAAATAAGTGACCACGAGAGAGTGACCACATCAACACATCCGCAAGTCAATCAATCCAGCTAACTTACTCCAACCTGATGTAAGATGGCCGAGAGACCATCCACCGAACTTGTCATTGGAGATATGAGAGAAGGTGTCAAAACAAGATCCGAACTCAACAAGAAGCAATGTTCACATGCTTCATTTCGCAAATAGAGCCCAAAGATATGTCACAAGCATTGACGACACACATTGGATTCAAGCTATGCAAGAAGAGTCAAATCGCTTTGAGAGAAATAAAGTATGGGAACTAGTGCAAAGACCCATACATCAAAATGTTATTGGAACCAAATGGGTATTCGAAATAAGATGAACGAGGAAGGCTCTGTGGTAAAAACAAAGCAAGACTGTAGCCAAAGGATATTGCCAAGAAGAAGGGATAGATTTTGATGAAACATTTGCCCTCGTAGCAAGATTGGAAGCTATAAGGATGTTTCTTGCCTATGCACTCACAAGAATTTCATTGTATATCGATGGATGTAAAAAGTGCATTCCTAAATGGTTTATTGGAAGAAGAAGTATATGTTGAACAACCTCCAGGATTTGAGCAGGAAGACTCTTGGAGACAAGGTATACAAACTCAAGAAAGCCCCGTATGGATTGAAACAGCAACTGAGCATGGTATGACACCGTCACAATTCCCGACTCGAAAATGGATTCACAAAAGGAAAAGTGGATAGAACACTTTTCGAATTCAAGACAAGAAGAGTATACTCGCTTGTTCAAATATATGTGGATGACATCATTTTTGGATCCACTAACAAAGAGTCTGTGTGAAAAATTCTCAAACCTCATGCAAAGTAAATTTGAAATGAGCATGATGGGAGAGCCGACATTCTTCCTTGGACTCCAAGTAAAAACAATGAAGGATGGAACCTTCATAAGTCAAACAAAATATACTAGAGATTTAATGAAGAAGTTTGGTATGGAAGAGAAGTCTTCTAAAAAATACCAATGAACACATCAAAAAATGGACATGGATGCGGATGGCAAGCCTCAGATCAAACAAGATACTGAGCACTTATTGGATCATTGCTCTATCTCACAAAGAAGCGGGCCGACATCACCTTTTGCTCAGAGGTGTATGTGCAAGATTTCAATCTGCTCAAAAGAGAGCCATATGACAAGTAAGAGAATATTGAGATACTTGAAAGGAAGCCAAGAAGTAGGCCTATGGTATCCAAAGGAAGGTGGATTCAAGCTAATTGGCTATTCGATTCTCGACTATCTTTGGATGCAGAGTGGACAGAAGAGCACTTCGGACACATGTCAAATGCTAGGAAATAGACTAATTTCCTGGTTTAGCAAGAAGCAAACTCAATAGCCACCTCTACAAAATTGAGAATACATAGTGGCAAACAAGCAGCCCAAGTCTTATGGATGAGACAAAGAACAGAGACTATCGCCAGACTTCGACTTCCTCGCTCGGTAGTTTGTTTCAGGGGTTCCTCTCTCCTTTGATGATGCCAAAAAGGGGGAAGAGGAGGAATACCTAAAAGCGCTCAAGAGATCCTCGAAGTTGAGAAGGAGGGAGCAAATCTGTGAAGGGAAAGACAAATGAGGAAGTTTCAAGAGAAAAGAAAGGGAAGTCTGTTGAGGGGGAAGGATCGAGAAATGTGACCTTGATGATTGCACAAACCCCCAACAAGGTCTTGTCACAATGATATTATCAAAGAACTCCCAATGACTCGCCACTCCAACACTGCACCTATGGGCGACAAGAGAAAGACAATGAAGCAGGGGATGGAGGAAGTGGAAGGAAGGATGAATGCCCGAGTTATGGATATTTTGAAACAACATGGAGGCATTCCAAAGAGACAAAGACACTTATGCCATCTCGATGATTAATCGAGCCAAGATCGGTTGATGAATTTAAAACGCCGCATCCAAGGATACTTCGCAAACATGTCCATGGCTCAAGCCTCAGGACTTGTCTTGGAAAAGGGTCTCACACTATGTGAAGAAGGCGATAGGCGAGACAGACTACGGCAATCTCTCTGCGGTCACTCCGCTAGTCACTCACCGGGAAAAAGAAGGCCCCAAGATAATACACGCCTGCAGGACGAGGTAAAGGAAGAAGCGAGTGGTGGAGGAAGGTTTCAGACCTGACCTCTGCGCCCAAAACATTGAGTACATAGATCCGGCAAGAAAGGAGGGATCTCATCAAGTTTTGACGAAGTAGCCAATGCAAGTGGCTAAGAACAATGCCGAGTATGTGAAAAGAATTGAAGAAGAAAATAAAAGACAAACTCAAAATGGGAGGAGAGACAAGAGAGACTAAGAAGAGATGAAGTCGCCTGAAGGCATATGAAAAGAAAAAGAAGGCGGCCAAGATGAGAAAAAGAGAAGAAGATCGAAATATGACGAACTTAAGAAGATGAAAGAAGGAGGCGTGAAAGGAGATGAAGTGTTGTTGTCCACCCTTCATGTATTTTACTATGTAAATACATTTTATGTAAGTCTTCCATGTAATACATCCTCAGAAATTCTCTATTTTTGCGTAGACATAGATGTTTGCTCGATACACCTTGTAAAAAACAGTGTAAAGGACAAGAATGTTATGATCAATAAAAGAATTGATTCTACGCATACATTCTCTCGTGAATGCACTATCTCGTATGTATCTTTGCTATTTACATTTTAAATGTTTTTAAGTTTTGGCATCATCAAAAAGGGGGAAATTGTTGGGAAATTTATTGTTTAGATTTTGATGAATGCCATGTAAAACTTAGAATAGGAAGTTGGCACCCGTTTCGTTGTAAACTGCATTGTAATAAATAGGGTTGGTCAAGCCGAGTTAAGTCACTATGCCTAAACATGCAAGAAGACAACTAGAAGGAAGACTCATTTGCAAGACAACCGAGTATGGCAAAGAAGAGAAGACGGGGACTCGATCAAGGAGCAAAATGAGATGCAAAATGAGTGAAGTATCAACAAGTCAACTCAAGATAGCCAAGTCTCAAGTTGAAGTGACAAAGAGTCATCCAATGATTGAAAGCGACTCTAAGTCACCTGGGGAAAGCAAGGAAATGCAATCAAGTCGAAACAACTGGAAGAGATCCGTTGCACAGAAATCAAGGGAATTACTTAAACAAGTAATACCTCCATACTACCTTTCTCGAAGTGCTCACCCCAAAAGCGTGCAAAAGGAATAAACCAATGGGAAGCACTGCACCATGTCGAACTCGAAAAGTCAAGAACAATTCATACGAGGAAGTGGCAATTCCAAGGACTGCAACAAGACAAGCCAACGACCACAAGTGACTTTCAAAAATAAGCCTATCTCTTCAACGGGCAGATTTTTGAAAGATCACTATAAAAGGCTGAGGAATGACTCTGAGAGAAGGTTACCTGAACCACGAATATTCAAGTGTACATTTGAACTGTAACCTAAAATAAAATCATTCAAGATTAATCCTCAAGCCTACATTACGAAGAAAATCAATCCAACACTCACCTGTGAAGGAAAGATAACTTCAATCAGTTGAAGAGGAAATTGTTGAAGAATCAAGGGGTCTACATTCCACGGAGGATTGTAGGAAGGTTCAAGGTCGAACCAGTCTCAAGTTTTTGGAGGGCTTCGTGATCAAATCCAAAGAGCTTGAGCAAGTGGGTCAGAGTAGCAAGCAAAGCTTGCCCTGTGAAGAAGCTGAGTCGCACGAGAAGCCACCGTGACCAAGGCATCTCGGATCGAGTCCCAAAGGATCAAGTTAGTGTGTGATCAAGACTTGTATCCGGACTGTTACCCTCACTGTATATTGATCAATACCTAGTGGATTACTCCAGAGTTGGAGAAGAGAGGAGTAGAAGAATTACCCCATCTTCGAACCTCTATAAAAACCTATCGTGTCATTTACATTTCAACACTTTAATTTCTCGCATCTTATTTATTTAACTCACGATAAATTTGCTATCCACTTGATAATCTCTAAGTACTAAACCAAATTTAAGGGTGTAAAGTCTTCCAATAAAATAAATCACAAGTTAAGTCTTTAGTCAAAACAAATGAGTTATTCAATCAACAAATTTACGAGTCTTTTGAGTAACTAACTCACGATTAACTAACTTAGTCATCCATCAAGGACTCAACTGTGAAGTATTAACTATGAATCGTTAAAAGGACTAAAATCGAAAATTTGGTAAGGTTTATTCAACCCCCCCTTCTAAACCTTACACTCACACCCCTTGGGACCTACATGATCAAAGAGCTGAGAACCTATGTTGGAATTGTAGACAACCAGGACATTTTGTTGTTGACTGTTCATACCCACCAGTCAATAAGTATAGAAATGAAGAAGAAAGAAGAGTCTTCAGAGAGAGAAGACAAGAAAAGAAGAAAGCCATGTTGGCTGCTGAGACTGTTGAGCCAGCCAAGTGCGAAGAAGCAGCAGACTCAGAGAGTAGTGAAGCTGACTACTCAAGTGACACAGAGGAAGAAGCTTTGATCTGACTCATGGCCAAGGAACAAGATCAAGAAGATGAGGTACACTCTAACTCATCTCATTCTGATTCAGGTGATAGTGACTGTGATACACACACTTAATCACCCACAGATCTTTATGATTCATTACGCAAAATGATGAAATATTTTGAGCACATTAAAACCACTCACACACTTTTAAATAAGGAAAACAACTAGCTTAAAAGCCAAAACTCACAGCTGACAAAAGAGCTGAGTACTCGAGCCAAATAGGCCGATGAGAACACTAAGTCAAGGTCGAAAATGCCAAGATCATAGCAGAGTTAGCTGCTACAGAAAAGAGGGAAAAAGATCTTAAAAATGTGATTGCCCCATTTACAAAAGCATCCAAATCATTGGATGAACTTATTATGAGTCAAAAAGAATGTGGAGACAAGACATGCATATGATTTAATTCCTTTGTGCATAGTCAAACTCCAAGGGTGATTTTGGAAAGGAAAGAAGCCAGTTGAGTATGCTGAAAGGACAACTGAGAAGCAATTCAGACAGGTCCCTCAGCAGATTCCAAACAAAAAAATACTCTGTAAGAAGCAAACAAAGCTACCAAAAGCCCCATAAATTTCATCAAAGAAATACATATGATGGGAATGGTAGAAATTATCCAAACCAAGTTAATCGGAATAATGTCAAACATCAGCAAAGACCTATGGGATACAAGCCAAAATGACAAAGACCTCAACCTCAGCAAAGGTCATTCCCAAGGCAAAAGAGCTATTATCAAAGACACATATGCACCCAAGCACTACACTCAGAAATTTCATAACTATCCCAAGAAAGCAATTGCTAAAACACACACACATGCATATAGACAAAATATACAGTTGTATGATCCTAAAACCCCCAACCAATTTGCTCATGTGCATTATGATTATGGTACTGATAGATGGCAACCTCTTAGAGTCAGATCATCTGACTATAGGTTGGTTGGAACATCTTATAGCACTAACCCCCCAGGACCCAGACAAGTATGGGTACCTAAAAACTGATTTCCTTGATTGCAGGTTCAAGGAACGGCTGAGTGCCAAGGAACCTGGTACATGGATAGTGGTTGTTCTAGACATATGACAGGAAACAAGAGAAATCTGTCAAGATTCAAGGAGATTAGAGGTGCTAAAGTTATATTTGGAGGAAATGAAGCTCCAGGGGAGATCAAAGGCACATGATCCATCAAGAAAAATGGATTGGAGATCACTGATGTTGGTTATGTTGAAGGCCTCAACTTCAACCTGTTAAGCATCAGCCAACTCTGTGACAATGGCTACAATGTA
Source organism: Rehmannia glutinosa (assembly GCA_016081115.2). Classification (NCBI taxonomy): domain Eukaryota; kingdom Viridiplantae; phylum Streptophyta; class Magnoliopsida; order Lamiales; family Orobanchaceae; genus Rehmannia; species Rehmannia glutinosa. Next base: position 41,468,292 of record CM071928.1, on the reverse strand, counting down.
GAATTCAACATGGGGATATGCCAGATCAAAGATATTGAGTCCATAGAAATAGTGTTGCAAGGTACAAGGCAAAACAATATGTATGTGGTAGATTGGTCTACTGCTACACCAAGCACATGTCTGCTAGCAAGAAGTACAGCCGAATGAAGTTGGTTGTGGCATAAGAAGCTGAGTCATCTGAATTTCAAAACAATCAACAAGCTTGCAAAGAGTCATCTTGTAGAAGGATTGCCAGACTTAGTGTACAAGAAAGAAAGTATATGTGATGCATGCCAGATGGGAAAGCATATCAAATCATCATTCAAGGATAAGCCAAGTCCTTCTTCAACAAGGATATTGCATCTGTTGCATATGGATTTATTTGGTCCAGTTGAGCCAGCTAGCATCAGTGGAAAGAAATACACCTTAGTGGTGGTGGATGATTATTCAAGATATACATGGACAATTTTCATGTGTAAAAAGAAGGAAACACTGCAGAAGTTACCTCAGATGATGAGAAGAGTTCAAAATGAGAAGAGTCAAACCATTATAAAGATAAGATCTAACAGAGGAACTGAGTTTGTCAATGGGATAATAACTCAGTATTATATTAAAAATGGTATTGCTCATGAGTTATCAGCAGCAAGGACTCCACAACAGAATGGAGTAAAAAAGAAGGAATAGAACTCTCAAGGAGGAAGCTGCAAGGACTATGTTAGGGGCCGATTGCCTAAGAGATTTTGGATGGAAGCCATAAATACAAAGATGCTACACTCAAAATAGATGCATGATTAATAAGCAATTGACCAAGACTCCCTATGAGATTTGAACAGAGGAAGCCAAAAGTTGGATACTTCAAGATATTTGGATGTAAATGTTTCATCTATAATAATGGCAAGGATAATTTGAAGGCTTTTGATGCTAAAGTCGACGAAGGTATCTTTTGGGATACTCACCGAGAGTAAAGCCTATAGAGAGTTGAACATAATGTGAATGGAGAAGACATTGATGAGTTAGGCGATAAGCTAAATCAGCTAACTATGCAAAAGAGTCCTTATGTTGAAGCTGAAGTGAGAGCACTCAATCCTGATGATGATGAGATAGCTGAATCTCAAAGACAGCTGGAAGGTCTATAGTCAATGAAGATGAAAAAGTCGTTCCGTAAAAACTTAGTCATGAGACGGTGAATCCAAAGATACTTACTCGGACTGATGTGAGATGGCCGAGAGACCATCCACCTGAGTTAGTTATTGAAGATGTTAGAGATGGCATAAGAACCGTGATCCGAGCACAAAGATGAAGCTATGTTCACTTGTTTTATTTCCCAAATAGAGCCTAAAGATGTGTCTCAAGCTACCAAAATTTTATTGGTACTAAGTGGGTTTTCAGAAACAAGATGAATGAGGAAGGATCTGTTGTAAGAAACAAAGAAAGATTGGTAGCCAAAGGGTATTTGCCAAGATGAAGGTATAGATTTTGATGAAACCTTTGCTCCTGTTGCTAGATTGGAAGCAATAAGTATGTTTCTTGCTTATGTTGCACACAAGAACTTCACTGTATATCAAACGGATGTGAAGAGTGCATTTCTAAATGGTCTGTTAGAAGAAGAAGTCTATGTTGAACAACCTCCAGGTTTTGAGCAGAAAACTACTGGAGATAAGGTCTACAAGCTCAAGAAAGCATTATATGGATTGAAACAAGCACCAAGAGCATGGTATGACACATTGTCTCAGTTTCTAATTGACAATGGATTCAAGATGATAGAACACTCTTCAAGATTCAAGATGGAGAGAGTATATTGCTTGTTCAAATATATGTGGATGATATCATTTTTGGATCCACAAACAAAGAGCTGTGTGACAAGTTCTCAAACCTCATGCAAGGCAAATTTGAGATGAGCATGATGGGAGAGTTGACTTTATTTTTAGGAGTTCAAGTCAAGCATTTGAAGGATGGAACTTTCATAAGCCTAACCAAGTATACCAGAGATTTGATGAAGAAATTTGGTATGGAAGAGAAGTCTTCTGTGAAGATTCCTATGAATACATCAGTCAAGATGGACATAGATGCAGATGGCAAAGTTGTTGATGAAACCATATATAGAGCCCTCATTGGATCATTGCTCTATCTAACAAAGAAGCGTGCCCGGCCCATCACCTTTGCAGTAGGTGTATGTGCTAGATTTCAATCTGCACGAAAAGAGAGCCACGTGACTGCAGATAAGAGAATCCTAAGGTATTTGAAGGGATGCCAGGAAGTCGGCTTATGGTATCAAAAGGAAGGAGGATTCAAGCTGGTAGGATACTCAGGCTCAGACTATGCTGGATGTAGAGTTGATAGGAAGAGTACTTATGGTACATGTTAAATGCTTGGAAATAGGTTGGTTTCTTGGTTCAAAGAAGAAACAAAATTCAATAGCTACATCCACAAACTACAACAGAGTACATAGGCTGCGGGCACAAGTGCCCAAGTCTTATGGATGAGACAAAGAATGAGAGATTATGATATTGAAGAAAAAGAGATTTCAATTATGTGTGATAACACTATCGCTAATGCAATCACTCGAATCGAGTGTTGCATTCAAGAACAAAGCACATTGATGTCGATATCATGTTGAAAAAAGACATCACTTTGGAATACATCTCAACTGATAAGCAGTTAGCTGACATATTCACAAAGCCTTTATGTGAATCAAGATTTGAAGAGCTGAAGAATGAGTTAGGGTTAATTGAGCTGAGTTAGATTACTCAAAAGACTCAATCAATAGAGATAGAAGATGAGAAATAGAAAATAAGCATGTTTTACATTTCACCAAGTGAAACAAATTTCAATGGGAAGACACTCAGATCGAGTTAGACAGTTGAGTGATGATATGTGAAGAGAGAAGCAGAGCTAAGTCACTTTGGAAATAAGTTGAATCATTTATGAGCTAAGTGACAAAAACTCAGTCGTTTTAATTGAACGAGAATGTTTTTAAGGATGACGTCAGCATAATTATGACTGTCAGCACAAAAGCTGCACAGTAAACCATATGATTAGATATAAATGCTGCTGCATTTAATGTGGGGAAATTAATGCGGTTTTGATGGCTTAATTTTGGCCGTAGATTTGGATCAAATTTTTCAAATTCCAAAAATCGTCCTTTCATGTCCCATATGTACGAAAATTCAATTTCTCTCTCACACAAACTTACTCGTCTTCAAATGAGAGCATTTTCTCTCTCGCAAATCGGTTCAAAACCCTAATCTTCTAAGTTCAGTTTTTTTGTGTTTTTAATCGGTTAAAAGTTTTGAAAATGGCTGCAAATGATGATTTTGTGTTGCTATCTGAGAAAATCCACACTAGAGCATTTGTGGATTTCAAGGGCATGATCAAACAGGGTATTGATGAGGCCCTGGTGAAGAAGATTGCTGAGAAGTTGGAAAAGTCCGGTCGAAAGGACTTTCTATCGATGCACTTCACGCATACTTATCAGAAGAAAGTGGCAATGTTCTATGTGAACACCGAGGTGCATGATGATGAAATCTGTTCATCTCCCCACGGAAGGCCATCAAAATAACGCAAAGGACCTTTGCCGAGCACGCTTTTTTTCTTTGTCAAAGTTTGAATGACATCACTCGAGAAGGATGTCAACTTGGCTGAAGCTTAGAAGGAAGTTGCAAAGCCAGAGTATGCTGCTAAAGCTGTGTATACAGCTAAGAGAGATTTTCTAAAAGAAGACTACCACAAGCTGGTGGACATCGTGTCCAAGTGCGTGGATATGAAGTTCGGGAGCTTCAATCAGCTGTCTAGGAATAAGCTGATTGTGATGGATGCGATAATGCAAGACAAGAAGGTGAACTAGCCGAGTTCGTCTCCGAGTGTGTGCCAAAAATATGATCAACAGGTCCTATAAGGAGGATGGGACCTTTGTCTGTTCATTGGGTTATGGCCTTGTCATTGGCCATCTGATGGAGGTTAAGGGGATCGCACTGCTCCATGGAAAACCGTTCCATGCAAATAAGAGGATGTCCAAGGCAAACCTCTCTGGTGCCCAGAAGAAGGCCCATGCGAGGAAGGCGGATACTAGTGAGGGGGAATCAGCTGACCCTACCGAAGACACAGCTGAGATCTCCCCAGCTCTCTCCCCGAAGCCGATCTCCAAGAATAGATATGCGACATCCAAACTGCCCCTGCCCCAGCAGCCAAGACAAAAAAAGGCACCTGCCCCCGCAGCCAAGCTAAAAGCTCCTACCCAAGCAGCCGATGCCCCTGCCCCCACAGCCGAGACTAAGGAGGAACCCCAAATTCCTTCTCTAGTCATGAAGAAGAAGCGGACTGCCAAGTCTCGGAAGGCAGCTGCTTCGAAGAAAGCTTCTATTGAAACACAGGCCTTCCCCCAGGAAGAGCCTGAAGAGGTGGAACCTGAAATTCAATTAGTCGCCACCAAAATAGATGCATGATTAATAAGCAATTGACCAAGACTCCCTATGAGATTTGAACAGGAGGAAGCCAAAAGTTGGATACTTCAAGATATTTGGATGTAAATGTTTCATCCATAATAATGGCAAGGATAATTTGAAGGCTTTTGATGCTAAAGCTGATGAAGGTATCTTTTTGGGATACTCAGCTGAGAGTAAAGCCTATAGAGTACTGAACATAATGTGAATGGAGAAGACATTGATGAGTTAGCTGATAAGCTAAATCAGCTAACTATGCAAAAGAGTCCTTATGTTGAAGCTGAAGTGAGAGCACTCAATCCTGATGATGATGAGATAGCTGAATCTCAAAGACAGCTGGAAGGTCTATAGCTGAATGAAGATGAAAAAGCTGTTCCAGAAAACTTAGCTGCGAGACGGCTGAATCCAGCAGACTTACTCAGACCTGATGTGAGATGGCTGAGAGACCATCCACCTGAGTTAGTTATTGAAGATGTTAGAGATGGCATAAGAACCAGATCCAGAGCACAGCATGAAGCTATGTTCACTTGTTTTATTTCCCAAATAGAGCCTAAAGATGTGTCTCAAGCATTGGATGACACACATTGGATTCAGGCCATGGGAATTAGTTCAAAGGCCAACCTACCAAAATGTTATTGGTACTAAGTGGGTTTTCAGAAACAAGATGAATGAGGAAGGATCTATTGTAAGAAACAAAGAAAGATTGGTAGCCAAAGGGTATTTGCCAAGATGAAGGTATAGATTTTGATGAAACCTTTGCTCCTGTTGCCAGATTGGAAGCAATAAGTATGTTTCTTGCTTATGTTGCACACAAGAACTTCACTGTATATCAAACGGATGTGAAGAGTGCATTTCTAAATGGACTATTAGAAGAAGAAGTCTATGTTGAACAACCTCCAGGTTTTGAGCAGAAAACTACTGGAGATAAGGTCTACAAGCTCAAAAAAGCATTATATGGATTGAAACAAGCACCAAGAGCATGGTATGACACATTTTCTCAGTTTGTAATTGACAATGGATTCAAGATGATAGAACACTCTTCAAGATTCAAGATGGAGAGAGTATATTGCTTGTTCAAATATATGTGGATGATATCATTTTTGGATCCACAAACAAAGAGCTGTGTGACAAGTTCTAAAACCTCATGCAAGGCAAATTTGAGATGAGCATGATGGGAGAGTTGACTTTCTTCTTAGGAGTTCAAGTCAAGCATTTGAAGGATGGAACTTTCATAAGCCTAACCAAGTATACCAGAGATTTGATGAAGAAATTTGGTATGGAAGAGAAGTCTTCCTCGTGAAGATTCCTATGAATACATCGATTAAGATGGACATAGATGCGATGGCAAAGTCATGATGAAACCATATATAGAGCTCTCATTGGATCATTGCTCTATCTAACAAAGAAGCGAGCCGACATCACCTTTGCAGTAGGTGTATGCGCTAGATTTCAATCTGCACGAAAAGAGAGCCACGTGATTGCAGATAAGAGAATCCTAAGGTATTTGAAGGGATGCCAGGAAGTCGGCTTATGGTATCAAAAGGAAGGAGGATTCAAGCTGGTGGGATACTCGAGGCTCGACTATCTTTGGATGTAGAGTTGATAGGAAGAGTACTTATGGTACATATTAAATGCTTGAAATAGGTTGGTTTCTTGGTTCAAAGAAGAAACAAAATTCAATAGCTACATCCACAAACCTACAAAGAGTACATAGTCTGCGGCAGTCACAGCCCAAGTCTTATGGATGAGACAAGCAGAAACTAAGAGATTATGATATTGAAGAAAAAGAGATTCCAATTATGTGTGATAACACTACTGCTAATGCAATCACTCAGAATCGAGTGTTGCATTCAAGAACAAAGCACATTGATGTCAGATATCATGTTGAAAAAAAAGACATCACTTTGGAATACATCTCAACTGATAAGCGATTAATGACATATTCACAAAGCCTTTATGTGAATCAAGATTTGAAGAGTCAAGAATGAGTTAGGGTTAATTGAGTGAGTTAGATTACTCAAAAGACTCAATCAATAGAGATAGAAGATGAGAAAATAGAAAATAAGCATGTTTTACATTTCACCAAGTGAAACATTGATCGGGAAGACACAGATCGAGTTAGACAATTGAGTGATGATATGTGAAGAGAGAAGCAGAGCTAAGTCACTTTGGAAATAAGTTGAATCATTTATGAGCTAAGTGACAAAAACTCAGTCGTTTTAATTGAACGAGAATGTTTTTAAGGATGACGTCAGCATAATTATGACTGTCAGCACAAAAGCTGCACAGTAAACCATATGATTAGATATAAATGTTTGCTTTGCATTTAATGTGGGAAATTAATGCGGTTTTGATGGCTTAATTTTGGCCGTAGATTTGGATCAAATTTTTCAAATTCCAAAAATCGTCCTTTCATGTCCCATATGTACGAAAATTCAATTTCTCTCTCCTCACACAAACTTACTCGTCTTCAGCGAGAGAGCATTTTCTCTCTGCAAATCGGTTCAAAACCCTAATCTTCTAAGTTCAGTTTTTTTTGTGTTTTTAATCGGTTAAAAGTTTTGAAAATGGTGCAAATGATGATTTTGTGTTGCTATCCGAGAAAATCCACACTAGAGCATTTGTGGATTTCAAGGGCATGATCAAACAGGGGTATTGATGAGGCCCTGGTGAAGAAGATTGCTTGAGAAGTTGGAAAAGTCCGGTCGAAAGGACTTTCTATCGATGCACTTCACGCATACTTATCAGAAGGAAGTGGCAATGTTCTATGTGAACACCGAGGTGCATGATGATGAAATCCGTTCATCCGTCCACGGGAAGGCCATCAAAATAACTGCAAAGGACCTTGCTGAGCACTGTTTTTTACCGTCTGAAGGTTTGAATGACATCACTGAGAAGGATGTCAACTTGGCTGCAGCTTAGAAGGAAGTTGCAAAGCCAGAGTATGCTGCTAAAGCTGTGTATACAGCTAAGAGAGATTTTCTAAAAGAAGACTACCACAAGCTGATGGACATCGTGTCCAAGTGCGTGGATATGAAGTTCGGGAGCTTCAATCAGCTGTCTAGGAATAAGCTGATTGTGATGGATGCGATAATGCAAGACAAGAAGGTGAACTAGGCTGAGTTCGTCTTCTGCCGAGTGTGCCAAAATATGATCAACAGGTCCTATAAGGAGGATGGGACCTTTGTCTGTTCATTGGGTTATGGCCTTGTCATTGGCCATCTGATGGAGGTTAAGGGGATCGCACTGCTCCATGGAAAACCGTTCCATGCAAATAAGAGGATGTCCAAGGCAAACTTCTCTGGTGCCCAGAAGAAGGCCCATGCGAGGAAGGCGGATACTAGTGAGGGGGAATCAGCTGACCCTACCGAAGACACAGCTGAGACCTCCCCAGCTCTCTCCCCGAAGCCGATCTCCAAGAATAGATATGCGACATCCAAACTGCCCCTGCCCCAGCAGCCAAGACAAAAAAAGGCACCTGCCCCCGCAGCCAAGCTAAAAGCTCCTACCCAAGCAGCCGATGCCCCTGCCCCCACAGCCGAGACTAAGGAGGAACCCCAAATTCCTTCTCTAGTCATGAAGAAGAAGCGGACTGCCAAGTCTCGGAAGGCAGCTGCTTCGAAGAAAGCTTCTATTGAAACACAGGCCTTCCCCCAGGAAGAGCCTGAAGAGGTGGAACCTGAAATTCAATTAGTCGCCACCAAAATAGATGCATGATTAATAAGCAATTGACCAAGACTCCCTATGAGATTTGAACAGGAGGAAGCCAAAAGTTGGATACTTCAAGATATTTGGATGTAAATGTTTCATCCATAATAATGGCAAGGATAATTTGAAGGCTTTTGATGCTAAAGCTGATGAAGGTATCTTTTTGGGATACTCAGCTGAGAGTAAAGCCTATAGAGTGCTGAACAAAATGTGAATGGAGAAGACATTGATGAGTTAGCTGATAAGCTAAATCAGCCAACTATGCAGAAGAGTCCTTATGTTGAAGCTGAAGTGAGAGCACTCAATCCTGATGATGATGAGATAGTTGAATCTCAAAGACAGCTGGAAGGTCTATAGCTGAATGAAGATGAAAGAGCTGTTCCAGAAAACTTAGCTGCGAGACGGCTGAATCCAGCAGACTTACTCAGACCTGATGTGAGATGGCTGAGAGACCATCCACCTGAGTTAGTTATTGAAGATGTTAGAGATGGCATAAGAACCAGATCCAGAGCACAACATGAAGCTATGTTCACTTGTTTTATTTCCCAAATAGAGCCTAAAGATGTGTCTCAAGCATTGGATGACACACATTGGATTCACGCCATGGGAATTAGTTCAAAGGCCAACCTACCAAAATGTTATTGGTACTAAGTGGGTTTTCAGAAACAAGATGAATGAGGAAGGATCTGTTGTAAGAAACAAAGAAAGATTGGTAGCCAAAGGGTATTTGCCAAGATGAAGGTATAGATTTTGATGAAACCTTTGCTCCTGTTGCCAGATTGGAAGCAATAAGTATGTTTCTTGCTTATGTTGCACACAAGAACTTCACTGTATATCAAACGGATGTGAAGAGTGCATTTCTAAATGGACTATTAGAAGAAGAAGTCTATGTTGAACAACCTCCAGGTTTTGAGCAGAAAACTACTGGAGATAAGGTCTACAAGCTCAAAAAAGCATTATATGGATTGAAACAAGCACCAAGAGCATGGTATGACACATTTTCTCAGTTTGTAATTGACAATGGATTCAAGATTATAGAACACTCTTCAAGATTCAAGATGGAGAGAGTATATTGCTTGTTCAAATATATGTGGATGATATCATTTTTGGATCCACAAACAAAGAGCTGTGTGACAAGTTCTAAAACCTCATGCAATGCAAATTTGAGATGAGCATGATGGGAGAGTTGACTTTCTTCTTAGGAGTTCAAGTCAAGCATTTGAAGGATGGAACTTTCATAAGCCTAACCAAGTATACCAGAGATTTGATGAAGAAATTTGGTATGGAAGAGAAGTCTTCTGTGAAGATTCCTATGAATACATCAGTTAAGATGGACATAGATGCAGATGGCAAAGCTATTGATGAAACCATATATAGAGCTCTCATTGGATCATTGCTCTATCTAACAGCAAGCAGGCCAGACATCACCTTTGCAGTAGGTGTATGTGCTAGATTTCAATCTGCACGAAAAGAGAGCCACGTGATTGCAGATAAGAGAATCCTAAGGTATTTGAAGGGATGCCAGGAAGTCGGCTTATGGTATCAAAAGGAAGGAGGATTCAAGCTGGTGGGATACTCAGGCTCAGACTATGCTGGATGTAGAGTTGATAGGAAGAGTACTTATGGTACATGTTAAATGCTTGGAAATAGGTTGGTTTCTTGGTTCAGCAAGAAACAAAATTCAATAGCTACATCCACAGCTACAGCAGAGTACATAGCTGCGGGCAGCTATTGTGCCCAAGTCTTATGGATGAGACAGCAGCTAAGAGATTATGATATTGAAGAAAAAGAGATTCCAATTATGTGTGATAACACTACTGCTAATGCAATCACTCAGAATCGAGTGTTGCATTCAAGAACAAAGCACATTGATGTCAGATATCATGTTGAAAAAAAAGACATCACTTTGGAATACATCTCAACTGATAAGCAGTTAGCTGACATATTCACAAAGCCTTTATGTGAATCAAGATTTGAAGAGCTGTAGATAATTTGGCTCTGCAGCCTACTCATGTAGTATCTGATGAAACAAAGTAGGCACCCGGGTATCTAAATATGTGTGAATCTCACCCCATAACGAGGCCATCAAAATCTGTCTCTGACACTCTTAGGCACTATCTACTATCCTACCTACGACTGTCTCCACCATTTGTAGGAAAACTCGAGCAGAATGGTCCGCTATGGAGTCAACCTAAAACCCGAGAGAATAGGTGGTGTACGGGTCTGTGGAAGGAACGTGGAAACCCCAAATTGGTCCGCTATAGGCTCAAGGAGGTAGAGGGGGCATGTGCGTAGCTAGAGGCGGAGGTTGAGGTGGAGGTGGAGGATGAGTCTGAGCAGAATCTATCTGAGAAGGACGACTCGAACCCATAATATCTGCCCTATCATACTCAGTCTTAATATCATCGTCAGTAAGGTCTAAAGGCTACATATGGGTCTTGCGCCTCTTTGGACTCGAGCCATAGGTAGTCTTGATCTCGCACTACTATCCTAGGTCCAAACAAGCCTCCTACTTGCAATAGCAGGATCAAGTGGAATAAATACAACAAATACACATGATTATTTCAAAAAATAACATTTACCTAGAGGCTGTCAAATAAGGCCACTGTAGCAAAGGCCCACTTGGGGCATCCCAATCGTTTACCCCTAGGATAGCCCACCTACTCAGAACTCAGGGCAAGGGCTTGACCAAGTGCAGGGATGGTCTCATATGCCCATAACTGTATTAAACAAAACAAAAGTAATCAAACTATTTTCAATTTGACATGCTCGTGTTAAAAGTGATACATGTTAAATATATATACATGTAGAGTTATCAAGTAGGCATAGATGGGAACTGGACGTCTCTATTAGGATCATCAGGGATCGGACACGAGTGTCAATATAATGAAGGAGTCGCCCATAAACATAGGAGCCCCATGGGAATGCCCTAAACCCCGAGATACCCTCAACTAAGGTTCACAACCGCAATGGGACCAAGGTCCACGGATTATATCCCAATAAATAAATTGTCACAAATAACACATACGCGATCTTATCATCATCTGATCTCACTCTAAAACGGCCATACGTGAAAGATGACAAGAACTTGACCGCTATCACGGACTCTCCATCAAAATACCGACAGTAAACTCGTCCTACGGGTGGGAGATGGTAAGCAGAACATGGGTCAAGTGCCGATGGGCCAAAGTTTAGCCCCGTGATCATACAAAACTCCCGTCGGCCAAATATGAGGTTCTACCCCCAACACGGAACCACAACTCGCCCCGCTCAATCTGATCTACTCTAATCTCTCTACTGAGCAATAGCAACATCCCCTTGCTCGTGTAGTATGCATCCGAGTCAAAGTCCAGAAAACCGCCAATTGGATTAGCCCTAAACTGATCTAAAATCCCGACGTTATCAACTCGTCCATTATATCTGATAGTAGCTGCAACTTAGAATAGGAATTCAACTTTCCTTCCGATTCCTGAGTCGCTCCCATCTCCATACCCAATCCTGTCATAAAACACAAAGAATGAACAATTTAAGCGTCGGAGAAATCAAAAAATTGTTGTCAATATGTAATTCGATGTCGAGTTACATGATCGAAAGTGATATAATTACATGTAACTTCGATATCAAGTTACATAACAAAATGTAATCGGATATCAAGTTACATGTAACTTGATACATGTAACTCGACATGTAACTCGATATCCAGTTACATATTAAACTGGATATCGAGTCACATATAACTCGCCATCCATGTGTAACTCGATATCGAGTCACATATAACTCGATATCGAGTTACATGACTCGATATCGAGTTAGATGTGCGAACGTTGAGTTACATTGATGAAACCTTCATCGTCTTCATCTCCACCCCAACCACCATTAACGCAGTTCAAGGTTTTCAATTTCAACACCTAATTTGTTTAAAACCTATATATTATAGAAAATCTACAATTAATCCTAACCTAAAACAACTATAGAGTAACTAATTCAACAAAATTCATGAATTTAAGGAAATATGGGTTCGAAACTTACCTGGTTAGAGGTCGAAACATGCTCCATCGTTGTTGTGGGGTTGGTGTTCGCTCGTCGCCGATATCACTGTGCCAAGTTTTGTTCGTCGAGTTATAAAAATGTTTCACTCGAAATGGCTTGTACAGGGATCAAAGGGCACCTTTGGAATTTCACACAAAAATAGCTAAAACACATGTGTTTTCAAAAGATGGTTAAAAAATATTTTTACTACACAAAAAAGGCCAAAAAACCGGTCCACTATAGAAACAATACAAAAAAAAAACAACACATGAACAAAAAAGAGCATAAAAATAGATAAAAATTACATCGAAACGACACAGAAACAACCAAGAAACAACATAAATAACAAAGAAACAACTAAGAAAAAAATAGAAAGGGCAAAAACTTGTATAAGACCGTCTTACGGGTCTAAATCCGTAAGACGGGATCCTACTTACCAGACCCGCTGCCCATACCCGCCCGGTTTCGATATTTATCAGTTTTTTCTTTTTCTTTTTGGTTTTGAATTAGGTTTTTATTCTTCCGCTTTTTTCCTTTCCCGATTTTGTTTTCTTTTATTCTTCTTCTTCTGTTCTTCTTCTTGCTTCTTCTCCGACGCCAATCCGCCCGCTTGACCCTTTTTTTGTTTTGTTTTTTAGTGTTTCTTTATGTTTCTTACTCTTTCTTCCTTTTGTTGTCCTTTTTTTCTACCATATTTTTTCTTCCTGTCTCCTTCTCCCGTTTTTTCCTTCTTGCACGCCGTTTAAGACTAAAGTCGACCATGTATCCAACAAGATAAATTATTGTTCACATCGACTGGAAAGGGAAGGCACCAAAGTAGTTGATAATTGGTACATTATAACTTTCTTGTAGGAGAAAGAAGATGACATATCTCCTTATTCTGAACTCCTCATTTAATCTTTCTTCTCTGCATGAAGCATGATAAACTACACATTTTACGGTAAACGTATCCATTTTTTGAGATATAGTATCATGTTTTTAATACAGTTATAGGTTATGTATTCATTACAGTAAAGAAGGAAAAATAAATATGACATAGTTAAAGTAACAATTTTATGAGTAAAAGTATCTATTTTTGAGATAAATTAACATGTTTTTTAATACATTACAGATTAGGAATTCATTATAGTGAACAAGAAAAAATAAATATGACAGAGTTAAAATAACACTTTTATTAGTAAAGACATCCATTTTTTTAGATAAAGTATTTTTTTTCATACAGTCACATATTAGGAATTCAGTATAATGAAGAATAAAAAATAAATATGACAAAGTTAAAGTAACACTTTTATGAGTAAAAATATTCGTTTTTTGAGATAAAATATCATGTTTTTAATATAGTCACAACTTATGAATTCAATACAGTTAAGAAGAAAAATAAATATGACAGAGTTAAAGTAACACTTTTATGACTGAAATATCAAAACTTTGAGATAAAGTATCATGTTCTTAGATACAGTCACATACAATGAAGAAGGAAAAATAAATATGATAGAGCTAAAGTAACACTTTTATGAGTAAAGTATCCATTTTTTGAGATAAAGTATCATGTTTTTTAATATAGTCCCAGATTATGGATTCATTATAGTGAAGAAGGAAAAATAAATATAATAAAATTAAATCACTTTTATGAGTTAAACTATCCATTTTTGGAGATAAAATATTATGTTTCTGCTGAATATGATTGTAGGTAATATTTTTCTATAATTTGTATCAATATAGAATCCAAAATTCATGGCCGAATCTAAAAAGGCACAGATCTGTGTGCTACAACCACAATCTTAAAAATTGGAGGAAGGAGAAAAAAAAATTTAAGGAGCGAGCAAGCGAGTGAGAGAGAGAATGAGGAAATAGGAAAATAAGGGGAGAGAGATAGCGTGCGTATGGAGCGGAGAAAGAGAGCGTGGGAGGAAGAGAAAAAAAAGTGGATAGAGGTACCGATCTGGTTCGTGGATTCGTCTTTTGGATGAGGATCTGTAAGATGATCCTATGAGAGACCTACAGAATAGAAAATATCATAGGAACAAAAAATAGCTAAAAAAGGTAAAATCGTAAAAATTTGGAAAAAAGTTTAAATGTTCAAAAAAGTCTGGAGAGTAAAAATGTAAAAAAAGAAAAGGAAGCATAAAGCAGTGCCTTTTTTTTTCCGGAACAATGGTATTTCCGGTAATTTAGCTTAAAAAATATCAAATGTACGTTTTACTCTAAAAGTTCATTTGAAAAGTGATTCGAAACATGTTAAGTTTGTTAAGCTTGTTTGGTTTTATTTCCATACTCATTTTTATTCTTCCAGCTTTCCACACGTTAAAATAATCTCAATAAGATTTTCAATTAAGGATAAATGAATTTGAATTAGTTTTTGAAAACAAATGCATAGCTATCTTATTATGTTTCTGCATAAATAGACGTGATATAGTAATACGAAAATAAATTATAAATACAAATATATTGTATTTCTTGTTGGAATTTGGTTTTTGAAGAAGTTGACCCATTTTTTACCAAATAATTAAGTAGTTTCCATTGGTGGGAAATGAAATGGAATTATATGATAAAATTCTAATAAGTGAACAGATGAGATTGACATTTTGAATTTTCTCAAATCCAATTCCGGGTGAATGAGAAATTATGCTACAAGTTAGCCACTTAAAAATGGGAATTGACATGAAAATTGGAAAATGTGGGCGAGGAGTGAAGCTTCATCCCACATACAAGAGAAAGCCAAAAATTGCTCTATTTACATAACTCAAGTTGGACTAATGGGTTTGGGCCCTTGGGAAACCAACACTTTTAAAGGGTAATGGCCTACATACTTGTGGGCTTGGTTCAACACAAACGCGCGCGCCGCCGCCGCCCGCCCACCTACCCGGTCTGGGCCTGGACTTCAAGGCCCTTATAGTTTTGGAAAAAAATCATTTAATCCTTTAAAATTAATTTTTTCTCCAACTGGGAAGTGCACCAGAGACATTAACTTTTTACTATGGCGCGCGCAGAAGTGCCGCGTCGCAAGACTTTTGAACCGCACTGTTCGAGGTATCGTGTGTATTTTTGGCTATAGACATTTCTTTTCGAACCAAAAACATATCCTTTCCATGAGACACCTTGAGGCCTATAAATATGAAGCCCATGCTGATGAAAAATACACAAAATTAATAAGCTAAAATCGAGCACTCTGAATTACCAACATATTGAATTATTTCCTTCCAAAAGCTTGAAAGTTCAAACACTTCCTTGTTCGTTGTTGCTTCGACTTTTGTAAGTGCTGCTACGTCGAACCTGTAAAGTCGTTGTATCTTAGGGACAATTTCCTGAACCGTAAGCACTTTGTAACGGGGCAATTTTGTGTTGCGGAGAGAGTATCAAATACTATCCTCAACTTTAAACTCTGTCCCGTTTTATTTTCCAAATACTTAGCCATTTTCTTTTAAACAGTCTCAATCAACAATCGCAAGACGAAATTCACTGTTGTTTCAAGACGATGACATCCATTAGTTTCACTGATGGTTCTTTGCTCCCGCTCATGGTGAGAAACCCAAAATTCCCAGTGTTGACTTCAAAAGATGGCAACAAAAGATCCTATTTTATCTGACTACTTTGGGTCTCTCCCGATTTTTGAAGGAGGACCCCCCGACCATTGACAATGAAGAATTTGACAACCAAAGGAGGATCGCTGTAGATGCTTGGCACAACAATAGTATCCTTTTCCGGAACTATGATACCCTCTATAACGTCTACAGTTCATTCAAAACGTCCAAAGTTGTGGGACTCTTTGCGGAAAAATACAAAATAGAAGATGCCGAGAAAGAAATTTGTTGTCGGCAAATTTACTGGATTATAAGATGGTTGACACCAAAACGATGATCAACGAAATGCAAGAGATTCAGATCATACATCATGACTTAGTGTATGCGAAGGGATGATTAAGAATGAGTCGTTCAAGTGGCTTCGATTATCTAGAAATTCTTTGCCATTGTAGAAGGATTTTAGGAACTACCTCAAGCACAAGGAAATGGGGCTTGAGGATCGATAATCGGCTCCGAATTGAGGAAGACAACCGAAAATCAAGTAAAGTCCAAAGAAACCTGGAATGGAGGCCAAGGCCAATCTTGCTGAATCAAGCACTAGCAAGAAACCTAATCATTCCCGATAAGATAAGGGAAAGGCCATGAAGTTCAAAGGAATTGCTACAAATGTGGCAAACCAAATCACATGGCCAAGGGTTGCCAACAACCGAAAAAGGGCAAACCGAATGGCAACCAACAACAAGCCAATGTGATCGAGCACAAATCTGTTCCAATAGATATGTCGGAGCTCGATCTCACCGCCGTTGTGTTTGAAGCCAATATCATGGATAAACCAAGGAATAGTGGATAGATACTGGGAGCTACTCTTCACATTTATTCCGACAATGAGATATTTTTCTCCTACACTCCGATAAATGGAAGAAAGTTGTTCATGGGGAACTATTCGACTTCCAACATCGTGGGGCTCATAAAGGTTGTGTTGAAGATGACTTACGGAAAAGAGCTTACGCTTGTGGATATGATGCATGTCTTGGATATCCACACAAGAATTTAGTTTCCAGTCCTTTGCTTAGTAAGGCCGGGTTTAGACTAATTTTTGAGTCCGATATGTTTGTAATGACCAAGAATGGTCGCTTTCTTTGTAAGGGTACCTTGATAAAGTGTGAAGCCCCTGTTTTTCCGAGCATGTAATTGATCTTTTGTCGTCTATGTATTTGATCGACTATTTTACCGCGTCACTTTGACGGGTAAATATTAATGATATATATATTTTGCATTTAATTTCATTTTATTTATTACTTGTGATCATGATCATTATTAATTCTATTTCACATTTATGATCACTTGATTGATCATTATTACTATTTTTGTATTTATTAGTCACCTTAAGAGACTATTTATTTCAGACTTTTACCTTATAGAATTAAGAATTTGATTTAGTATAAGTGATCATGAGACTTATAAGGGATCAAGGAAATCACTAATTATTTTGGAGATTGATATTATTCAACTATTATCATCAAATTGGGACCAAAAACAAAATATGGAATTACCAATTTGCCCCTAGGTGGACGGCAATGATGGGATTTTTTGGAGTAGAAATATCATCCAACTCTTGTACACTTACACCTTATATTAGTCATCTTGTGTATAATTATACCATTAATTCAAACATTATACACATCATCTTATACATAAATTCTTTATTATTAAATTTCCCAACATGTTGGAGTCTTCCCAACATTCCATTCAAACCCATTCCATGCCCATACCTTTGACCACCAAAATGTCTCCCATGCAAGAAGCAAAATTCAAGACACAAAATTAAACAAAAATCTCTCCCTCTCTCCCCATGTTGGACGGCCATTATTGCAAAAATTGAACAAATTTTGTACATTTCATCCAACACATTTTAATCATCTAACTAATTCTCCTCGTTCTCTCTAACCTCTCTCTAAAAATCATTCACATCTTCAAATCTTCAAACACCAACTCTTCACATCTTCAAATCTTCAAACATAAGTTCTTCATATCTTCAAGTACCACTTCTTCACATCTTCAAATATTCAAACACAAGTTCTTCACATCTTCAAGCCTACCTTCATACCTTCAAGAACATCTTCTTCCTATCATCAAACACTCTTTCTTTCTTCAAACATCTAAACCAAAACAAACATTCTTCCTACTTAAAATCCAAAAATTCGAACACCCCCTATCTCAAGGTAAGAAATTTCACTCCTCAATTCAACTTGATATCTTACTACTCATCACCATCTCTTCTTAATTTAAGTTTAAATTTTGGATTTTGAGGTACTTAGAAGACCACTTGAAGACATGCATGCATGGTGGTGAATTTTAGAAGACTTGAAGGATAAGTGTTAGAGAAATTGGACTACAAGGTAAGATTTGGATACTAGAACCCTTCTTTCTCTTCTTCTCCCTATTTTTTTCAAATTTTAACACTCTTTTTCATTTTTGAGAAATAGGGGCTGACCTTAGGTGATTTTGTAGTTGAACCAAAAATCCCAAATTTGAAGCTTCAACTAGTTTCAAATCACCTCTTGCCTGCAAAGTAAAGTGTAGTATTTCCAATTTTCTTATCTTCTTCTATTTTCTTCTTAATTTTCACTCATTTTTGTAAATCCAAAATTTTGATATTTCTTGACTTAGGGGCTGACCTAAGTGACCTCATACAAAGTTGTGAAATTATCCTTTTTATTTCATAATTTTCCAAATTTAAGGTGGGTGGAAAAATTCTTTCAACTTCTAGGTGCTTTTGTTAAAATGCATGTAGAGTTTTTATCATGAGCACTTGAGATATATAATTTATGTATTGCATGTCAATTTTATGTATCAAGTCATGAAATTTCTCAAGTGTTGCTCAAAATTGCTATTTATTGAACATTAGGTGCATGCATGTACAATTTAATGTTCTATGTGATGAATTCTTGTATGAATTGGACATGCATGTGTATGATCTTTGAAATCCATGTTTTGGATGACTTATAACCTGGACAAGTCGAGCATAATTGATTAAATTTCAATTTTGGACTTAATATCCAGAACTATTATGAAGAGAATTTGGGGACCAAATTCTTTTAAGGAGGGGAGGACTAAATTGCGAGAAAATAAAACTTAAAGGACCCCTCTGAAAATTTCGAATTTTGGGACTGTACTCAGGTTCAAAAATGACTTTTGGACATTTTAATAAAGTTTTAAGAGTTTTAAGATAAATAAAATCAACCTTTAAAAGCCCAAGGACTAGATTGTAAAATTTTAGAAGTTTAAGGGCTACTTTGCAATTTTTGAAACTGTACCAGACCTTAATTTTAAAATTTTAAATTTCACTCTTAAGGGACTGGAAATGACATATTTTAAATGTATTCCAAAAATCCAAGTGTTTAGAGCTTGGAAAGTAATTTTACTAAAATTGAGGGACTAAAGTGTAAAAGATTAAACTTGAGGACCCAAATGAAATTTCCAGGCCTTATGCAGCCCATGCACCTGAAATACTAATTTAACTATAACTTAATTATATTTTGGACCCAAGGTTCAAATTTCATAACAATTGAACCCCTAAAAGCCTTAAAGGACCTACAATTATTTATTTTAAAAACTGCTTTTTTCCCAATATCCCACTAACCTTAGTGATATTTTCCAACTGGAATTACATTAAAAGCCCTTCCGGTTTGTGAGTTCCGATTATTTTAAACTTAAGGCCCGAAATGACAATTTTAACAAATTTGGGGCCAATGTGAGAATTTTATAAAAACTCGACCTCAAAACTTTAAAAACCTGAATCTCTGATCAATTTAGAGATTTTAGGAACTGACCTCATAATTTTTCAAGGTCGGGATATTTATTTATTCAATTTTTAACCCCAAAAGTATTGGTTTTTACAAAACGGGGCTAATTGTAAATTTTCTTTTTATCAAGGACCTAATTCAAATTATTTTCCTTTTACTAAAACAGCCCTGGACCCTCTGACTTTAATTATTAAATAAAATATTTTAATTTCTCAAAAACCCCTTGACTTATCGGATCGTCTTGACCGATTAATACCCGGTCGCGGAGCGACTTCCTCGTCTTGCGATTTTGAATCTATAACGGAACTTATGTTCTGCCTAATCTTTCATGATATCGAAGATAGCTTATCCTTCCGGTAATGATCTTCATCCAAATGACTCCACCAACGCCATAATTGCCACTCGCGATTTTCGAAAATTTTCCTGAACTGCTTCCCTGAATCAATAATACTCGACTGCCTGGTTGACTAGTTGAACTTGTATGTACTTTCTTGCCTAAGTCAACTTGGTGTGTCGAGCTCACAGTCGGAATGGATACCTCGGGGATGGGCAGGGTAGCTCGGGTTCTTATTTCACTCTTCCTACCCCATCGTCCTAATCCATGCGAGGGACGGAGTTTGTCCAAGGGAAGCGGGTCGTAGTACTTGAGGTATAATCATGATTATGACAAATCCGAGCCTTGTTAGCTCGGTGTGGATTTTGTCTTTGCCATGGAGCGATAAGGTGACGGTCTTGGACCATCTTGCTCGGGGAGTTACAAGGAAGAAGCGAAGGAATCATTGTCGATCCACATGATTCCGGAGTTAATCGGAACCGTTTGGTTGGCGCTACAAATCCGTACGCAATCGCTACTTGTATTGGATTGGTTGGCGCTACAAATCCGTACGCAACAATTATTTGTCTTGCATAGGATTGGCGTTACATTCCGTACGCAATCCTCCCTGTCTTGCCTGAACCACTTAGTGCTTGTGTGACCACGAACTGTTTTCTTAAACTGTATAAGTATATTAATTAAATATATTTATCACGACGCTTGTGGACTATGTGTGAATTCATGCATCATATATCAGCGTTTTTCATATAAGCTGTTTTTTCTCGCATTAACTATATATCGCTCCACACTTGCACACGATCACCCCATCCACTGAGATTTCTGTCTCATCCCCTCATGTTTTCCAACCTTTAGATGAGGACTTCGTTGAAGATGCTGAACCAACCACAGACTGAGCTTCCGTACTCCGCTTGTTGGACTCACTATCTTTTATTGTTGTTGTTGTTGGACTTGTTTCTTGTTTTCACTATTGGACTCTTTTATTTTCTTTTCATTTCGATGCAGAATCGGAAGGGCGTAGGACCCTTTGACTATTAAGTTGTTATCTTTAGTTGATTAGGGATGTAATTCGGATATTTGTGGGGCTGTAAGTTGTAATTTGTACTTATGTTATTTTATTTCCATTTGCTATTTGACTCTGTTTCATTGGGTTTTCGTTGATATCCATCTAATTTGGTTATTTGTATTTAAGTTGTGGATCATCGTCGCGTCCCGTTTTGGGGCATGACGATTAGAGTGGTATCGAGCTCGGCTAGTAAGATGGAAACTTACACCGGCTGACACGAGATAGGACCACCGATGCGTGTTTTGGGTAGTCTGCGACTTGACTAATTAAGTGTGGAATCGATTTCAATTTGGTGTAGAACCATATTATGGAGATTGAAACTAAGTTAAAACGCATATTTTGAGGTTCCATAGTCATACTTGTCTTGACTTAGTTGATTCTTGGTGACTTCTTTGTTCATTCTTTCCTTATTCTCTCCTTATCCTTCCTTTACCTTTGGTGATCCGCCTTAGTTTTGTTTGATCGAGGATGGAGCAGCGCCACCTTCTTGGTGGGGCGTTTATCGAGCCGTCTTGGCGAGTACTACCAGGCACTTACGACTCACGCGGCACCGGGGAGTATTCGGCGACCTCGAGCTATCCGAGGCGCGCCGTAACAGTGGAATTGACACGGCGCTTGGCAAGGAGCCAAGGCGAAAGAACGAGTTGACCATCATCATTAAGGACCACGACAACACCATACGGGCGCGGGAGGATCGAATCTGAGAAAATGTGCGAGAAAAAAGAAGAGAGCAAGTGAGCGTCCGCTTGAGAAGTGGGAGATGGACGCCCACATGTCTCGAGATACCATCGAGCGCTTGGAGGAGACCCTCATCAAGCAGATGAACGTGATAGAGGACCTTACACAGGCCCTAGCTCAGAGAGACGCTGCTCTGGAGGCTGCTTTGGCAGCTAATGCACAGCCATTGCCACCACCCGAGGTGGAGCCCGTATCCGACGCTGAGGAGGACCTTGAGGAGGACCCCGAGGAGGATCCTGAGGAGGACCAGTCGAGGTCGGAGAGCCTGAGGCACTTGATGATGCACAGGGATTCGAGTAGTGGTTGGATTACGTTGATTGGCATGAGGTCGAGGCACCACCTCAGCCCGACCAGGCCCCGATTATGGATGTAGCTGATAGTGACGATGATGGTGATCTCACTGATTAGTTAGCTTGATTGTCAGTTTGTGCTTTCGTTGCTGTAGATACTTGTTCATTATGTTGTACCTTACTTTCTGTTGTATTAGATTCAGTTGTATTTAGATTCAGATGTATCTTTGACTCGGTATTACTATTGTTGTACTTCATGGGTGTATTCAAGTTTTACATTAATGGATATGCCTTTGCTATTTATAGAGAAACTGGAGAATATCTTCAATGCTCTCCAATATTCAGATGAGCAGGAAGTCACACTCGCCGTATTTCGTCTAGAATCGGCTGCTAGAGACTGGTGCAGGGCAGTTGAGAGAAGGTGGGAACATGACCGAGTAGCCAGAACATGGGGAAATTTATTGGCCGAGTTCAATGAACAGTGCATTCCACAGGTTGTGAAAGAGGCGCGTCGGGATGAATTCCATAGATTGAGGCAGGGGAACATGTATGTAGCTCAGTATGAGTCCGAATTTCATCGATTGCCCAAGTATGCTCTGGGGACAATCAGTACAGAAGAGGACAGACTTTACAAGTTCACACGAGGATTAAGGCTGGAACTTCAAAAACAACTGTTGACTGTTGAACTGACAACCTACTCAGCCGCGGTAAAGGCAGCTCTCCACATCGAGTAGGGACTGAACCGTATTGGACGGTTCAGCGAGTAGGCCATCAAACATCTCAAGAGGACAGGCTGGGGACAGCCATCTAAGCGACTGCTAAGTTTGAAGGGACCATTAATAAACAGATCGGGGAAGGGACCAAGATCTGAGAAAGTCGGGTCAAGTGTGTGCACATTGCCAGAAACTGGGACATACTACCAATGACTGTTGGCGTAAACAAGGAAAGTGTTTGCGATGTGGTAGTAATCAGCACCAGCTGAAAGATTGCCCGAAATACGAAGATCGAACCAAACAGGCGCAGCCACAGAGATTATGATATTGAAGAAAAAGAGATTTCAATTATGTGTGATAACACTACTGCTAATGCAATCACTCAGAATCGAGTGTTGCATTCAAGAACAAAGCACATTGATGTCAGATATCATGTTGAAAAAAAAGACATCACTTTGGAATACATCTCAACTGATAAGCAGTTAGCTGACATATTCACAAAGCCTTTATGTGAATCAAGATTTGAAGAGCTGAAGAATGAGTTAGGGTTAATTGAGCTGAGTTAGATTACTCAAAAGACTCAATCAATAGAGATAGAAGATGAGAAAATAGAAAATAAGCATGTTTTACATTTCAGCCAAGTGAAACAGCCCAGTCGGGAAGACACTGTATCGAGTTAGACAGTTGAGTGATGATATGTGAAGAGAGAAGCAGAGCTAAGTCACTTTGGAAATAAGTTGAATCATTTATGAGCTAAGTGACAAAAACTCAGTCGTTTTAATTGAACGAGAATGTTTTTAAGGATGACGTCAGCATAATTATGACTGTCAGCACAAAAGCTGCACAGTAAACCATATGATTAGATATAAATGCTGCTGCATTTAATGTGGGGAAATTAATGCGGTTTTGATGGCTTAATTTTGGCCGTAGATTTGGATCAAATTTTTTCAAATTCCAAAAATCGTCCTTTCATGTCCCATATGTACGAAAATTCAATTTCTCTCCTCACACAAACTTACTCGTCTTCGGCGAGAGAGCATTTTCTCTCTTAAATCGGTTCAAAACCCTAATCTTCTAAGTTCAGTTTTTTGTGTTTTTAATTGGTTAAAAGTTTTGAAAATGGCGCAAATGATGATTTTGTGTTGCTATCCGAGAAAATCCACACTAGAGCATTTGTGGATTTCAAGGGCATGATCAAACGGGGTATTGATGAGGCCCTGGTGAAGAAGATTCTTGAGAAGTTGGAAAAGTCGGTCGAAAGGACTTTCTATCGATGCACTTCACGCATACTTATCGAGAAGAAAGTGGCAATGTTCTATGTGAACACCGAGGTGCATGATGATGAAATCCGTTCATCCGTCCGGGGAAGGCCATCAAAATAAGCGCAAGGACCTTGCCGAAATCCTTTGTTTTTTTTTGTCGAAGGTTTGAATGACATCACCGAGAAGGATGTCAACTTGGGCCGACTTAGAAGGAAGTTGCAAAGCCGTAGTATCTTTGCTAAAGCCGTGTGTATCTGACTAAGAGAGATTTTCTAAAAGAAGACTACCACAAGGTGGTGGACATCGTGTCCAAGTGCGTGGATATGAAGTTCGGGAGCTTCAATCACCTGTCTAGGAATAAGCTGATTGTGATGGATGCGATAATGCAAGACAAGAAGGTGAACTAGGTGAGTTAGTCTTCGCCGAGTGTGCGAAAATATGATCAACGAGTCTATAAGGAGGATGGGACCTTTGTCATTCATTGGGTTATGGCCTTGTCATTGGCCATCGATGGAGGTTAAGGGGATCGCCTTTGCTCCATGGAAAACCGTTCCATGCAAATAAGAGGATGTCAAGGCAAACCTCTGCGGTGCCCGAGAAAGAAGGCCCATGCGAGGAAGGCGGATACTAGTGAGGGGGAATCGGTTGACCCTACCGAAGACACCCACCGAGACCTCCCGGCTCTCTCCCGGCCGATCTCCAAGAATAGATATCGACATCAAGCGCCCCCCCCAAAGGCTAAGACAAAAAAGGCACTGCCCCCGCAGACCAAGCTAAAAGCTCCTACCCAGCGGCCGATGCCCCGCCCCCAAAAGACTAAGGAGGAACCCCAAATTCCTTCTCTAGTCATGAAGAAGAAGCGGATCGCCAAGTCTCGGAAGAAAACGGTAAATGAAGAAAGCTTCTATTGAAACACGAGGCCTTCCCCGGGAAGAGCCGAAGAGGTGGAACACGAAATTCAATTAGTCGCCACCAAAATAGATGCATGATTAATAAGCAATTGACCAAGACTCCCTATGAGATTTGAACGAGAGGAAGCCAAAAGTTGGATACTTCAAGATATTTGGATGTAAATGTTTCATCCATAATAATGGCAAGGATAATTTGAAGGCTTTTGATGCTAAAAAGTCGATGAAGGTATCTTTTTGGGATACTCACCGAGTGAGAGTAAAGCCTATAGAGTCTTTGAACAAAATGTGAATGGAGAAGACATTGATGAGTTAGGCGATAAGCTAAATCGGCCAACTATCTTGAAAGAGTCCTTATGTTGAAGGCCAAGTGAGAGCACTCAATCGATGATGATGAGATAGTTGAATCTCAAAGACAATGGAAGGTCTATAGTTGAATGAAGATGAAAGAGTTGTTCCGAAAACTTAGGCTGCGAGGCACTACTGAATCCAATGAGACTTACTCGGACTGATGTGAGATGGCCGAGAGACCATCCACCGAGTTAGTTATTGAAGATGTTAGAGATGGCATAAGAACCGGATCGAGCACAGACATGAAGCTATGTTCACTTGTTTTATTTCCCAAATAGAGCCTAAAGATGTGTCTCAAGCATTGGATGACACACATTGGATTCGGCCATGGGAATTAGTTCAAAGGCCAACCTACCAAAATGTTATTGGTACTAAGTGGGTTTTCGAAACAAGATGAATGAGGAAGGATCTATTGTAAGAAACAAAGAAAGATTGGTAGCCAAAGGGTATTTGCCAAGATGAAGGTATAGATTTTGATGAAACCTTTGCTCTGTTGCGGTTGGAAGCAATAAGTATGTTTCTTGCTTATGTTGCACACAAGAACTTCACTTTGTATATCAAACGGATGTGAAGAGTGCATTTCTAAATGGACTATTAGAAGAAGAAGTCTATGTTGAACAACCTCCGGTTTTGAGCGAGAAAACTACGGAGATAAGGTCTACAAGCTCAAAAAAGCATTATATGGATTGAAACAAGCACCAAGAGCATGGTATGACACATTTTCTCAGTTTGTAATTGACAATGGATTCAAGATGATAGAACACTCTTCAAGATTCAAGATGGAGAGAGTATATTGCTTGTTCAAATATATGTGGATGATATCATTTTTGGATCCACAAACAAAGAGCTGTGTGACAAGTTCTAAAACCTCATGCAAGGCAAATTTGAGATGAGCATGATGGGAGAGTTGACTTTCTTCTTAGGAGTTCAAGTCAAGCATTTGAAGGATGGAACTTTCATAAGCCTAACCAAGTATACCAGAGATTTGATGAAGAAATTTGGTATGGAAGAGAAGTCTTCTGTGAAGATTCCTATGAATACATCAGTTAAGATGGACATAGATGCAGATGGCAAAGCTGTTGATGAAACCATATATAGAGCTCTCATTGGATCATTGCTCTATCTAACAGCAAGCAGGCCA
This sequence comes from Rehmannia glutinosa, assembly GCA_016081115.2. Taxonomy (NCBI): domain Eukaryota; kingdom Viridiplantae; phylum Streptophyta; class Magnoliopsida; order Lamiales; family Orobanchaceae; genus Rehmannia; species Rehmannia glutinosa. The sequence goes on along the minus strand of CM071928.1, from coordinate 41,442,010 downwards.
GACATCACCTTTGCAGTAGGTGTATGCGCTAGATTTCAATCTGCACGAAAAGAGAGCCACGTGATTGCAGATAAGAGAATCCTAAGGTATTTGAAGGGATGCCGGAAGTCGGCTTATGGTATCAAAAGGAAGGAGGATTCAAGGCTGGTGGGATACTCGGGGCTCGGACTATCTTTGGATGTAGAGTTGATAGGAAGAGTACTTATGGTACATGTTAAATGCTTGAAATAGGTTGGTTTCTTGGTTCACAAGAAACAAAATTGATAGCTACATCCACAGACTACAAACAGAGTACATAGGCTGGGGCGGCAATTGTGCCCAAGTCTTATGGATGAGACAGCAGCTAAGAGATTATGATATTGAAGAAAAAGAGATTCCAATTATGTGTGATAACACTACTGCTAATGCAATCACTCAGAATCGAGTGTTGCATTCAAGAACAAAGCACATTGATGTCAGATATCATGTTGAAAAAAAAGACATCACTTTGGAATACATCTCAACTGATAAGCAGTTAGCTGACATATTCACAAAGCCTTTATGTGAATCAAGATTTGAAGAGCTGAAGAATGAGTTAGGGTTAATTGAGCTGAGTTAGATTACTCAAAAGACTCAATCAATAGAGATAGAAGATGAGAAAATAGAAAATAAGCATGTTTTACATTTCAGCCAAGTGAAACAATGAAATTGATCGGGAAGACATCAGATCGAGTTAGACAGTTGAGTGATGATATGTGAAGAGAGAAGCAGAGCTAAGTCACTTTGGAAATAAGTTGAATCATTTATGAGCTAAGTGACAAAAACTCAGTCGTTTTAATTGAACGAGAATGTTTTTAAGGATGACGTCAGCATAATTATGACTGTCAGCACAAAAGCTGCACAGTAAACCATATGATTAGATATAAATGCTGCTGCATTTAATGTGGGGAAATTAATGCGGTTTTGATGGCTTAATTTTGGCCGTAGATTTGGATCAAATTTTTTCAAATTCCAAAAATCGTCCTTTCATGTCCCATATGTACGAAAATTCAATTTCTCTCTCCTCACACAAACTTACTCGTCTTCAGCGAGAGAGCATTTTCTCTCTGCAAATCGGTTCAAAACCCTAATCTTCTAAGTTCAGTTTTTTTGTGTTTTTAATCGGTTAAAAGTTTTGAAAATGGCTGCAAATGATGATTTTGTGTTGCTATCTGAGAAAATCCACACTAGAGCATTTGTGGATTTCAAGGGCATGATCAAACAGGGTATTGATGAGGCCCTGGTGAAGAAGATTGCTGAGAAGTTGGAAAAGTCCGGTCGAAAGGACTTTCTATCGATGCACTTCACGCATACTTATCAGAAGGAAGTGGCAATGTTCTATGTGAACACCGAGGTGCATGATGATGAAATCCGTTCATCCGTCCACGGGAAGGCCATCAAAATAACTGCAAAGGACCTTGCTGAGCACTGTTTTTTACCGTCTGAAGGTTTGAATGACATCACTGAGAAGGATGTCAACTTGGCTGCAGCTTAGAAGGAAGTTGCAAAGCCAGAGTATGCTGCTAAAGCTGTGTATACAGCTAAGAGAGATTTTCTAAAAGAAGACTACCACAAGCTGATGGACATCGTGTCCAAGTGCGTGGATATGAAGTTCGGGAGCTTCAATCAGGTTGTCTAGGAATAAGGCGATTGTGATGGATGCGATAATGCAAGACAAGAAGGTGAACTAGCCGAGTTCGTCTTACGAAGTGTGCCAAAATATGATCAACAGTCCTATAAGGAGGATGGGACCTTTGTCATTCATTGGGTTATGGCCTTGTCATTGGCCATCGATGGAGGTTAAGGGGATCGCATTTGCTCCATGGAAAACCGTTCCATGCAAATAAGAGGATGTCCAAGGCAAACCTCTCGGTGCCCGAAGAAGGCCCATGCGAGGAAGGCGGATACTAGTGAGGGGGAATCACCACCTACCGAAGACACAACCGAGACCTCCCAGCTCTCTCCCGGCCGATCTCCAAGAATAGATATCGACATCCAAACCGCCGCCCCCTTTGCCCCAAGACAAAAAAAAGGCACTGCCCGCAGCCCAAGCTAAAAGCTCCTACCCAAGCCCGATGCCCCGCCCCCAAATGAGACTAAGGAGGAACCCCAAATTCCTTCTCTAGTCATGAAGAAGAAGCGGTTGATCGCAAGTCTCGGAAAGCGGTATGCTTCAAGAAAGCTTCTATTGAAACACGGCCTTCCCCGGAAAGAGCTCAAGAGGTGGAACTCGAAATTCAATTAGTCGCCACCAAAATAGATGCATGATTAATAAGCAATTGACCAAGACTCCCTATGAGATTTGAACAGATAGGAAGCCAAAAGTTGGATACTTCAAGATATTTGGATGTAAATGTTTCATCCATAATAATGGCAAGGATAATTTGAAGGCTTTTGATGCTAAAGTCGATGAAGGTATCTTTTTGGGATACTCAATGAGAGTAAAGCCTATAGAGTCTTGAACAAAATGTGAATGGAGAAGACATTGATGAGTTAGGTGATAAGCTAAATCACCAACTATCTTGAGTAAGAGTCCTTATGTTGAAGTCAAGTGAGAGCACTCAATCCCGATGATGATGAGATAGTTGAATCTCAAAGACAAACCGGAAGGTCTATAGTCCGAATGAAGATGAAAGAGTCGCTGTTCCCGAAAAACTTAGGCGAGAGGCTAGTGAATCCAAAGCAGACTTACTCGGACTGATGTGAGATGGCCGAGAGACCATCCACCCGAGTTAGTTATTGAAGATGTTAGAGATGGCATAAGAACCAGATCCAGAGCACAGCATGAAGCTATGTTCACTTGTTTTATTTCCCAAATAGAGCCTAAAGATGTGTCTCAAGCATTGGATGACACACATTGGATTCACGCCATGGGAATTAGTTCAAAGGCCAACCTACCAAAATGTTATTGGTACTAAGTGGGTTTTCAGAAACAAGATGAATGAGGAAGGATCTGTTGTAAGAAACAAAGAAAGATTGGTAGCCAAAGGGTATTTGCCAAGATGAAGGTATAGATTTTGATGAAACCTTTGCTCCTGTTGCCAGATTGGAAGCAATAAGTATGTTTCTTGCTTATGTTGCACACAAGAACTTCACTGTATATCAAACGGATGTGAAGAGTGCATTTCTAAATGGACTATTAGAAGAAGAAGTCTATGTTGAACAAACTCCAGGTTTTGAGCGTAAAAACTCACGGAGATAAGGTCTACAAGCTCAAAAAAGCATTATATGGATTGAAACAAGCACCAAGAGCATGGTATGACACATTTTCTCGCTTTGTAATTGACAATGGATTCAAGATTATAGAACACTCTTCAAGATTCAAGATGGAGAGAGTATATTGCTTGTTCAAATATATGTGGATGATATCATTTTTGGATCCACAAACAAAGAGTCAGTGACAAGTTCTAAAACCTCATGCAAGGCAAATTTGAGATGAGCATGATGGGAGAGTTGACTTTCTTCTTAGGAGTTCAAGTCAAGCATTTGAAGGATGGAACTTTCATAAGCCTAACCAAGTATACCAGAGATTTGATGAAGAAATTTGGTATGGAAGAGAAGTCTTCTGTGAAGATTCCTATGAATACATCAGTTAAGATGGACATAGATGCAGATGGCAAAGCTATTGATGAAACCATATATAGAGCTCTCATTGGATCATTGCTCTATCTAACAGCAAGCAGGCCAGACATCACCTTTGCAGTAGGTGTATGTGCTAGATTTCAATCTGCACGAAAAGAGAGCCACGTGATCAGCGAGATAAGAGAATCCTAAGGTATTTGAAGGGATGCCGGAAGTCGGCTTATGGTATCAAAAGGAAGGAGGATTCAAGGCCGGTGGGATACTCGGCTCGGTATCTTTGGATGTAGAGTTGATAGGAAGAGTACTTATGGTACATGTTAAATGCTTGAAATAGGTTGGTTTCTTGGTTCAAGAAGAAACAAAATTCAATAGCTACATCCACAACTACAAAGAGTACATAGTCATGCGGGCGATTATTGTGCCCAAGTCTTATGGATGAGACAAAGAAATAAGAGATTATGATATTGAAGAAAAAGAGATTCCAATTATGTGTGATAACACTACTGCTAATGCAATCACTCAGAATCGAGTGTTGCATTCAAGAACAAAGCACATTGATGTCAGATATCATGTTGAAAAAAAAGACATCACTTTGGAATACATCTCAACTGATAAGCAGTTAGCTGACATATTCACAAAGCCTTTATGTGAATCAAGATTTGAAGAGCTGTAGATAATTTGGCTCTGCAGCCTACTCATGTAGTATCTGATGAAACAAAGTAGGCACCCGGGTATCTAAATATGTGTGAATCTCACCCCATAACGAGGCCATCAAAATCTGTCTCTGACACTCTTAGGCACTATCTACTATCCTACCTACGACTGTCTCCACCATTTGTAGGAAAACTCGAGCAGAATGGTCCGCTATGGAGTCAACCGGAAAACCCAGTAGAATAGGTGGTGTACGGGTCTGTGCTAAGGAACGTGGAAACCTCAAATTGGTCCGCTATAGCTGGGGAAGGAGGTAGAGGGGGCATGTGCGTAGCTAGAGGCGGAGGTTGAGGTGGAGGTGGAGGATGAGTCTGAGCAGAATCTATCTGAGAAGGACGACTCGAACCCATAATATCTGCCCTATCATACTCAGTCTTAATATCATCGTCAGTAAGGTCTAAAGGCTACATATGGGTCTTGCGCCTCTTTGGACTCCGAGCCATAGGTAGTCTTGATCTCGCACTACTATCCTAGGTCTGAAACAAGCCTCCTACTTGCAATAGCAGGATCAAGTGGAATAAATACAACAAATACACATGATTATTTCAAAAAATAACATTTACCTAGAGGCTGTCAAATAAGGCCACTGTAGCAAAGGCCCACTTGGGGCATCCCAATCGTTTACCCCTAGGATAGCCCACCTACTCAGAACTCAGGGCAAGGGCTTGACCAAGTGCAGGGATGGTCTCATATGCCCATAACTGTATTAAACAAAACAAAAGTAATCAAACTATTTTCAATTTGACATGCTCGTGTTAAAAGTGATACATGTTAAATATATATACATGTAGAGTTATCAAGTAGGCATAGATGGGAACTGGACGTCTCTATTAGGATCATCAGGGATCGGACACGAGTGTCAATATAATGAAGGAGTCGCCCATAAACATAGGAGCCCCATGGGAATGCCCTAAACCCCGAGATACCCTCAACTAAGGTTCACAACCGCAATGGGACCAAGGTCCACGGATTATATCCCAATAAATAAATTGTCACAAATAACACATACGCGATCTTATCATCATCTGATCTCACTCTAAAACGGCCATACGTGAAAGATGACAAGAACTTGACCGCTATCACGGACTCTCCATCAAAATACCGACAGTAAACTCGTCCTACGGGTGGGAGATGGTAAACAGAACATGGGTCAAGTGCCGATGGGCCAAAGTTTAGCCCCGTGATCATACAAAACTCCCGTCGGCCAAATATGAGGTTCTACCCCCAACACGGAACCACAACTCGCCCCGCTCAATCTGATCAACTCTAATCTCTCTACTGAGCAATAGCAACATCCCCTTGCTCGTGTAGTATGCATCCGAGTCAAAGTCCAGAAAACCGCCAATTGGATTAGCCCTAAACTGATCTAAAATCCCGACGTTATCAACTCGTCCATTATATCTGATAGTAGCTGCAACTTAGAATAGGAATTCAACTTTCCCTTCCAGTTCTGAGCTGCTCCCCATCTCCATACCCAATCCTGTCATAAAACACAAAGAATGAACAATTTAAGCGTCTGGAGAAATCAAAAAAATTGTTGTCAATATGTAATTCGATGTCGAGTTACATGATCGAGTGATATAATTACATGTAACTCGATATCAAGTTACATAACAAAATGTAACTGGATATCAAGTTACATGTAACTTGATACATGTAACTCGACATGTAACTCGATATCCAGTTACATATTAAACTGGATATCGAGTCACATATAACTCGCCATCCATGTGTAACTCGATATCGAGTCACATATAACTCGATATCGAGTTACATGACTCGATATCGAGTTAGATGTGCGAACGTTGAGTTACATTGATGAAACCTTCATCGTCTTCATCTCCACCCCAACCACCATTAACGCAGTTCAAGGTTTTCAATTTCAACACCTAATTTGTTTAAAACCTATATATTATAGAAAATCTACAATTAATCCTAACCTAAAACAACTATAGAGTAACTAATTCAACAAAATTCATGAATTTAAGGAAATATGGGTTCGAAACTTACCTGGTTAGAGGTCGAAACATGCTCCATCATTGTTGTGGGGTTGGTGTTCGCTAAATGTCGCCGATATCACTGTGTTTTTGTTCGTCGAGTTATAAAAATGTTTCACTCGAAATGGCTTGTACAGGGATCAAAGGGCACCTTTGGAATTTCACACAAAAATAGCTAAAACACATGTGTTTTCAAAAGATGGTTAAAAAATATTTTTACTACACAAAAAAGGCCAAAAACCGGTCCACTATAGAAACAATACAAAAAAAAAACAACACATGAACAAAAAAGAGCATAAAAATAGATAAAAATTACATCGAAACGACACAGAAACAACCAAGAAACAACATAAATAACAAAGAAACAACTAAGAAAAAAATAGAAAGGGCAAAAACTTGTATAAGACCGTCTTACGGGTCTAAATCCGTAAGACGGGATCCTACTTACCAGACCCGCTGCCCATACCCGCCCGGTTTCGATATTTATCAGTTTTTTCTTTTTCTTTTTGGTTTTGAATTAGGTTTTTATTCTTCTGCTTTTTTCCTTTCCCGATTTTGTTTTCTTTTATTCTTCTTCTTCTGTTCTTCTTCTTGCTTCTTCTCCGACGCCAATCCGCCCGCTTGACCCTTTTTTTGTTTTGTTTTTTAGTGTTTCTTTATGTTTCTTACTCTTTCTTCCTTTTGTTGTCCTTTTTTTCTACCATATTTTTTCTGCCTGTCTCCTTCTCCCGTTTTTTTTCCTTCTTGCACGCCGTTTCAGCACCAAGTCAGTCATGTATCCAACAGTATAAATTATTGTTCACATCGACTGGAAAGGGAAGGCACCAAAGTAGTTGATAATTGGTACATTATAACTTTCTTGTAGGAGAAAGAAGATGACATATCTCCTTATTCTGAACTCCTCATTTAATCTTTCTTCTCTGCATGAAGCATGATAAACTACACATTTTACGGTAAACGTATCCATTTTTTGAGATATAGTATCATGTTTTTAATACAGTTATAGGTTATGTATTCATTACAGTAAAGAAGGAAAAATAAATATGACATAGTTAAAGTAACAATTTTATGAGTAAAAGTATCTATTTTTGAGATAAATTAACATGTTTTTTAATACATTACAGATTAGGAATTCATTATAGTGAACAAGAAAAAATAAATATGACAGTTAAAATAACACTTTTATTAGTAAAGACATCCATTTTTTAGATAAAGTATTTTTTTCATACAAATCACATATTAGGAATTCAAGATAATGAAGAATAAAAAATAAATATGACAAAGTTAAAGTAACACTTTTATGAGTAAAAATATTCGTTTTTTGAGATAAAATATCATGTTTTTAATATAGTCACAACTTATGAATTCAATACAGTTAAGAAGAAAAATAAATATGACAGAGTTAAAGTAACACTTTTATGACCAAATATCAAAACTTTGAGATAAAGTATCATGTTCTTAGATACGATCACATACAATGAAGAAGGAAAAATAAATATGATAGAGCTAAAGTAACACTTTTATGAGTAAAGTATCCATTTTTTGAGATAAAGTATCATGTTTTTTAATATAGTCCCGATTATGGATTCATTATAGTGAAGAAGGAAAAATAAATATAATAAAATTAAATCACTTTTATGAGTTAAACTATCCATTTTTGGAGATAAAATATTATGTTTCTGCTGAATATGATTGTAGGTAATATTTTTCTATAATTTGTATCAATATAGAATCCAAAATTCATGGCCGAATCTAAAAAGGCACAGATCTGTGTGCTACAACCACAATCTTAAAAATTGGAGGAAGGAGAAAAAAAAATTTAAGGAGCGAGCAAGCGAGTGAGAGAGAGAATGAGGAAATAGGAAAATAAGGGGAGAGAGATAGCGTGCGTATGGAGCGGAGAAAGAGAGCGTGGGAGGAAGAGAAAAAAAAGTGGATAGAGGTACCGATCTGGTTCGTGGATTCGTCTTTTGGATGAGGATCTGTAAGATGATCCTATGAGAGACCTACAGAATAGAAAATATCATAGGAACAAAAAATAGCTAAAAAAGGTAAAATCGTAAAAATTTGGAAAAAAGTTTAAATGTTCAAAAAAGTCTGGAGAGTAAAAATGTAAAAAAAGAAAAGGAAGCATAAAGCGATGCCTTTTTTTTTCCGGAACAATGGTATTTCCGGTAATTTAGCTTAAAAAATATCAAATGTACGTTTTACTCTAAAAGTTCATTTGAAAAGTGATTCGAAACATGTTAAGTTTGTTAAGCTTGTTTGGTTTTATTTCCATACTCATTTTTATTCTTCCAGCTTTCCACACGTTAAAATAATCTCAATAAGATTTTCAATTAAGGATAAATGAATTTGAATTAGTTTTTGAAAACAAATGCATAGCTATCTTATTATGTTTCTGCATAAATAGACGTGATATAGTAATACAAAAATAAATTATAAATACAAATATATTGTATTTCTTGTTGGAATTTGGTTTTTGAAGAAGTTGACCCATTTTTTACCAAATAATTAAGTAGTTTCCATTGGTGGGAAATGAAATGGAATTATATGATAAAATTCTAATAAGTGAACAGATGAGATTGACATTTTGAATTTTCTCAAATCCAATTCCGGGTGAATGAGAAATTATGCTACAAGTTAGCCACTTAAAAATGGGAATTGACATGAAAATTGGAAAATGTGGGCGAGGAGTGAAGCTTCATCCCACATACAAGAGAAAGCCAAAAATTGCTCTATTTACATAACTCAAGTTGGACTAATGGGTTTGGGCCCTTGGGAAACCAACACTTTTAAAGGGTAATGGCCTACATACTTGTGGGCTTGGTTCAACACAAACGCGCGCGCCGCCGCCGCCCGCCCACCTACCCGGTCTGGGCCTGGACTTCAAGGCCCTTATAGTTTTGGAAAAAAATCATTTAATCCTTTAAAATTAATTTTTTCTCCAACTGGGAAGTGCACCAGAGACATTAACTTTTTACTATGGCGCGCGCAGAAGTGCGCGGTCGCGCACTTTTGAACTGCACCTGTTCGAGGTATCAGGTGTATTTTTTGGCTATAGACATTTCTTTTCGAACCAAAAAACATATCCTTTCCATGAGACACCTTGAGGCCTATAAATATGAAGCCCATGCTGATGAAAAATACACAAAATTAATAAGCTAAAATCGAGCACTCTGAATTACCAACATATTGAATTATTTCCTTCCAAAAGCTTGAAAGTTCAAACACTTCCTTGTTCGTTGTTGCTTCGACTTTTGTAAGTGCTGCTACGTCGAACCTGTAAAGTCGTTGTATCTTAGGGACAATTTCCTGAACCGTAAGCACTTTGTAACGGGGCAATTTTGTCTTGCGGAGAGAGTATCAAATACTATCCTCAACTTTAAACTCTGTCCCGTTTTATTTTCCAAATACTTAGCCATTTTCTTTTAAACAGTCTCAATCAACAATCGCAAGACGAAATTCACTGTTGTTTTCAAGACGATGACATCCGTTAGTTTCACTCTGATGGTTGCTGCTCCTGCTCATGGTGAGAAACCTGCAAAATTCCCAGGTGTTGACTTCAAAAGATGGCAACAAAAGATCCTATTTTATCTGACTACTTTGGGTCTCTCCCGATTTTTGAAGGAGGACCCCCCGACCATTGACGATGAAGAATTTGACAACCAAAGGAGGATCGCTGTAGATGTTTGGCACAACAATAGTATCCTTTTCCGGAACTATGATACCCTCTATAACGTCTACAGTTCATTCAAAACGTCCAAAGAGTTGTGGGACTCTTTGCAGAAAAAATACAAAATAGAAGATGCCGACAGAAAGAAATTTGTTGTCGGCAAATTTCTGGATTATAAGATGGTTGACACCAAAACGATGATCAACGAAATGCAAGAGATTCAGATCATACATCATGACTTAGTGTCTGAAGGGATGATTCTGAATGAGTCGTTCCAAGTGGCTTCGATTATCTAGAAATTGCTGCCATTGTAGAAGGATTTTAGGAACTACCTCAAGCACAAGGAAATGGGGCTTGAGGATCTGATAATTCGGCTCCGAATTGAGGAAGACAACCGAAAATCCGAAGTAAAGTCCAGCAAACCTGGAATGGAGGCCAAGGCCAATCTTGCTGAATCAAGCACTAGCAAGAAACCTAATCATTCCAGATAAGATAAGGGAAAGGCCATGAAGTTCAAAGGGAATTGCTACAAATGTGGCAAACCAAATCACATGGCCAAGGGTTGCCAACAACCAGAAAAGGGCAACCAGAATGGCAACCAACAACAAGCCAATGTGACTGAGCACAAGTCTGTTCCAATAGATATGTCGGAGCTCGATCTCACCGCCGTTGTGTTTGAAGCCAATATCATGGATAAACCAAGGGAATAGTGGATAGATACCGGAGCTACTCTTCACATTTATTCCGACAATGAGATATTTTTCTCCTACACTCCGATAAATGGAAGAAAGTTGTTCATGGGGAACTATTCGACTTCCAACATCGTGGGGCTCATAAAGGTTGTGTTGAAGATGACTTCCGGAAAAGAGCTTACGCTTGTGGATATGATGCATGTCTTGGATATCCACACAAGAATTTAGTTTCCAGTCCTTTGCTTAGTAAGGCCGGGTTTAGACTAATTTTTGAGTCCGATATGTTTGTAATGACCAAGAATGGTCAGTTTCTTTGTAAGGGGTACCTTGATAAAGTGTGAAGCCCCTGTTTTTCCGAGCATGTAATTGATCTTTTGTCGTCTATGTATTTGATCGACTATTTTACCGCGTCACTTTGACGGGTAAATATTAATGATATATATATTTTGCATTTAATTTCATTTTATTTATTACTTGTGATCATGATCATTATTAATTCTATTTCACATTTATGATCACTTGATTGATCATTATTACTATTTTTGTATTTATTAGTCACCTTAAGAGACTATTTATTTCAGAGACTTTTACCTTATAGAATTAAGAATTTGATTTAGTATAAGTGATCATGAGACTTATAAGGGATCAAGGAAATCACTAATTATTTTGGAGATTGATATTATTCAACTATTATCATCAAATTGGGACCAAAAACAAAATATGGAATTACCAATTTGCCCCTAGGTGGACGACAATGATGGGATTTTTTGGAGTAGAAATATCATCCAACTCTTGTACACTTACACCTTATATTAGTCATCTTGTGTATAATTATACCATTAATTCAAACATTATACACATCATCTTATACATAAATTCTTTATTATTAAATTTCCCAACATGTTGGAGTCTTCCCAACATTCCATTCAAACCCATTCCATGCCCATACCTTTGACCACCAAAATGTCTCCCATGCAAGAAGCAAAATTCAAGACACAAAATTAAACAAAAATCTCTCCCTCTCTCCCCATGTTGGACGGCCATTATTGCAAAAATTGAACAAATTTTGTACATTTCATCCAACACATTTTAATCATCTAACTAATTCTCCTCGTTCTCTCTAACCTCTCTCTAAAAATCATTCACATCTTCAAATCTTCAAACACCAACTCTTCACATCTTCAAATCTTCAAACATAAGTTCTTCATATCTTCAAGTACCACTTCTTCACATCTTCAAATATTCAAACACAAGTTCTTCACATCTTCAAGCCTACCTTCATACCTTCAAGAACATCTTCTTCCTATCATCAAACACTCTTTCTTTCTTCAAACATCTAAACCAAAACAAACATTCTTCCTACTTAAAATCCAAAAATTCGAACACCCCCTATCTCAAGGTAAGAAATTTCACTCCTCAATTCAACTTGATATCTTACTACTCATCACCATCTCTTCTTAATTTAAGTTTAAATTTTGGATTTTGAGGTACTTAGAAGACCACTTGAAGACATGCATGCATGGTGGTGAATTTTAGAAGACTTGAAGGATAAGTGTTAGAGAAATTGGACTACAAGGTAAGATTTGGATACTAGAACCCTTCTTTCTTCTTCTCCCTATTTTTTTTCAAATTTTAACACTCTTTTTTCATTTTTGAGAAATAGGGGCTGACCTTAGGTGATTTTGTAGTTGAACCAAAAATCCCAAATTTGAAGCTTCAACTAGTTTCAAATCACCTCTTTTGAGTAAAGTGTAGTATTTCCAATTTTCTTATCTTCTTCTATTTTCTTCTTAATTTTCACTCATTTTTGTAACTCCAAAATTTTGATATTTCTTGACTTAGGGGCTGACCTAAGTGACCTCATACAAAGTTGTGAAATTATCCTTTTTATTTCATAATTTTCCAAATTTAAGGTGGGTGGAAAAATTCTTTCAACTTCTAGGTGCTTTTGTTAAAATGCATGTAGAGTTTTTATCATGAGCACTTGAGATATATAATTTATGTATTGCATGTCAATTTTATGTATCAAGTCATGAAATTTCTCAAGTGTTGCTCAAAATTGCTATTTATTGAACATTAGGTGCATGCATGTACAATTTAATGTTCTATGTGATGAATTCTTGTATGAATTGGACATGCATGTGTATGATCTTTGAAATCCATGTTTTGGATGACTTATAACCTGGACAAGTCGAGCATAATTGATTATATTTCAATTTTGGACTTAAAAATGAAAAAATGGAAAGTTGGTGGACTAAATTGCAAGAAAATAAAACTTAAAGGACCCCTCTGAAAATTTCGAATTTTGGGACTGTACTCAGGTTCAAAAATGACTTTTGGACATTTTAATAAAGTTTTAAGAGTTTTAAGATAAATAAAATCAACCTTTAAAAGCCCAAGGACTAGATTGTAAAATTTTAGAAGTTTAAGGGTTACTTTGCAATTTTTGAAACTGTACCAGACCTTAATTTTAAAATTTGAAATTTCACTCTTAAGGGACTGGAAATGACATATTTTAAATGTATTCCAAAAATCCAAGTGTTTAGAGCTTGGAAAGTAATTTTACTAAAATTGAGGGACTAAAGTGTAAAAGATTAAACTTGAGGACCCAAATGAAATTTCCAGGCCTTATGCAGCCCATGCACCTGAAATACTAATTTAACTATAACTTAATTATATTTTGGACCCAAGGTTCAAATTTCATAACAATTGAACCCCTAAAAGCCTTAAAGGACCTACAATTATTTATTTTAAAATCGCTTTTTCCCAATATCCCACTAACCTTAGTGATATTTTCCAACCGGAATTACATTAAAAGCCCTTCCGGTTTGTGAGTTCCGATTATTTTAAACTTAAGGCCCGAAATGACAATTTTAACAAATTTGGGGCCAATGTGAGAATTTTATAAAAACTCGACCTCAAAACTTTAAAAACTGAATCTCGATCAATTTAGAGATTTTAGGAACCGACCTCATAATTTTTCAAGGTCGGGATATTTATTTATTCAATTTTTAACCCCAAAAGTATTGGTTTTTACAAAACGGGGCTAATTGTAAATTTTCTTTTTATCAAGGACCTAATTCAAATTATTTTCCTTTTACTAAAACAAACCTGACCCTCCACTTTAATTATTAAATAAAATATTTTAATTTCTCAAAAACCCTTGACTTATCGGATCGTCTTGACCGATTAATACCCTTAGTCGAGCGACTTCCTCCCTTGCGATTTTGAATCTATAACGGAACTTATGTTCGCTAATCTTTCATGATATCGAAGATAGCTTATCCTTCCTTAATGATCTTCATCCAAATGACTCCACCAACGCCATAATTGCCACTCGCGATTTTGAAAATTTTCTGAATCGCTTCCTGAATCAATAATACTCATTGCTGGTTGACTAGTTGAACTTGTATGTACTTTCTTGCCTAAGTCAACTTGGTGTGTCGAGCTCACGATCGGAATGGATACCTCGGGGATGGAACCGGGTAGCTCGGCCGCTATTTCACTCTTCCTACCCCCATCGTCCTAATCCCGCAACCGAGGGAAATTTGTCCAAGGGAAGCGGGTCGTAGTACTTGAGGTATAATCATGATTATGACAAATCCGAGCCTTGCTAGCTCCAAAGGTGTGGATTTTGTCTTTGCTATGGAGCGATAAGGTGACGAGTCTTGACCATCTTGCTCGGGAGTTACAAGGAAGAACGAAGGAATCGCTGCGATCCACATGATTCCGAGTTAATCGGAACCGTTTGGTTGGCGCTACAAATCCGTGCACGCAATCGCTACTTGTATTGGATTGGTTGGCGCTACAAATCCGTCGCAACCATTATTTGTCTTGCATAGGATTGGCGTTACATTCCGTCGCAATCCTCCTGTCTTACTTCCACTTAGTGCTTGTGTGACCACGAATCGTTTTCTTAAACTGTATAAGTATATTAATTAAATATATTTATCACGACGCTTGGACTATGTGTGAATTCATGCATCATATATCACGCGTTTTCATATAACTGTTTTCTCGCATTAACTATATATCGCTCCACACTTGCACACGATCACCCCATCCACCGAGATTTACTCTCATCCCCTCATGTTTTCCAACCTTTAGATGAGGACTTCGTTGAAGATCTGAACCAACCACAGACTGAGCTTACGTACTCCGCTTGTTGGACTCACTATCTTTTATTGTTGTTGTTGTTGGACTTGTTTCTTGTTTTCACTATTGGACTCTTTTATTTTCTTTTCATTTGATGCAAGAATCGAAGGGCGTAGGACCATTTGACTATTAAGTTGTTATCTTTAGTTGATTAAAGGATGTAATTCGGATATTTGTGGGACAATTTGTACTTATGTTATTTTATTTCCGCTGCTATTTGACTCTGTTTCATTGGGTTTTCGTTGATATCCATCTAGACTGTTTGGTTATTTGTATTTAAGTTGTGGATCATCGTCGCGTCCCGTTTTGGGGCATGACAGTTAGAGTGGTATCAGAGCTCGGCTAGTAAGATGGAAACTTACACCGAGCTGACACAGGATAGGACCCTCGGTCTGTGTTTTGGGTAGTACCGCGACTTGACTAATTAAGTGTGGAATCGATTTCAATTTGGTGTAGAACCATATTATGGAGATTGAAACTAAGTTAAAACGCATATTTTGAGGTTCCATAGTCATACTTGTCTTGACTTAGTTGATTCTTGACTGACTTCTTTGTTCATTCTTTCCTTATTCTCTCCTTATCCTTCCTTTACCTTTGACTGATCCGCCTTAGTTTTGTTTGATCAGGATGGAGCCGGCGCCACCTTCTTGGTGGGACGTTTATCGAGGCCGTGCCGAGCGAGTACTACCAGGCACTTACGACTCACCGGCACCGGGGAGTATTCGAGCGACCTCGGAGCTATCCGGAGAGCGCCCGGTATGTGAGGAATTGACATATACGCGCTTGGCAAGGAGCCAAGACGAAAAGAACGAGTTGACCATCATCATTAAGGACGCGACAACACCATACGGGCGCGGGAGGATCGAGATCTGAGAAAATGTGCGAGAAAAATGAAGAGAGCAAGTGACGCGTCGCTTGAAGTGGGAGATGGACGCCCACATGTCTCGAGATACCATCGAGCGCTTGGAGAGACCCTCATCAAGCGATGATGACCGTGATAGAGGACCTTACACGAGGCCCTAGCTCGGAGACGCTTTGCTGCTCGGAGGCTGCTTTGGCGGCTAATGCACACCATTGCCACCACCCGAGGTGGAGCCCGTATCCGACGCCGAGGAGGACCTTGAGGAGACCCCGAGGAGGATCTGAGGAGGACCATCGAGGTCGGAGAGCCCGAGGCACTTGATGATGCACAGGATTGAGCGGTGGTTGGATTACGTTGATTGGCATGAGGTCGAGGCACCACCTCAGCCCGACCAGGCCCCGATTATGGATGTAGCCGATAGTGACGATGATGGTGATCTCACTGATTAGTTAGCTTGATTGTCAGTTTGTGCTTTCGTTGCTGTAGATACTTGTTCATTATGTTGTACCTTACTTTCAATTAGATTGATTGTATTTAGATTCAGATGTATCTTTGACTCGGTATTACTATTGTTGTACTTCATGGGTGTATTCAAGTTTTACATTAATGGATATGCCTTTGCTATTTATTCAGTGTCTTGTGTTTTGTTATTACTTTCCCTACGATATAGCTTACTTTACGCGAATAATTATTGTATTCAATTACTCGTGGATCGCAACTAACACTTCAAGATACAGAATGGTTGAACATCGTGGACGTGGGAGACCTCGCCGAGTTCTCCAAGGAATGACGACGCGTACCCGGGGACCGGGTACCCTCCCGAATTACCACCGCCTCCTCCACCATTGCGAGGAGACAACTTGACCGCACAGGCCCTACAACAAATCTTTGGTTTCATGAGGCAACAAGCGAGCCTCAACACCGAGCTCCCGAACCCGCCAGAGGCGAACGATCGCACTTTGGAGCGTTTCTTATGTTCGACCCACCGACTTTCTTAGGAGAGCCAGGACTTAAAAAGCGAAAGAATGGATAGAAAACGGAGAATATCTTCAATGCTCTCCAATATTCGGATGAGCGAGAAGTCACACTCGCCGTATTTATCTAGAATCGGCCGCTAGAGACTGTGCGGGGCGATTGAGAGAAAGGTGGGAACATGACCGAGTAGCGAACATGGGGAAATTTATTGGCCGAGTTCAATGAACAGTGCATTCCACAGGTTGTGAAAGAGGCGCGTCGGGATGAATTCCATAGATTGAGGCAGGGGAACATGTATGTAGCTCAGTATGAGTCCGAATTTCATCAATTGCCCAAGTATGCTCTGGGGACAATCGATCTGAAGAAGAGGGCAGACTTTACAAGTTCACACGAGGATTGAGGCCGAACTTCAAAAACAACTGCTGACTATTGAAATCGACAACCTACTCGGCCGCGATAAAGGCGACTCTCGCATCGAGTAGGGATGAACCGTATTGGACGATTCAGAGAGTAGGCCATCAAAAAACAGTCTCAAGAGGGCACCATGGGACACCATCTAAACAACTGCTAAGTTTGAAGGACCATTAATAAGACAGATACGGGGAAGGGACCAGTACAAGGAAAGTCGGGTCAAGTGTGTGCACATTGCCAGAAACTGGGACATACTACCAATGACTGTTGGCGTAAACAAGGAAAGTGTTTGCGATGTGGTAGTAATCAGCACCAGCTGAAAGATTGCCCGAAATACGAAGATCGAACCAAACAGGCGCAGCCACAGAAGCCGGGCAAGGGCCAGGGTAATCGGGCAAGGATGCCCGCTTGAGCATTTGCACTCGCCGGACATGAGGCTCCAGAGGCAACAGACGTGGTGGAAGGTACGCTTCTAGTATCTAACCACTACGCTAAAATACTATTCGACCCTGGATCAACGCATTCATTTGTTGCACCGCATTTTGTACACAAACTGCATGCATGCATGGAATATATGCCTGTATGTCTAGAGGTGTCAACTCCTATGGGTGCAAGTCAGATAACAGATATTATCTATAATGCATGCGAAGTTAAGATTGATGAGATAAATTTTCCTGCCGATTTGATCTTATTACCTATATCTGAATACGACGTGATATTGGGAATGAACTGGTTGTCTGCACACCATGCACAAATGGACTGCCATAACAAGTCCATTCAGCTATGTGAACCCGGAAAGCCCGAAGTGGAAATTTCGGGAAGGGCACGAGTTAAGATTGCCCCAATCATTTCAAAGAATGAAAGCGAGGAAGCGATCACTAGAGGAGCTCAAGGTACTTGGCGTTTGTAATTAACAAACCCAAGGTTGAGACACAAATTAACCAAGTACCTATAGTATCAGAATACACGGATGTATTTCCACAAGAACTCACCATTGTCCCTCCAGATAGGGAAGTCGAGTTCACCATTGAGGTATTACCGGGAACCGCCCCGATTGCTAGAACACCGTATAGAATGGCTCCTCTTTAGTTGCAAGAGTTGAAGACTCAACTACAGAAATTGATGGATGTGGGATTTATCCGACCGAGTACGTCTCCATGGGGAGCACCTGTACTATTTGTCAAAAAGAAGGATGACACATTAAGATTGTGTATAGATTATTGTGGTCTTAATAGCATGACCATCAAGAACAAATATCCCCTCCCGAGGATAGACGAATCATTGATCAACTTCAAGGAGCGACGGTGTACTCGAAGTTCGATTTACAACAAGGATATTACCAATCAAGATCCGCGAAGAAGACATTTCCAAAATCGCATTTCAAACCCGATATGGACACTACGAGTTTGTAGTGATGCCTCTCGATCGGCGAATGCACTAGCGGCATTTATGGACCTGATGCATCGAGTCTTTCAACCTTATTTAGATCAATTCGTAGTGATATTCATTGATGACATACTCGTATACTCTAAGTCTAGAGAAGAGCATGAACATCATCTGAAAATTGTTTTGGAGACACTACGAGCATAAGTTATATGCCAAATTCAAAGTGCAAATTTTGGCTTAGTGAAGTCGCATTCTTAGGACACATAGTATCCGCACTGGATTGCCGTGGATCCTTCAAGGTACAGACAGTGGTTGAATGGAAACAACCCGAGTTTGTAACGGAGATCAGGAGTTTCCTAGGACTAGTTGGATATTATCGAAGATTTATCCAGGATTTCTCCAAGATAGCTGGACTACTCACTCGACTAACCCAGAAGCAAGTCAAGTTTGAGTGGAATGACAAGTGCGAGGCTAGTTTCCAAGAGCTAAAGAAACTACTTTCATCGGCTCCGGTCTTAACTCTTCCAAAGGGAAAAAAAAACTTTGTCGTCTACAGTGATGCATCAAAGGAAGGACTAGGAGCAGTGCTCATGCAGGAAGGAAAAGTCATCGCTTATGCATCACGAAAGCTCAAGCCGTATGAAGCCAATTATCCAACGCATGACTTGGAATTGGCAGCGATAGTGTTCGCGTTAAAGAAATGGAGACACTATCTCTACGGAGCAACATTCACGGTTTTCACAGATCATAAGAGCTTGAAGTATCTATTCTCCCAGAAAGATCTCAATCTGAGGCAACGGAGATGGATGGAGTTGATTGAGGACTATCACTTTGATATTCAATACCATCCCTGGAAAGCTAACGTAGTAGCTAACGCTTTGAGCAGAAAGGCGAGCTTAGCTAGACTTATGATTCGAGAGTGGGAATCATTAGAAGAGCTGAGCAATTGGAATCTGACGAGAACCAATACTCAGATTTCATGTGCTAACATTTTAGTTAAACCCGATCTGCTGAATGAGATTAAGGAGGCACAGGGGACTGATGTGCATCTTCAAAAACTGAAGGAGAAGATACTTAAAGGAGAGAGATCAGAATTCTCGGTACATGAAGATGGAGTTATCAGATTTTGGAATCGAGTTTGTGTACCGAGTAACGAGCAGATTAGGAATAAAATCCTCGCAGAGGCACACCGTTCAAAATACACTATACATCCTGGAGGAAACAAGATGTATAAGGATTTGAAACGAAGTTATTGGTGGGTAAACATGAAGAACCAGGTAGCGGAGTTCGTTGCGAGATGTTTGACTTATCAACGAGTAAAAGCAGAACACCGACGACCATCTGGTTTACTACAACCGTTGAGAATTCCCGAGTGGAAATGGGAACACATAATGATGGACTTCGTGACGGATCTACCAAGGACCATAGGAGGCCATGATGCTATTTGGGTAGTTGTAGACCGACTCACGAAATCTGCACACTTCTTACCCATCAAGAAAACTGATAGCTTGCAGAAACTTGCACAGACTTATATCCGAGAGATCATTCGACTGCATGGAGTACCAGTCGACATAGTATCGGACAGAGACCCGAGGTTTGTCTCCAGATTTTGGAAGTGCTTGCATGAGGAATTGGGTACCTCGCTAAGTTTCAGCACATCAGCACATCCACAAACTGATGGACAGTCTGAGCGAACAATTCAAACCCTAGAAGATATGCTGCGAGCCTGCACGTTGGATTTCCAAGGAAGTTGGGATTCGCACTTACCATTAGTCGAGTTCACCTACAATAACAGTTATCGTGCCACGATTGGGATGGCACCTACGAGGCATTGTATGGGAGAAAATGTAGATCCCCACTAAATCGAAATTGATGACCAATGGACTCCGAAAGAGAAACGAAAGTCGCCTCGATTCCAAAGGTCGACTTAGTTCGGAGGCCATGGAGAAGGTCAAGCGATCAAGGAGCGGATTCGCACGGCTCGAGCCGCCAAAAGAGTTACGCGGACATGAGAAGAAAGGATTTGGAATTTGAAGTCGGAGATGAAGTATTTCTCAGACTCTCACCACGAAAAGGATTGATCAATCCAAAGAAAGGAGGCAAGTTGAGTCCGAGATATGTTGGACCTTACAAGATTTTACAGAGAATCGGAAAGTTAGCCTACCGACTCGAGTTACCAGCACCATATGCGAGAATGCACGATGTATTCCATGTATCGAGATTGAAGAAGTATCAACCAGATCCCGAACATATCATCACTAGTGATACTCCTCCTCTAATGGAAAATTTATCTTACACCGAGAGGCCGATCCGGATCATTGATCAGCAGATACGACAGTTGCGTAAGAGGGAAATTCCGATGGTTAAAGTGGTGTGGCAGAACCACAACCGAGACGAAGACGCAACGTGGGAGATGGAAGAGGACATGAGGAATCAATATCCAGAACTATTATGAAGAGAATTTGGGGACCAAATTCTTTTAAGGAGGGGAGGACTAAATTGCGAGAAAATAAAACTTAAAGGACCCCTCTGAAAATTTCGAATTTTGGGACTGTACTCAGGTTCAAAAATGACTTTTGGACATTTTAATAAAGTTTTAAGAGTTTTAAGATAAATAAAATCAACCTTTAAAAGCCCAAGGACTAGATTGTAAAATTTTAGAAGTTTAAGGGCTACTTTGCAATTTTTGAAACTGTACCAGACCTTAATTTTAAAATTTTAAATTTCACTCTTAAGGGACTGGAAATGACATATTTTAAATGTATTCCAAAAATCCAAGTGTTTAGAGCTTGGAAAGTAATTTTACTAAAATTGAGGGACTAAAGTGTAAAAGATTAAACTTGAGGACCCAAATGAAATTTCCAGGCCTTATGCAGCCCATGCACCTGAAATACTAATTTAACTATATCTTAATTATATTTTGGACCCAAGGTTCAAATTTCATAACAATTGAACCCCTAAAAGCCTTAAAGGCAATTATTTCAAAATGGGACAAAAATGAGATTTTCAAACGTTAAAGGACCTACACTTATTTATTTTAAAAACTGCTTTTTTCCCAATATCCCACTAACCTTAGTGATATTTTCCAACTGGAATCACATTAAAAGACCTTCCGGTTTGTGAGTTCCGATTATTTTAAACTTAAGGCCCAAAATGACAATTTTAACAAATTTGGGGCCAATGTGAGAATTGTATAAAACATCGACCTCAAAACGTTAAAAACCTGAATCTCTGAACAATTTAGAGATTTTAGGAACTGACCTCATAATTTTTCAAGGTCGGGATATTTATTTATTCAATTTTTAACCCCAAAAGTATTGATTTTTACAAAACGGGGCTAATTGTAAATTTTCTTTTTATCAAGGACCTAATTCAAATTATTTTCCTTTTACTAAGACAGCCCTGGACCCTCTGACTTTAATTATTAAATAAAATATTTTAATTTCTCAAAAACCCCTTGACTTATCGGATCGTCTTGACCGATTAATACCCGATCGCGGAGCGACTTCCTCGTCTTGCGATTTTGAATCTATAACAGAACTTATGTTCCGCCTAATCTTTCATGATATCGAAGATTGATTATCCTTCCGGTAATCATCTTCATCCAAATGACTCCACCAACGCCATAATTGCCACTCGCAATTTTCGAAAATTTTCCTGAACTGCTTCCCTGAATCAATAATACTCGACTGCCTGGTTGACTACCTGAACTTGTATGTACATTCCTGCCTAAGTCAACTTGGTGTGTCGAGCTCACAGTCGGAATGGATACGTCGGGGATGGAACCGGGCAGCTCGGCTGCTTTTCCACTCTTCCGGCCCCATCGTCCTAATCCCGCAACTGAGGGACGAGTTTGTCCAAGGAAGCGGGTCGTCGTAGTACTTGAGGTATAATCATGATTATGACAAATCCGAGCCTTGCTAGCTCCAGTGTGGATTTTGTCTTTGCCTATGGAGCGATAAGGTGACAGGTCTTGGACCATCTTGCTCGGGGAGTTACAAGGAAGAACGAAGGAATCGTTGTCTGATCCAAACGATTCTGGAGTTAATCGGACCCATTTGGTTGGCGCTACAAATCCGTACGCAACTGCTACTTGTATTGCATTGGTTGGCGCTACAAATCCGTACGCAGCCATTATTTGTCTTGCATAGGATTGGCGTTACATTCCGTACGCAATCCTACCTGTCTTGCTTGAACCACTTAGTGCTTGTGTGACCACGAACTATTTTCTTAAACTGTATAAGTATATTAATTAAATATATTTATCACGACGCTTGTGGACTGTGTGTGAATTCATGCATCATATATCACACGTTTTCATATACTGTTTTCTCGTATTAACTATATATCGCGCCACACTTGCACACGATCACCCCATCCACTGAGATTTTTGTCTCATCCCCTTCTATTTTCCAACTTTTAGAAGAGGACTTCGTTGAAGATGCTGAACCGACCACGGACTGAGCTTCCGTACCCCGCTTGTTGGACTCACTATCTTTTATTGTTGTTTTTGCTGGACTTGTTTCTTGTTTTAACTGTTGGACTCTTTTATTTTCTTTTCATTCCGATCAGAATCAAGGGGGCGTAGGACCGCTGACTATTAAGTTGTTATCTTTAGTTGATTCCGGGGATGTAATTCGGATATTTGTGGGACTGTAAGTTGTAATTTGTACTTATGTTATTTTATTTTCGCTGCTATTTGACTCTGTTTCATTGGGTTTTCGTTGATATCCGTCTAGACTGTTTGGTTATTTGTATTTACATTGTGGATCGTCGTCACGTCCCATTTAGGGCATGACATAAAGGGCTCTTCAAAATGTTTGTACTGAGTGTTTTCCGCCAAGAGGTGAAAAATAAGAATATTAATTATGTTTACTTGTTGGATTGTTCTAATTTATGGCAGGATAGATTAGGACACGTAAACTTCAACACAATTAAAAGGTTAGTGAATCTGGAATTAATACCAACGTTTAAAACCGATTCAGAAGAGAAACACGAAATTCGTGTTGAAGCAAAAATGGCTAAAGCACCGTTTCATTCGGTAACGAGAAGTACAAAACCACTTGAGTTAATTCATACAGATGTGTGTGATTTAAAACTTGTGTAAATGCGGGTTGGGAAAGAGTACTTCATAAAGTTTATTGACGATTGCACAAAATATTGTTATGCATATCTTTTGAAAAGCAAAGATGAAGCTTTAGTAGCTTTCCAACTTATAAGAATGAAGTTGAAAATCAGCCTAATTTGAAAATTAAGATGACTCGAAGTGATGGAGGTGAAGAGTATGTTGCTCTGTTTGAAGAATTATGCTCGTAAGCAGGTATAATTCATCAAACGACAGCTCCCTACTCACCTCAATCAAATGGTGTAGCATAACGCAAAAATCACACTCTTAAGGAGATGATGATTGTGATGTTGATAAGTTCTGGCTTACCCCAAAACTAGTGAGGGGAAGCTATTCTTTCTGCAAACTACATTCTTAACTAGATCCCACACAAAGGTAAAAATAAAACTCTATATGAGTTATGGAAAGGACGGAAACCATCATAAGTACCTTAAAGTGTTGGGGTGTTTGGCTAAAGTTGAAGTACCTAAACCAAAAAAAGTTAGAATTGGTCCCAAGACGATTAGTTGCGCTTTCATTGGATGTGCAAACAATAGTAGTGCATATCGCTTTTTAGTGCACAAGTCAGCTATTCCTGATATAAATAATGGTATGATCATAGAATCAAGCAATGTTGTATTCTTCGAGACTATCATTCCGAACAAAGAAATGGAAGAAGAAGGTTCGAATAAACAAACTTATGAAAGGTTACTTCAAAGTTATGATGAAGAGGAACCAAGACGCAATAAAATGACAAAAGTAGCTAAGTCTTTTGGTTCTAATTTTTAGAAGATGAACCTAGAACTATTCAAAAAGCTTTGTCTAGTCCATAAGCTTCTCTCTTGAAAGAAGCTATCAATAATGAAAAAGATTCCATCATGCAAAATAATACTTGGGAGTTGGTTGATCTCCCACCAGGTTGCAGACCTTACGGATGGAAATAGATCCTTAAAAGGAAGTACAAAGCAGATGGATCTATAGATAAGTACAAAGCGCGTTTGGTAGCTAAAAGGTTTAAACAATAGGAGGGATATGACTTTTTTGATACGTATTCTCCTGCTACGACGATCACATCCATTCGTGCTCTCATTACTATTGCAGCTTTGCATAACCTTGAGATACATCAAATGGATGTGAAGACAACATTCTTGAATGGTGAGCTTGAAGAGGAGATTTAAATGGAACAACCTGAGGGGTTCGTTGCACCCGATCAAGAGAGAAAGGTGTGTAAATTTGTTGAGTCACTTTATGGACTAAAACAAGCACCTAAGAAATGGCATGAAATGTTTGACTCGACCATGAAGTCAGATTATTTCAAAATCAATGAATGTGACAAGTGTGTCTACATTAAAGGTACTATAAATGATTACGACATAGTCTGCCTTTATGTATATGATATGTTGATTATTGGTAGTAGTCATGATTTAATCATGAATACTAAGAACATGTTAAAGAAGAACTCTGACATGAAAGATATGAGATTATCTGATATTATATTAGGGATTAAAATCTCTAGGACTTCAGATGGAATTATCTTGTCACAATCTCATTATGTCGAAAGCATACTTAGAAAGTTTAATGTTTTTGATAGTCCTTTGGCTAAGACACCTGTAGATCTAAGTCTACACTTGGCCAAAAATAGAGGAGAACCTGTTCCTCAGCTGGAATATGCAATGATAATTGGCAATGTGATGTACTTAACGAATTGTACACATCCAGGCATTGCATATACAGTGAGTAAGCTAAGTAGGTGCACAAGTAACCTAGGTCAGGATCACTGGAAAGCCTTGACCCGGGAAAGTATACCATGAACTATGAAATACTTTATACGAGATATCCAACAGTAATTAGAAGGATACTGTGATGCCAACTAGATACCAGACACAAAAGACTCTAAGTCCACAAGTTGATATGTTTTCACCATATGTGGAGGAGCAATGTCATGGAAGTATTCTAAGCAAACGTGTATAACCGATCCACTATGGAATCCGAGTTCATTGCTTTAGATAAAGCTAGAAAAGAAGTAGAATGACTTAGAAACTTATTGGAAGATTTTCCTTGTTGGAATAAACCGGTGCCACCTGTTTCGATACAGTTTGATAGTCGATCGGCAATTGGAAAGGCACAAAGTAGTATGTATAATGCTAAGTCTAGACATATTCATTGAAGACACAATACCATTAGACAGTTGATATCAAATGGGGTTATTTCGGTTGACTATGTGAAGTTAAAGGAAAACTTAGCGGATTCGCAGACAAAAGGAATAAATTGAGATCAATTGATAAGTTGTTAAGGGGAATAGGTTTAAAATCCACAAAATAAAGAATGTTCATAGCGGTAACCCAACCTTGTGAATTGGAGATCCCAAGACCTTGGTTCAGTGGGACAACTAAGTTCTGAATATTCAGCTATACACTTGGAAAATGTGTTAGCTCATTCCCGAACTTCCAAGTGAAATAGAAACATGTTGAATGTGGTGAGGTTGTTAGGAAATTTATTTTATAGATTTTGATGATATCATGTAAAACCTAAACTAGGAAGTTGGCACCCCATTTTCCTTGTAATTTGTATTGTAATAGACAGTGCTGGAAAGCTGAGTCAAGTCAGCTATGCCAAGGAAAACAAGAAGTCAACTGCGGACTGGATTGAAGACTCTGATGTGTGTCAGCTGAGTATGGCCAAGAAGGAACTCAAGGACTCGACTGAAGGCGTGTCAGATGAGGAACAGTTGTAAGAAGTGTCAATCAAGTTATCTCAAGAAGCCAAGTCTCAAAGTTGAAGTGACAGTTGAGTCATCCAATCACTGGAAGCTGACCCAAGTCACCTGGGGTAAAGACAACAGTCTAGTCAAGACAACTGAATTAGATCCGTTGATTGAAGTCAAGAATGTTACTCAGAATAGTAACATGTCAAAGTTGTCAAATGTAAAGTTTTAGTCCCAATTTTGTGCAAATGGGATAAACCAATGGGAAACACTGCACTGTGTGTCAAAAAATCTGCAATGCTGCAAGACATTTAATACGAGGAAATGTCAACATCAATGACTACAGACAAGACAAGTCAACGAACATAAGTGACTTTTGAAATTAGCCTATCTCTTCAATGGGCAAAATTTCAAAAGCGCACTATAAAAGTCTGAGGAATTTATTGAGAAAATGTTACCTGAACCACGAACAAGCAAGCAATATTCAAGCAATTAACCTGCATTATTCTCAAGTACTTTCAAGCAAATACTCAAGTCTGAAACTCGAAGGAAATAGATACAACACAAGCTGTGAAGGAAAGACAACTTTAAATCTGTTGAAGAGGAAACTTTTGAAGAATCAAAAGGGGTCTACTTTCCAAGAAGGATTGTAGGAAGGTTCAAAGTCGAACCAGTATCAACTTTGTTAGAGGGCTACGTGATCAAATCCAAGAACTTGAGAAGTGAACTCAAGTAGCAAGGCAAATGCACTGCGTGAAGAAGCTGAGTCGTAAGAGAAGCCACCGTGTGTGATCAAGGTTCTCTCGGATCGTTCACCACTTTGTAAATTGATCATTACTTAGTGGATTTCTCCAGGAGTTGGAGAAGAGAGGATTAGAAGAATTACCCCATCTTCGAACCTCTATAAAAATATTTGTGTCATTTACTTTCAAAGACATTTACTTTCTTGCATACTTACATCATATTTCTTTGTTAGAATCATATTTGTTGTCCATTGATTAATAACCAAAGTGCTAAAAATCAAGTGTTAAAACAAACTTAAAACAAAGCAAGGGTGTTAAGTCTTCCGCTGATAAAACCAAACCAGTCAAGTTAAGTTTAGGTTAAACAGCCGAGTTATTCTGTCAACAGCTCTATCGAGTTTGTTGAGTGGCTAACTTAGCTGAATAACCAACTTAGTTGTCCCTCAAGGACACAACTGTTTGAGTCAACTCTGTTATAATTTTAAAATGAATAAAATCGAAAATTTGTTAAGGTTTATTCAACCCCCCCTTCTAAACCTTACTCACACCCCTTGGGATCTACAAGCGGTATCAGAGCGGTTGGTTCATTGAGCCTTCCGCACTGGTTACTGAACTAGATCTCTATCTTTTCAAAAAGGTTTTAAACACTTGTATTTTCAAAATCTTTCATTTTAAGCAAAGCTATTATTATGGGAGCAAATCTGACACGCATTCCTATGTTCACTGTTGAAGAATTTGATGATTGGAAAATTCGTATGCAGGCTCATCTATCTTCATTACATGATGAAATGTGGCTTGTGATAGAGGATGGGCCACTGCAAATACTGAAAGTGAACACGGCTGTAAGATGAGCAGCTGCAGCTGAAGGAGAATAAGCTGCTGCTGAAGCAAGACCAGTCATGGTTGAAAAACTAAGGACTGAGTGGACAAATGATGATAGGAAGAGATATAACTTGGACAATGCGGCCAAGGACACTACAAGACATTGGACAAAGCAATGTTCAATAAAGTCAAATCTTGCAAATCTGCAAAAAAAATCTGGGATAAACTAACTTTAATTTGTGAAGGATCAGAACAAATTAAAGAAAATAAATTGTCTGTTCTTGTTCAAAAATTTGAAAATTTCAAAATGCTTGCAGGTGAAACCATGGATCAGCTAGATGCCAGATTCACTTAAATCACAAATGAGCTTTTAGCTCTTGGGAAAGAATATACACAAAAGGAAATGTGCATGAAGATCTTAAGGAGCCTCCCAGCTCAATGGGAAATGAAGACTATGGCCCTGAGACATTCAATTGATCTCTCAAGAACATCTAACCATGAGCTATTCTCAGACCTCAAAGCATATGAGTTTGAGCTGAGAAGAAAAGAGAAAGAGGAGATAGTTGTACCCAAGACAGCTGCACTGATGGCCAAGGATGGAAAGAGAGTTGAACCCAAGGAAACCATAGACCAGGAGGAAATTGTCCTAATAGTTAAAAGATTCAATAAGTTCTTCAATAAGAACTATAAAAGAAATAAGGGTGAAACCTCCAGAAGACATTCATCTCCCTCCTAATCAAGGGAAGATAGGCCACCCAAGAGAGCTGAGCATCAAAGGGTTGAATATCAGAGAGCTGATAATCCAAGAACAGAAAAAGCTGATCAAAGAGTTGAAAACCTGTGTTGGAACTGCAGACAACCAGGACATTTTGCAGTTGATTGTTCTTATTCAGCAGTCAACAAATATAGGAATGAAAAAGAAAAAGAAAAGTCTTCAGGGAAAGAAGGCAAGAAAAGAAGAAAGCCATGTTAGCTGCTGAAACTGCTCTTTGGGACAACCAAGTCTAATGAAGCAGCAGACTCAGAGAGTAGTGAAGCTGACTACTCAAGTGACTCTGAGGAAGAGGCTATGATTTGCCTTATGGCTAAAGAACAAGATCAACCAGATCAAGAAGTTGAGGTGCACTCTAACTCATCTCATTCAAATTCAAGTGATAGTGATTGTGATACACACATCATCACCCACTGATCTTTATGATTCATTAGGCAAAATGATGAAAGATTTTGAACACATAAAATGCTCGCACACAATTCTAAATGAGGAAAACAGCCAGCTTAAAAGCCAAAACTCACAGCTGACTAAAGAGTTAAGTAGTCTGAGTCACATAGTTGATGAGAACACTAAGCTGAAGGCTGAGAATGCCAAGATCATAGCAGAGTTAGCTGCTATAGAAAAGAAGGAAAAAGATCTCAAAAATGTGATTGCCTCATTTACAAAGGCATCCAAATCACTGGATGACCTTATCATGAGTCAAAAAGAATGTGGAGATAAGACAGGCATAGGGTTTAACTCCTTTGTGCACAGTCAAACTCCAAAAGTGATTTTGGAAAAAATGATCTTCAAGTAATGAAGCATCTCAAAAATCCAAAACACCAAATGTTGCAGTCATATTCACTCCTAAGTACAATCACAAACAAACTGGCATTGGATACAAAGGAAAAGGAAAATAGCCAGTTAAGTATGCTGAGAGGACAACTGAGAAGAAATCCAGCCGAGTTCCTCAGCAAACTCCAAACATAAAATACTCTGGGAAAAGCAAACAGAGCTACCAAAAACCCCAGAAGTTTCATCAGAGAAACACATATGATGGGAATGGTAGAAACTATCCAAACTATGTTGATTGAAATAATGTGAAACATCAGCAAAGACCTATGGAATACAAGCCAAGATGGCAAAGACCTAAAACTCGAAAAAGGTCATTCCAAAGGCAAAAGAGCTATTATCGAACACATATGCATCCAAGCACTACACCCAGAATTTTCACAACTATCCCAAGAAAGAAATTGCTAAAACACACACACATCAAACATACAGACAAAAGAGACAACATTTGTATGAACATAAAACCCCAAGCAATTTGATAATGTGCACTATGATTATGGCACAGATAGATGGCAACCTCTTAGAGTCAAGTCCTTTGGCTATAGGTTGGTTGGATCATCTTATAGCACTAACCCCTCAGGACCCAGGCAAGTATGAGTACCTAAACACTGATTTCCTTGTTTGCAGGTTCAAGGAAATAAGTTGAGTGCCAAGGACCTGGTACATGGATAGTGGTTGTTCCAGACATATGACAGGAAACAAGAAAAACCTATCAAGATTCAAGGAGATTAGAGGTGCAAAAGTCATATTCAAGCAATTAACCTGCATTATTCTCAAGTACTTTCAAGCAAATCCTCAAGTCTGAAACTCGAAGGAAATCGATCCAACACAAGCTGTGAAGGAAAGACAACTTTAAATCTGTTGAAGAGGAAACTTTTGAAGAATCAAAAGGGGTCTACTTTCCAAGAATGATTGTAGGAAGGTTCAAGGTCGAACCAGTATCAAGTTTGTTGGAGGGCTACGTGATCAAATCCAAGAACTTGAGAAGTGAGCTGAAGTAGCAAGGCAGCTGCCCTGTGAAGAAACTGAGTCGCAAGAGAAGGCAGCTGTGTGATCAAGTCTGTCTCTAGACTGTTCACCACTTTGTAAACTGATCTGTTACTTAGTGGATTCCTCCAGGAGTTGGAGACGAGAGGATTAGAAGAACTACCTCATCTTCGAACCTCTATAAAAATATTTGTGTCATTTACTTTGAGCACATTTACTTTCTTGCATACGTACATCATCTCTGCTATTAGAATCATATTTGTTATCCAACTGATTAATAACCAAGTGCTAAAAATCAAGTGTTAGAACGAACTTAAAACAAATCAATGGTGTTAAGTCTTCCGCTGATAAAACCAAACCAGCCAAGTTAAGTTTAGGTTAAACAGACGAGTTATTCTATCAACAGCTCTATCGAGTCTATTGAGTGGCTAACTTAGCTGAATAACCAACTTAATTGTCCCTCAAGGACACAGCTGTTTAAGTCAACTCTGTTATAATTTTAAAATGACTAAAATCGAAAATTTGGTAAGCTTTATTCAACCCCCCTTCTAAACCTTACTCACACCCCTTGGGACCTACAAATATTAAGTTTAAGACTTTTAATGATTCCTATACCAAAAGGTGGAGTATGGCAGGATACTCTTCAATAAGTGAGAAGTAATGGCCGCATCAAAGAAACACTTATGAGTCTAAGATATGGTCAGGGCTGAAATGGACATAACGTGAGAACTACAGGTGTTAGGATTGTTATTGTGTAAGTACTATTGTCTCGGTTTACACAAAGGACTGAGTAGTTCAAGACATCGCGTCACTGAGCAATCAGTAAATCCGATAGTATTTTACTAAGGAACGTTCAAAGCCACAAGCAACCATCCAGATGCAATAACAGTTCGCCGAGACTTTCAAGCGAATTCGCATACATGCATGGATTAATTTCATTCATGTGGGTGATTGTTGGAATTTGGTTTTTGAAGAAATGGGTGTTGACCCATTTTTGACTAAATATTTAAGTGGTTTCTATTGGTGGGAAATGTAATTAAATTATATGATAAAATTCCATTGAGTATATGAGATTGGCATTTTGAATTTCTCAAAACCAATTTCGGGTGAATGAGAAATTAATCCTAAAAGTTAGCCACTTAAAAGATAATCTCAATCTCAAATACCCAACATATGATGGATGTATGAAACAGTATTATTCTACAATCTCAATTTACACATGAAACAACAAAACATGTCAAAATGTTTGACCATTGATTCTTTAATATTAATAGGTGCCAAAATGCATGCAACTCAATTCTACATTGTAACTTTAGTATCAATTTTAGAAAAGAAAGCAAAGAATTATAAAAAAACAAGTCAAATTAAAGAGAAACCAGTTGACCATCCTTTGGACAGTCGCCTTTACCAACTAGAAGAGCAAAATAAATTAGCAATGGCAAACAAGGATGAACAAAATAAGATTTTCTTTTTGGCAATTAACACGGAAAATGTTAATTTGTTATTGAATAAGACCATCTTTTAGGTTGTTCAACTACCGACAGATAAAAACAACAGATTCAAAGCACAAAATGGCAATAGTGGGAAATCAAAGACAAAAATAAAAGGTCACCGAGAGACAGAAGCAAATTGGATGAAAGCTAATTCAAGAAAACAACTCTCTTCCTCTTATACCTCCCCCCCCAATATTAACAACATTGTCCCTAGGGCAATACTTCCCCTACATAAAAAACCCACAAAAAGAAAATCAACAAACAAGAAAACCTCAAATAACAAATACATCAAGAGAAAGAAAATAAGATAACCTGAGCTCGATGGGCCTAGGCAACGCAGAAAATCTGATGCCGAAAGACGGCCAAGGCACGACGAGCGCCTACGTCATCGTCGAGTTCGAGTTCATGACGCCGTTCGATACCTAAAGAAACTCTGGAACTCAACGTCTACAATGACAAGGACGGCAAGAGAAGCACTTTTCTTGGAAAATCGTTGACGAGGGAATGACGGATTTTGAAGGAGAAGTAGCTGATGAGGGTTAGAAGAATTGACGAGGGTTTCTAAATCTCTGAAGAATGTTCTAAGTGTTGAGATTTTTGGGGTTTGGTGGGTTGGTAAAATTTTCGGGAAAATATCTATTAAAAAATTGGGGAAAATTAATTTTAGAATTAATTACAAAAAGTACCCTTGAGGTTTGATATAATTATAAAAAACCTAGTTAACTTTTAAAATTACAAAAAGTACCCCTAAAGTTTTATTGTGTCTAATATTTACTCCTTCATAAGCAAATAATATTTCAAAATACCCCCTCGCATTTATAAAAATATTACAATTAGCTCCTTAATTTTAACATTAAATCAAACCTCAGGGGTACCTTTTATAATTTTAAAAGTTAGCTGGGTTTTTTTGTAATAAGGTCAAACCTCAAAGGAACTTTTTGTAATTATCCCTTAATGTTTTTTCTTAAAGTGATAATAATTGAGTTATAACATCTAATTTAAGTAAATGATGTTAATAGTGATGTTATAAACCAATAAAAGATGGACAAAGAAATCTGTTTGAATAACCGATCTTAAAAATGATGTTATAAAATAAGAAAGGGGTGGTCAAAGACATCATCTCTTAAAAATGATGTGTAATAGCAAAACAATTTCGATCAGCAACATCGCTTCACTTAAAACATGATGTCGTATAGTATAAGACATAATAAAATTCATGAAACTGATGTCTTTTAAGCGATGTCTTTGAGCATTTTTCTTGTAGTGGCGGATTATGCTGAGGAAGTTGCTAATGCTTAATGGTCGGATTCTGCGACACACCACACTCTTTTTTTTTACCGTGCGCTCGACACGGGCTGTCCCACCCCCTCCGTCTCAATGAATTGCATCTTCTGTAATATCTGGGGGATTGGGAACATTGCTTCTCGTAATGTTCTTAAGGCTTTATGTCAGAAGCATAAACCTTCGATTTTGGCTATCTGTGAGCTTAAGGTGGACATTTCTTCGATATCGGCTTCCTAATGGAGTAGTCTGGGTTTGAGTTTCGTGGCTCAAAACTTTCTTTCTAATGGTCGGGCTGATATTTAGGTTTTCTGTGATCCTGGCATCTCTATTTTGCAACAGGTTTGGATTTCTTCTCAATGTATTGTTCTGCAGGTTCAGTTGGGTTCTCTGGTTTATCATATTGGCTTTGTTCATGGTTTATGTAATCATATTGCTCGGTGCACGCTTTGGCTGGATTTGAGAAATTTGGGTCTTGATGATTTATTGCTTATCGCGGATTTTAATGCTGTTTTGGGTCATCATAAGCGTTCGGGCAGTGGTATTTTATCCCAGGCCTCTTGTCAGGACTTCAGGGATTTTTTGGAGGATGCTGGTTTGTTTTCTGTACCGACAACGGGCAACTCGTTCACTTGGTGCTCTCCCCGTACGCCTCTATCCCTTCTCCAGGCTAAATTGGATCGAGCCCTAGCAACGTGTCAATTTTTCTCTCTTTGGCAAGTTGACAAGGGTTTGGTTCGTCCTCGCATAGGCTCGGATCACCATCCCATTTTGGTCTCTTGCTCATCTTCTGTAAGCAGTGGTCCGATTCTATTTCATTTCCAGCGTATGTGGGTTTACCATGACTCGTTTTCAGATCTAGTAACTTCTTCTTGGGCCCTTTCATGCGCATCGCCTAACCTTCTGCTGCGCGTCATGTGGAAGCTTAAAAGGTTGAGGCAGACTATTATGGTTTGGAATAAAGACATCTTTGGGGATGTTAATCAAAGGGTGGATAGTCAGATGGAGAAACTTTGTCAGATTCAGGCAGATATTGAGATGTTGGGTTTCTCTGTTGCACGTCGCGATATGGAATTTGAAGCCCAAAATAATTTGTCCCACACGTTATTGTTACAATCCGAATTCCTGAGGTAAAAAGCTCATTCGGCTTGGCTTAAAGGATGGATATCGTAACACTACCTTTTTCATCGATGTTGTCAGATTCGGGGTAGCCGTTCGGGTATTTAGGGTTTGATGATTGATGGTAATTATTCAGACGATCCTGGTGTTCTTGGGCATCACATTACCTCCTTCTATAAGGAGCTTTTCTCGGACTCACGGGGCACCATTATGGATTATTCTATGGTTGATCAGGTGATTTCTCCGATGGTGGGGGCCGTGGATAATGCTCTCTTAATGGCTATTCCTTCGGACTCAAAGATTCGGGAAGCGGTGTTTGATATGGGATCGGACAGCTCTCCAGGCGCGGATGGTTTTACTGGGGCTTTTTATTGTCACTGTTGGGACATTCTGTCGGGAGATGTTACTGCAATAGTTCGGTTTTTCTTCACTAGCTCGACCCTCCCTTCAGGGTTGAATGCTAGTTTTATGGCCCTCATTCCGAAGACGAAAGATGTTAACACTATTGACAACTTCCATCCGATCATTATGAGTAATTTTCTTTTCAAGATTATTACTAAGATTTTAGCTACTCATTTGGGAACTATCATTGCTGCCTATCTGTCGCCCATGCAGTTTGGATTTATTCTGGGTAGGCAGATTCATGATTGTATAGTTCTGGTCTCTGAGGGCTTTAACGTGTTGCATGGACGGAATGATGATAGTATGATTTTAAAGATTGATATCTGCAAAGCATTTGACACGTTAAAGTGGGGTTTTCTGCTTCACGTCTTGCAACGGTTTGGTTTCTCAGAGACTTTTGTTCACTGGATTGAGGTTATTCTCTAGTCTTCCAGAACTTTCGATTTTTTGATGGGACGCCTGTGGGATACTTCTCTTGCTTTAGAGGTGTTAGACAGGGAGGCCCTCTATCTCCTTTGCTCTTTTGCATCGCGGAGAAGGTACTAAGCAAATTTATTGAGATGACGGTAACTCAGAATCAGCTAAAGTTGCTCGTTACGCCGCGACATGTTATTTTTCCATCTTCCATTCTTTACGCTGATGACATTGTTATCATGTGTGGGGCCTCTTCAGCTAGCGTCCATACCCTGCTTCAGATCATCACCTTATATGCGGATATCTCGGGTCAGGCTTTCAACCCTCGGAAATCTAAAGTTTACTTCGGCTCCTGGGTCTCGAATCATGTGTGTGGGCATGTTGAGACAATCATGGGTATCCAGTCAGGGGATTTCCCTTTGGTTTATTTAGGTGCCTCTATATTTAAAGGTGCCCCTAAGGCTGTGGATTTACAGCCCATCTATGATAAGGTGATTCTCAAATTTAGAAGATGGAAAGGGTCATTTTTATCTCTTGCTAGTCGAGTATGCCTAGTTAATTTGGTAATTACCAGTTCGTTTGTGCACACGATGATGGTTTAAAAATGGCCTAGGTCCTTGCTCAAGCAAATGGAAAAGGCCATGCATAATTTTATTTGGACTGGGATGTTAATTCTAAAGGTTCGGTGGTGGTCAATTGGAATCGATGTTGCATGCCTCGGGCTGAAGGGGGCTTGGGCGTGAGATCTATTATTGCGGTTAATACCGCCTTCCTGATGAAGATGGGTTGGAAAGTTATGAATTCAAATTCGGTGATTTTCAAAACTCTCAGAAAATGGTATTTGACATCGGACGGTTCGATCCGTAGGTCGTTCATCCCCTCTTCTATTTGAACCAGGATTAGGCCTTGCATTGAGGATTGCTTGGATGATTCTCGTTGGATCCCTGGGTGTAATTCTGGGGTTTTATTCTAGCTAGACAATTGGTTGGGTTATTCTATTACAGACAGGATTGGTATTCCGCATGAGTACAAATATTTATTTGGACATCACATTTCGGAGTACTTCTATGTAGAGTCCTGGCACTTCACCTTCTCATTTGTTGAGACTTACTTGGATCTGGTCCGGAATATTGTTTAGGTCCCCATCGCTCCTTCATCGCAGGACAAACGGGTCTGGTTGAACTCTAATGATGGTAATGTTACCTCGAAAGCAGCGTATTCTCATATTTGCCCCCATTCCCCAGTGGTCCAATGGGGTACTTGGATTTGGTCCCCTCACATTCCGGAACGTCGGTATGTTGTGGCTTGGCGTGCCATCTACAATCGGTTGGCAGTCTTAGATTTATTGCGCCCTAAGGGGAGTTTCATCGGCCCCTCAGTCTGTGCTCTTTATTGTGCCTACGCTGAATCGATTGACCATTTGTTTGTCTCTTTTGTCTTTGCAGGGGCTCTTTGGCGTTGGATTTTTTGATTCATTTGACGTTGACCTCTTCATGGCTTATAGCTTTAATGAATTCTTGGTGCGTTTAATGAATTTTCGTTTTAGTGAGCAGGTTCATTTCTTATGGCGAGTGGCTGTTTTGTCTTGCATCTGGCTCATTTGGCATATCCGGAATGATTTGACCTTTAACAATAAACTCTGGACGATGGACGCGGCAATCCTTCATCTTCATGTTCTTATCGTCGAGTCTGCTTCCTTAGATCGGGGTTGCATGTACAATGATCAGCAATACCTTTTCATCCTTCGTAGACTGCGTGTTCAGGGGCGGGCTAGACAAGCCCCGAAGATTGTGGAAGTTAATTGGCAAAAACCCCTTCCGGGCTGGATCAAGGTGAATACAGATGGTAGCGCTTCGGGGGCACCGGGAGTTTTACAGCTTATGGAGTATTCTAGAATTGTAGAGGCTTATTTCGGGGTTATTTTGTGGAGCGTTGTGGCACGGGATATGCGTTTGAGGCTGAGTTAGTGGCAGCAATGTGGGTCGTTCATTATGCATTCGCTAAGGGCTGGACACAACTTTAGCTAGAGTCGGATTCTGTTTATGTGGTGAACTTGCTCCATAAGAGATTCGTTGAGGTTCCCTGGCGTCACCTAAGCAAGTGGCGTTATACTCTTTATATGCTTTCACAAATGGAGCTGATGGTCTCACATATTTATCGCTAAGGCAATCGAGTGGCGGACATTACTCCGAGTAAAAAGTCGGACACCGACTTGTTGGGGCATCCCGCTGCGGATATCGTGCGATTTCTCACAGAGGACTATGTTGGTCACCCAATTATAGGTTTGTTACTTAATGCATCCGGGCTTCATTTACGTATTTTTGGCCTTTCATTTCTTTTATGGAGGGTACTATTTTTCCTTTTTCGCCAAGGGTTTTTCCCACAAGCGTTTTACCTTGGGAGGTTTTAACGAGGCCCCAACCATTCAGCCATTTGGTCGGCTTGTGACCATTTTGATTTACTTTTGTACTTATTTTCAGGCTTATTTCTTTGGTTACCTGATCAGCATGTGATCATGATCACACTCTTTTTCATTTTTTATATATATTTCGATTTATTCAAAACAAATGGATGATTGTCAAAAATCTAAATCTCGAAGTACGACGATATTAAATATTCTATATAAACTAGTTTGACTCCTCAAATAAATTAGTTGACTCTAAAAATATGAACGAAACAATAAAATAACTTCTGGCATCCACAATCCACCGCCTCACGCCTTCGCCAATCTCCTTAACTGAAAAACAAATTTGTTTAAACGTGGGATGAGCTTTCAACTCGCTCAGTGGGGACGCATTGTCTAAATCAAATACACAAGCATAATCATCACTGTATACACACCTATGATTTCCATGGTTTGATCAAACAAGCCCGTAGGCTAACTGTGGATTACAATTAAGTACGTTAATATTTGTACAATTAAGTACCTTGGCAATGTACAGTTAAGTACTTTCGTGTCATGTCATGTTTAACGTGCCCATACATATAAAAATTATAAAAAGGCATTTAAAGTAGATAATAAGCAGTAAACCCCACCTCAAAAACAAATCGTGAAATAAACGTGGAATGCAAATCCTCAATCCTCGGCCTCGTGTTCTTCGTGTTTGGTTGAAGGCTGGTCAAAAGTGTCAATGGGTCATCTTCTCCAATTAAAATCTCTAAAATTTGAAGTTGAAATGAATCATTAATTCACAAAAACCAAAAAACTCCACTTCTCTAAATCAACCTCAAGCCCTTCCACGTCTTCCTTTCTCACAATTACAAAAATATCACTTTATGCTTCCTTTTTGTTTTCCCTTCATCCTTGCCCATGTCCTCTCACTCAACAATAAACTCTTTAAATAGAGTGTCAAAACCAAGTTGCAGGCTAAAGCCCAAATCCTCAAATTCACTTTGCAACCCTTCTATTCTCTCAATCTATATCTCACATCTCTCTCTCGTCTCTTTTCTTTTCTTTTTCTTTTTTTTTCTAGTGGTGTTATTGGATGGTTGATAGGTTGGCTACCCGAGAAATCTGAAAGACTGGTAAAATTTTGATGTGAAAATTGGTAATGATGAGGGTCTATTTATAATGTATATTAAGACTCCTAAAGTACTCCAAATTCTATTCTAATCTTGAATCTTTATGTCAATCGAAATATGAATTCTACTGGTACAAAGGAGACTCCTGAGGCCTAGAATTCTAAGGCACGTAGAATTTTGAATAATAAATAATTCTGGGAAAATCATAATACTCGTAATAAAAATATTATAATTGTTATTGATATCTTTTAAAAAAATCGGGATATTACATCCTACCCCTCTTATAAAAATTTTATCCTCGAAATTTCAGTTGTAAAATATAATATGTTTCTCGTGCAATCTAAAATATCATATAAGCATGTTTTTATTTCTAACATGAGAAATAAGCATGAATGAGAAATAAGCATGAACCCGTTTCTATTTGTAACATGACATAAAAACATGAAATTATGAAAATAGAATATTCTCAATAAAATATAAAGCGTACCTTTTCGGAGTTGGCTCGGCATGGCGGAGGTGGATAGTGGTAGACATATTTCTTTGTAAATATATTTTTGACTATCTTTTTTTTTATAAATAAAATTTCATACTGTACTAGCAAGTCTACAGAACCGTAGACCTGCTCTGATACCATTTGTAACGCCCCAATTTTTCTAACTTTGAATTAATAAGTACACAAATAGACCATGATCCATGTAAATTGATTTAATAAAATAAAATATAAATATAAATTCCCATAATTTCATGATTGTCAAAAATCAAAATCTCGAAGTACGACGATATTAAAAATTCTAAATGCACTAGTTTCACTCCTCAAATAAAATAATTGACTCTAAAAATATGAAAGAAACAATAAAATAGCTTCTGGCATCCAAAATCCACCACCTCACACCTTCGCCAATCTCCTTAACCTGAAAAAAATATATTTTTAAACGTGGGATGAGCTTTCAACTCACTCAATGGGGACGCATTGTCTAAATCAAATACACAAGCATAATCATCAGTGTATACACACCTATGATTTTAATGGTTTGATCAAACAAGCCCGTAGGCTAACTGTGTATATTAATATTTGTATAATTAAGTACCTTGGTGATGTACAATAAAGTACTTTCATGTCATGTCATGTTTAACGTGCTCATACATATAACAATCATAATCAGGCATTTAAAGTAGACAATAAGCAAAACCCCCACCTCAAAAATAAATCAGTGAAATAAACGTGGAATGCAACTATCTGAATCCTAGGGCTCGTGTTCTCCGTGTTTGGTTGAAGGCTGGTCAAAAGTGTACGCAATTTTGAATTCAAACCGTAGCTTACCTTTTCTTTTTCAATAGGTAGAAGGAAGACAGTAGCACCTCTCCTATCCTAACTCTTTGCTCTTGTAGTCGAGAAGGAAATGGGTCATCTTCTCCAATTAAAATCTCTAAAATTTGAAGCCCAAAATGGATCCTTAATTCACAAAAACCCAAAAACTCCACTTCTCTAAATCAATCTCAAACCCTTCCACGTCTTCCTTTCTCACAATTACAAAAATATTACTTTATGCTTCATTTTTGTTTTCCCATCATCCTTGCCCATGTCCTCTCACTCAACAATCAACTCTTTAAATAGAGTGTCAAAACCAAGGTGCAGGCTAAAGCCCAAATCCTCAAATTCACTTTGCAACCCTTCTATTCTCTCAATCTATATCTCATGTCTCTCTCTCGTCTCTTTTTTTTCTTTTTCTTTTTGTTGTCTAGTGGTGTTATTGGATGGTTGATAGGTTGGCTACCCGAAAAATTTGAAAGACTGGAAAAATTTTGATGTGAAAATTGGTAATGGTGGGGGTCTATTTATAATGTATATTAAGACTCCTAAAGCACTCCAAATTCTAATCTAATCGTGAATCTTTATCTCGATCGAAATATGAATTCTACTGGTACAAATGAGACTCGTGAGGCCTAGAATTCTAGGGCACGTAGAATTGTGAATAATAAATAATTCTGGAAAAATCATAATACTCATAATAACAATATTATAATTGACATTGATATCTTTTAAACAAATCAGGATATTACACAAAATATCTCGAGTACTTGCGAAAAGTTTCCCAATCTTTAACCCCGTTTCCGTAGATATCCAATGGTTTGGAATGCTCCATGCTTGAATCCATAAATCCACTTCATTAAACTCCTCATTTTCAATCACCATACCTTCCTTCCATTTTTTAGAAGAATGCATTGGTTATCAAAGGTCCAAACTTTGCTATTAAACACCCTTTCCAAATCATTCTCTTTCTGGAATACGAACTGATAGAGGTTTTTTCCTAGCTCCCGAATCACGAACTGAGCTTTCAATACCCAAATGTTTTGCAGCGTGCTTTTGAGCCCAAGGAAGCTAACTCTCTTATTACCATGTAGTTTACCAAATAAACTCCTGCGGGTTCCTCGATATTGACTGCAACATCCACCTCTTCCAAAACTATACCCTTATCCTCCTATTCAGACAGTGAGAACTTCTTCAAACTACCTACCAACTCACACGCCATCCCCAAATAGCAGCTAGCACAGTCCCCCCAAGCACCAAATGATCATTAACCTGCACAACCAAGAAAGAAAAAACACCAAGTTAAAGAAACATCCATTTCAACAAACCAGGTCCTCAAGAAGGCAAAGAGATAGGAAGGAAAAAACCAGAGGTCAAGATAAAACAACACTAATGAAACAGTAACCAGGGAACCAAAACAAGAAAACAAGAAGAAGGAGACGGCTAGGTCAAACAAGAGGAAGGAAGAGAGAAGATGGAAGAGAAACCAAAAATCTCCAAAAGAGAACTGTGCACGCTCTCCAAGAGAGAAAAAATAGCTTCCTGCTAGAAGACAATATTTGAGTTATTTGAACTATTTGAGAACTTTGAAAGTATGCAAATATCCATGAC
Source organism: Rehmannia glutinosa (assembly GCA_016081115.2). Taxonomy (NCBI): domain Eukaryota; kingdom Viridiplantae; phylum Streptophyta; class Magnoliopsida; order Lamiales; family Orobanchaceae; genus Rehmannia; species Rehmannia glutinosa. The sequence goes on along the minus strand of CM071928.1, from coordinate 41,400,431 downwards.
CTATAAATTAAAATGAATCATACAATGTCAATATTAATGCAAATAACACATAAATAACATGTAATGCATGGATTATATTGGCCAGGTGAGTAGTGAGAGGTTCGGGTATTACATATCCGGGGGCCCTCAATAAAGGCCCCCAAGGAGGAATCGACATCACCCGAGGCCTTTGGGGAACACCTTTAGAAAAATAACAATTTGTTATTTGGGCCCCCCTATCAAGTAAATTACTAAAATTCAGCATATAGACAAAATGCTAAGGGAAAAAGGTCAAGCAATATCTAAAAGAAACTTGCTAACCCCAAAGTGGAGAGGCTCTCTCACAGGGGTGTCCTCATAAATTAAACCCCTGGAGGGGAGAGTCTCCCTCATGGGGGAGTCATCGTAAATTCAAGTCAGAAAAATGTGCAACGAAAAAGAGCGAAAAATGCTAACACCTGTGCTGGAGGAATGAATGCAGTAGAATAATGAAGATAAGGGCTCCGGAAAGAAAACCCCACGCTCCTGAAAGACGCCCCCTCTGGGCCACGAGAGGGCACCCTCTCTAGGCCGCAGAAGGGCGCCTCTGAGCTCTTAAAGGGCGCCCCTTCCGGGCCGCGGAAGGGCCCCCTTTGATCTCCTAAAGGGTGTCCCCTCCGGACTGTAGAAGAGAGCCCCTCTAACCTCCGTACAAAGATCTCCCGCCATTCCAGAAGAACTAAGGCTTTCTCCCGAAAGGAAGGATCCATCTCCACACAAAATATGAACAAGTCTCCACCAACAAGAAATCATATACACATACTACATGTCAGGCATGAAGAAGCAAATACATATAAGGAAAAGGACAAGTATAAGTGTAACATCAAAGCAACGGCGCATCATGCAACTCCTAAGGGCAAAGAAACATCTCAAGAGAATAAGCAGGAGAAAATATTCGAGTACATGAAGCAAGACCTGACAGACAGTCAAGACAAAGGCCATGTAGACGGACTAAACTGTCACTACTCGTGCTGGGGGCTCTGCTCTCCTCTGCAACATTGACATCATCGAACTCCTCTCCATCATCACCGCTCGTTCCATCAGCTCCGTCGAAAAGTCCTGCAAGACCTCAACTCTCAAGTTCCACGAAAACTCACTCATAAGAAATATGTTGCCTTCCCAAAAAGTCTAAGTCCCGAGGGGACTCGTCACATGAGAGAAACTCCAATGTTGGGCTCCGGCGCTCCGAGAACCTCTCCTCTTTTAGGGAACCACTTCTTTTAATGATACATCACCCTGTCAACTCGAACACAAATTACATATTCGCAGGACACCCAACTTCTCCCGCCTTCGTAACTCAGAAACTAGATCAAGACATAGCCCCGGAGTCAACCTAGAAAGACATTGAAAGGAAATTTTGCCAACTCACTCCCTCGGGATACTACTCGACACTTGGGCGGAGGTCTGGGTCGATACTTGAGCCGAGAGGCCTCTTTTGAACTATCTCCCTCAGACTTGTTGGGAAATTTATTGTTTAGATTTTGATGGATGCCATGTAAAACTTAGAATAGGAAGTTGGCACCCCAATTTTTGTTGTAAACCGCATTGTAATAAATAGGGCTGGGTCAAGCCGAGTTAAGTCGCCTATGCCCAAACATGCAAGAAGACAACTAGAGACTAGAAGGAAGACTCATTGCAAGATAGCCGAGTATGGCAAAGAAGAGAAGACGGAAACTCGATCAAGAAGCGGCTAAGATGCAAACAGAGTGAGATCAAAGTCAACTCAAGATAAGCCAAGTCTCAAGTTGAAGTGACGGAAGAGTCATCCATGATTGGAAGTCGACTCTAAGTCACCTGGGAAAGCAAGGAAATGCAATCAAATCGAGATAATCAAAAAGATCCGTTGCAAAATCAAGAGAATTACTTAAACAAGTAATATCTCCATGCTACCTTTCTCGAAGTGCTCACCCCGTAACCGTGCAAAAGGAATAAACCAATGGGAAGCACTACACCGTGTCGAACTCGAAAAGTCAAGAACAATTCATACGAGGAAATGGCAATTCCAAGGACATCAACAAGACAAGCCAACGACCACAAGTGACTTTCAAAAATAAGCCTATCTCTTCAATGGGAAGATTTTTGAAAGATCACTATAAAAGGCCGAGGAATAACTCGAGAAAAAGTTACGAAGGTTACCTTGACCATCCGAGAATTGAATACATGCAAGAAAGAAACATTTTGTAACCTCAAATATTCTCAAGTTATTAAACGCTCAATCCTCAAGCCTACATTACGAAGAACATCAATCCAACACTCACCGTGAAGGAAAGATAACTTCAATCGCTTGAAGAGGAAATTATCAAGAATAAAGGGGTCTACATTCCACGAAGGATTGTAGGAAGGTTCAAGGTCGAACCAAGTCTTGAGCTTTTGGAGGGCTTCGTGATCAAATCCAAAGAGCTTGAGCAAGTGGGTCAGTAGTAGTAAAGGCACCGCCCTGTGAAGAAGAAGTTCGAGTCGCACGAGAAGCCACCGAGTGATCAAGGCGTCTCCGATCGAGTCCCAAAGGATCAAGTCACCGTGTGATCAAGACTTGTATTTGGATCTGTTACCACTTTGTATACGATCAATACCTAGTGGATTCCTCCAGAGTTGGAGAAGAGAGAGTAGAAGAATTACCCCATCTTCGAACCTCTATAAAAACTTATCGTGTCATTTACATTTCAACACTTTAAATTCCTCGCATCTTATTTGCTTAACTTTGCCGATAAATTTGCTATCTACTTGATAATTTCTAAGTACTAAATCAAGCTTTAAATCTCTCGCTTAACCATAATCAAGGGTGTTAAGTCTTCTTCCAAAAAACAAACCACATTGAGCTAATTTAGTCTTAACAAATGAGTCATTCTATCAACAACTCGAGTCAGTGCATGAGTGACTAACTCTACTATTAACTAAATTGGTTGTCCATCAAGGACACAACCGTGTAGTATCAACTCGATATTTAAAAAGGACTAAATCGAAAAGTTGGTAAGGTTTATTCAACCCCCCTTCTAAACCTTACACTCACACCCCTTGGGACCCGCAGTGGTATCGGCGGTTGGTTCATTGAGCCTTCCGCACCGTTCTTGAACTAGATCTCCAAACTTTTCAAAGTCTCGCTTTAGTACTTAAATTTTCAAAACTCCTTTTATCATTAAAATTTATTATCATGGAAGCAAATTTGACACGCATCCCTATGTTCACAATTGAAGAATTTGATGATTGGAAAATTCGTATGCGAGCTCATCTATCAAAGATTACATGATGAAATGTGGATAGTGATAGAGGATGGGCCACTCGCAAATCTTAAAAGTGAACACACCGTAAGAAGAGTCACTGCAAATTTGAAGGTGAAGAGGATGTTGCCCTAGACCAGCTATGGTTGAAAAACCAAGAACCGAATGGACAAATGATGACGAAAAAGATACAACCTGACAATGTAGCCAAGGACATCCTTTACAAAACCTTGACAAAGCCATGTTCAATAAAGTCAAATCATGCAAAACGCTAAACAAATGCGGGACAAACTAACATTGATTTGTGAAGGCTCGTGAGCAAATCAAGGAAAATAAATTATCGGTGGTTGTACAAAAATTTGAGAATTTCAAAATGATCGCAGGAGAAAACCTGGATCAACTGGATGCTCGGTTCACGTAAATCACCAACGAGCTATCTCGCACTTGGAATGGAATATACACGAGAAGGAAATGTGTATGAAGATCCTAAAAAGTCTCCCAAATGAATGGGAAATGAAGGTCATGGCACTAAGACATTCCATGGACCTATCGAAGACCTCCAACCATGAACTATTCTCGGATCTCAAAGCCTACGAATTTGAGCCGAGAAGAAAAGATCGAGAAGAGACAAATGTACCCAAAACAAATTGCTCTAATTGTTAAGGATGGAAAGAGAGCCGAGGTCAAAGAAGTCATTGATCCGGAAAGAAATAGCCATGATGGTTAAAAGGTTCAACAAGTTCTTCAATAAGAACTACAAGAGAGGCAAGGGCGAATCTTCCGTAAGACACTCGGCTCCCTCCAAGTCAAGGGAAGATAGGCCAACCAAGAGGACAGATCATCAAAAAAGTCAATATCTAAGGGCCGACAATCCAAGAATGGAAAGAGTTGATCAAAAGGTTGAATATCTATCTTTGAACTCAGAGGCAACCAGGTCACTACGCCATTGATTGTCCATATCCTCGTAGTCAACAAATACAGGAATGAAGAAGAAAGAAAGGTCTTGAGAGAAAGAAGACAAGAAAAGAAAAAGGCAATGTTGGTCGCAGAGATCACGAGACAAGTCAAGAGAGACAAATGATTGAGAGAGCAAAGAAGCTAACTACTCAAGTGACTCGAAGAAGAAGCCCTGATCCGTTTGATGGCCAAGGAACAAGATCAACCTCGACCAAGAAGATGAGGTACACTCTAACTCATCAAACTCGATTCTAGTGATAGTGATCGTGACACACACACTTCATCACCCACTCGATCTTTATGATTCATTAGGCAAAATGATGAAAGATTTTGAACACATTAAATCCTCACACACACTACTAAATGAGGAAAACAAATACTCAAGAGCCAAAACTCACAAATGACTAAGGAGCCGAGTACTCTAAGTCAAATAGCTTATGAGAATAAAAGTTTAAAGGCCGAAAATGCCAAGCTAATAGCAGAAATAGCTGCCATAGAAAAGAGGGAGAATGACCTCAAAATGTGATTGCCTCATTCACTAAGGCATCTAAATCATTGGATGATCTTATTATGAGTCAAAGAGAATGTGGAGACAAGACAGGCTTAGGATTTAATTCCTCTGTGCTATGTCAAACTCAAAAGTAATTTTGGAAAAAGGATCTTCAAGCAATGAAGAGTCTAAAAATCCAAAACTCAAAATGGTGCACACACATTCACTCCAAAGCACAATTACAAGCAAACCGGCCTTGGTTATAAAGGAAAAGGAAAACAACCGGTTGAGTGCGCTGAAAGGATAAATGAGAAGAGATTCAAATCAAGTTCCTCAAAGAAACTCCAAACAAAAAATACTATGTAAAGAAGAAACAGAGCTACCAAAACCCCAAAAAAATCTATAAAATAAATACATATTATGGGAATGGTAGAAAATATCCAAGCCAAGTTGATTGGAATGATGTGAACTATCGGCAAGATAGACTTATGGAATATAAGCCCAAATGGCAAAGGCCTAGAACTCAAGAAAGGCCATTCCAAAAGTATAAGAGCTTTCATCATCACACATATGCACCTAGGCACTACACTCGGAGACACCACAATTACCCAAAAAAGGCGATTGCTAAAACACATACACAGCATACGTGACACAAAAGAGACAGTTGTATGAACCTAGAATCCCCAAGCAATTTGCCAAGATTAATTATGATTATGGCACGATAGATGGCAACTCCTTAGAGTCAAATCATTTGGCTATAAGTTGGTTGGATCATCTTACAATTCTAACCCCTCAGACCTGCATAAGTATGGGTACCTAAAACTTAATTTCCTTGATTGCGGGTTCAAGGAATAGTGAGTGCCAAGGAACCTGGTACATGGATAGTGGTTATTCCGGACATATGACAGAAATAAGAAAAATCACAAAAATTCAAGGAAGTTAAAGGAGCAAAAGTCATATTTGGAGGAAATGAAGCTCCACGTGAAATAAGAGGCATTGGATCCATCAAGAGGAACGGATTAGAAATCACCGATGTTGCATATGTTGAAGGACTCAACTTCAACTTGCTAAGCATCGATCAACTCTGTGACAAGGGCTATAATGTTGGATTTGACATGGGTATATGCCAAATCAAGGATACTTGAATCGAATGAAGTTGTGTTGCAAGGATGCGCACAAAGAACATTTATGTAGTAGATTGGTCAACCGCTACACCCAAAGACATGTCTATTAGCAAAAAGCACAAATTGAATCAAGTTGGTACATGGCACAAAAAGCCGAGTCACCTAAATTTCAAAACGATTAACAAGCTTGCCGTAAGTAATCTTGTGGAAGGACTTCCCGGACTCAGATACAAGAAGGAGAGTATATGTGACGATGTCGAAGGAAAAACAGATCAAATCATCATTCAAAGAAAAGACCCGCCATCTTCAACAAGAATATTACATCTCGCTACATATGGATCTATTTGGCCCAAAGGAACCAAATAGCATAAGTGGAAAGAAATTCACCTTGGTGGTAGTAGATGACTACTCAAGATATTTATGGACTATATTCATGTGTAAGAAGAAAGAAACTCTACGAAACCGCCACAACCGATGAAGAAAATTCAAAATGAAAAGAGCCAAAACATTATCAAAATAAGATCGACAGAGGAACCGAGTTTGTCAATGGGATAATAACTCGGTATTGTATTGAAAATGAAATTGGTCATGAATTATCTGCAAAGCAAGGACTCCACAAAGAGAATGGAGTTGCGAGAAAGAAGAATAGAACTCTCAAAGAAGCGAAAAGACCATGTTAGTCAAGTAGGGTTACCAAAAAGATTTTGGGTCAAGCAATCAACACAACTTGCTACACTCAAAACAGATGTATAATAAACAGATAGTGACAAAGACTCCCTATGAGATTTGGACAGGAGAAAACCAAATGTTGCATATTTTAGAATATTTGGATGTAAATGCTTCATCCATAACAATGGCAAAGACAATCTAAAGGCTTTCGATGCTAAAGTCGATGAAGGTATCTTCTTGGGATACTCAAAAAGCAAAGCCTACAGAGTACTCAACAAAAGGACTATGGTTGTAGAGGAATCATCCGGTTCAGGACTATGGTATTCGATGAGCCAAATGTAAATGGAGAAGATATTGAAGAGTCAGTCGATTGATAAGTCAATCATCCAAACATAAAGAAAAATCCCTATCTTTGGCCGAAACGAATTGTAAACTCGAAAAAGATGAGATAGTCAATCTCAAAAAAAATGGAAAATTTGCGGTAAGTGATTGTGAAAGAGCTGATCAAAGCAACACAACGCTAGACGATCAATCCAATCAGCTAACTTACTTCAACTTTGATGTAAGATGGTGAAAGACCATCCACCGAACTTGTCATTGGAGATATAAGAGAAGGTGTCAAAACAAGATCCGAACTCAACAAGAAGCTATGTTCACATGTTTTATCTCACAAATAGAGCCTAAAGATGTGTTACAAGCATTGGATGACACACATTGGATTCAAGCTATGCAAGAAGAGTGAATCGGTTTGAAAGAAATAAAGTATGGGAATTAGTTCAAATACCCACCCATCAAAATGTTATTGGTACTAAATGGGTGTTCGAAACAAGATGAACGATGAGGGTTCGTGGTAAGAAACAAAGCAAGACTAGTAGCCAAAGGATATTGCCAAGAAGAAGGAATAGATTTTGATGAAACATTTGCTCCTGGTAGCAAGATTGGAAGCAATAAGGATGTTTCTTGCCTTTGCAGCTCACAAGAATTTCATTGTATATCAGATGGATGTAAAAAGTGCATTCCTAAATGGTTTGTTGGAAGAAGAAGTGTATGTTGAACAACCTCCAGGATTTGAGCAGAAGACTCTTGGAGATAAGGTATACAAACTCAAGAAAGCTCTGTATGGATTGAAACAGGCACCCAGAGCATGGTATGATACTTTGTCACAATTCCTAACTGAGAATGGATTCACAAAAGGAAAAGTAGATAAAACATTTTTCAGAATTCAAGACAAGAAGAGTATATTGCTTGTTCAAATATATGTGGATGACATCATTTTTGGATCCACAAACAAAGAGCTATGTGAAAAATTTTCAAACCTCATGCAAAGTAAATTTGAAATGAGCATGATGGGAGAGCTGACATTCGTCCTTGGACTCCAAGTGAAACAACTGAAGGATGGAATCTTCATAAGTCAAACAAAATACACCAGAGATTTAATGAAGGTATGGAGGAGAAGTCTTCTGTGAAAATACCAATGAATACATCAGTCAAAATGGACATGGATGCAGATGGCAAGCTTTCAGATCAAACAAGATATAGAGCACTTATTGGATCATTGCTCTATCTCACAAAGAAGCAGCCGGACATCACCTTTGTCAGTAGGTGTATGTGCAAGATTTCAATCGCTCCAAAAGAGAGTCATATGACAAAGAAAAGAGAATCTTGAGATACTTGAAAGGAAGCCAAGAAGTTTGGCTTATGGTATCCAAAGGAAGGTGGATTCAAGCTAATTGGCTATTCGGACTATGACTATCTTTGGATGCAGAGTTGACAGAAAAGCACCTCGAGGCACATGTCAAATGCTTGGAAACAAGTGATTTCCTGGTTTAGCAAAAGCAAAATTCAATAGCCACCTCTACAACGGGAATACATAGTCTGGGGTACCACTTGTGCCCAAATCCTATGGATGAGGCAAAGAAAGAGACTATGAAGTTGAAGAAAAGGAAATTCCAATCATGTGTGATAACACAAGTGCAATTGCAATCACTCGAGAATCCTATGTTGCACTCAAGAACAAAGCATATCGATGTCGATATCACTTCATAAGAGATCATGTTGAAAAGAAGGACATCATATTGGAATATATCTCAACCGATAAACAAACAAGTTAGTGACATATTCACAAAACCATTATGTGAGTCAAGATTTGAAGAACTCAAGCATGAGTTAGGGTTAATCGAGTGAGCCGACACTCGAAGACTCAAAGAAAAGAAATGGAACACAAAAAAAAAAAAAAGGAAAAGGATCAATTCTCAAAATCGCTAAATGAATCACCATGTCGGAAAGACAAATGATATCCGAATTAGTGACAAATGAGTCATTGAGAGAACTGTGACGAAGAGTTAAATTAGCTAAGGGATAAGTTGAGTCATTTATGAGCAAAGTGACAAAAACGCAGTCATTTTTACTAAGCGGGAATATTTTTAAGAATGACGTCAAAGATAATGATGATGTGTACGACAAAAAAAGTCGCATACCAAGCTTATGATTGGATATAAATCTTTGCCGCATTAAATTCGAGACATTAAATGCTAATCTGCGTGCAAAATCTAAGTCGTTGATTTCGATCACATTTCAAAAACCACCCGCACGTCCTTTCAGAAACCATACTTAACCCATTTTCGTCTGTTTTCTCTCACATATTACCAAAACGGTTCATATCTATCTCAGAAGCAAAGGCAAAACTCTCTCAAAACCCTATCAGTATTCAAATCAATTTCTAAGTTTCTTTTCGGTGAAATCCTAAAAAATGGCATCAACCTATGATTTTGTCAAGCTAGGAAAGCAAATCCACACAGTCGGTCGACCGTGGATTTCGAGGGCATGGTGCTAAGAAGATCAAACGCCTGGCCATTTGAGATTCACGCTCCCGCAAAGAAAGAAAAAAGGGAAACCGCTCCCCGCCTCGCAAGATTTGAAATCACCGCCCCCCCGAGATCGTGTCTCCCCTTGCCCAAATGCTTTGATAAAATAGTTTACACGGTCGAGAAGGACTCTCAACTACCTTCAAATTTGGCGGGTTTGACGATCGTCAAAAGAGGAGATCATTGAAGATAAATAAATTTGAGTTTGTCTACAAGACGGCAAATCCTTCAAGGAAGATGGTCCTCGGAAGAAAACACCAATGCATGGAAAGACGCCCATGTAAACAAGAGGATGTTCACAAACCTCTCCTCGCCCAAGACTCGCCAAGAAACTCTCTCTCGAACCGTTTTCCCCTCAAAGTGCGAACTAAGAGACGACGAAGAATCATCAAGCACTCCGAGCTTGAGAAACCGTGTCTCCCGCCCGAGTCGACCAACTCCTTTCTCCGATCGTCAAAAGAGATCCGATAAGCCAAGGGCCGCAGAAAACACCATCTGAGAAACTCTCAACCGGAGAAGAGAGTCTCATCAAGATATTATAGATGAAACAACTAAGTCTGAGCAGAAGGCGTCGGAGAGGCAAATTAAGACAAACATTGTAGTTCGCACAAATGGTGAGACACAAGAAAGAAGGCGATAGAGATGATAGTGATGTGATGATCCTATCCCCACCTTACCCGGACATCCAAAATCGTCTACGAGAGTGGAGAAAGTGGAAATTGAGTCGATCAAGGGAACAGTTCCAACGGCCTGAATTTATAGAAGAGGAAGAGGAATCGATGAACTTCCTCGACCGACCTCTGTAATCTCAAGATCGGATGAAGAAAAATCGCAAAGATATCTTGCAGATCTTCAAGGATAAGGAGAAGGAGAGATAGGCGGAGGAAGGCGAGGCACGTGAGAAGGCCAAGATCTCGCCCTATCACCGCACCACGTAACACACACATCATCTCCTTGATGTCTTATCGCATGTGATGAGGATCTGACCGCCGCCGCCACGAAGAGTTGCAAATGCAGCAAGCAATGCATGAATCCGAATTCTTCATGAGAAGAGCATGATGGAGGGACCAGGAGAGTCCTCCAAAACACAAATGAAATCGATCCAATGGGAGTAGTGGAGCAAATCGCCACCGTTGTTCTTGCCGCCACCACTTCCCCACTCACTCGGAAGAAGGATTTAAGGAACTGCGATGAAACCGGGTTAGTGGGGACCCCAGGTCGAGCCAACCCCTAATGAAGGTGTCTTACCACTTGCCCCAATGGCCGAACACTCAGAGAAACAACCGGGAGTTTGGAGACGAGTGACCCCATTCCAAGTCACTCACCGGTGCGCCACCGAGGGGAAACTCCTCCACTGCAGCAAGGTCGGAGGATGCGCAGATGACTCCACAATGAATTTAGGAGGCGAAGTGGAGAAGGTACAAACACAAAATACACAAAGAAGTTGCCATCAACGAAGCTCGAGGCGATTGAGACTATCTCACCGAGGTGCCAACCGCTCTCGAAGGCTAATGAATGACGCTGACGATGCGATCGAGGCACAGACGGAACAGCCCTGGGAGTTAACACTGGGGCGATGAAAGTGCAATCCATGGGGTTGAGACTCCAATGGATGCCACCACGAAAGACCCTAAGACAATGTGACACCGTTGAAAGGGAGGTCAGGTCCAGTGCCTCGCCGCAGCTTGAGACTGCAGGAGGTAATGAAGGCCAACGGGAGGTTGATACTTCCCGGGGTAAAGAAGTCAAGTAGAGAACATCCCTCCTGCTATCATTGATCCATCTGAAAAGGAGATAAGCGCACTTCATGATTCCCAGGATAATCCCGATGTAACCTTTCTCGGGATCGAGAAGCGACGAAGAGGTCGAGTCATCCCCCGTGATGATCCAAAAGACTCACCGAGGATGTTCCAAGCACGAGCAAATCGATCTCAAGACTACTCATCAAACTTTCAATTTTGATGGTGAGCCACCAATGGAAATCTCATCATCGTCCAATGACGCTTCGATAAGGCCGAGGACCATCCACTCAATTGGAGAAACCAAACAGACCGACGAAGCTATTGAGACAATTGAGGCTCGGCAAGCCGGGTCCACTTCACAAAAGACCCCAAACAAAACAGTCCACTGCGCAGGCTCCCCAAGCCGCAGCAGGTTCGACTCAAAAGGAACTTCACGCGCACCTCTCATCATTGAACAAATCCCGGTTGGCGTGATGATTCTTTTGTAGAATCATTTCCTTTCTCTCTAGAGGTACCCGACCTCCCGACGAGTCGAAGAACGATCTCGCGTGCTTCCACAGCACTGAGATCATGTCCTTCCATCCAACACCATCGTTCGATTGGTGACTATGACTTTGATGCATGGCCGTCACTAACGGAAGAAACAAATTGTGAAGTTCGGGAGGTGTTCAAAGCATTATTTGCTTTGAAAATTGAACGGATGGAGAGGCACAAGGCCTCTATGGACATGAGATCGATAACGAGATGCCAACCTTATCTGCCGACTTGAGAGGCATAACATCGAATCGGGGAATGGTGGCAACAAAGAAGAAACAATGCGTGTGGAACAAGCTAGATATTTGAAACATTGTTCAACAAGTCTTGGTATGGAGAGCCGAGAATGCGATGCAAAAACGAAATTGAGAGAACACATTGAGCACATGCATGAAGCTCACACTACGAGATAAAGGCTGCTGCGTGAGCAAAATAAGAGTGATCTCCAGCGTATGGAAGAAAACATGGATAGAAAATTCAGCCTTCTCATGGCTGAGATGAAGCTAATTTCAAAGAGTCCAACGCTACTCGCTCGAATTTTGTGCCGCATACTCCGCAGCCAGACTCGAGCGAGAACTCGGCTATCGCAGGCTCGACTTCCCGCTGCCAAGATGTTTCGGGGGGGTTCCTCTCTCCTTTGATGATGTCAAAAAGGGGAAGATGAATACTTTAAAGCGCTAAAGAGATCTCAAGTCGAAAAGGAGGGAGCAAAGGAAGGAAAGACAATGAGGAAGTTACAAGGAAAAAGAAAGGAAAGTCTGTTGAGGGGAAGATCGAGAGATGTGACCTTAATGATTGCACAAACCCCCAACAAGGTCTTGTCACACTGATATTATCAAAGCAAAACTCCCAAAGACTTTCCCCACTCCAACACTCTGCTATATCTATGGGTTTGAAAAGAGAAAGACAATTGAAGCGGGGATGGAGGAAGTGGAAGGAAGGATGGATGCCCGAGTTATGAATATCTTGAAACAACATGGAGGCATTCCAAAGAGACAGAGACACTTATGCCATCTCGTATGCCGGAATCGAGCCAAGATCGGTTGATGAATTTAAAACGCCGCATCCGAAGGATACTTTGCAAACATGTCCATGGCTCAAGCTTGGGACTTGTCTTGGGAAAAGGGTCTCACGCTATGTGAAGAAGGCGACAGCAGAGAGACTACGACAAATCACTCTCTGCTGGTCACTCCGCTAGTCACTCAAATGGAAAGAAGACCCCAAAGACAATACACGCCCGAGGAAGAGGAAGAAACAGTGGTGGAGGAAGAGGTTTCGACCCAGGCCTCTGCCCCAAAAACATTGAGTACATAGATCCAGGCAAGAAAGGAGGGATCTCTTTGGCTGGTCTTGACCAAGTAGCCAATCTGCAAGTGGCTAAAAGCAATGTTGAGTATGCGAAAAGAATAGAAGAAGAAAATAAGAGACAAACTCAGCTATGGGAGGAAAGACAAGAGAGATTAAGAAGAGATGAAGTCCCAAGAAGGCTTATGAAAAGAAGAAGAAGGTGGTGAAGATGAGAAAAAGAGAAAGAAGACCGAGAAGATGACAGAATCAAGAAGATGAAAGAAGGAGGCGTGAAGGAGATGAAGTGTTGTTGTCCACCCCTTCATGTATTTTACTATGTAAATACATACTATGTAAGTCTTCTCGTAATAAAGTCAAATTCTCTATCTTTTTGTGTAGACAAATGTTTGCTCGATACATCTTGTAAAACATTGTGTAAAAGAACAAGAATGTTATGATCAATAAAAGGATCGATTCTACGCATACATTCTATGTGAATGCACTATCTGTATGTATCTTTGCTATTTACATTTTGAATGTTTTAAGTTTTGCATCATCAAAAAGGGGGAAATTGTTGGGAAATTTATTGTTTAGATTTTGATGAATGCCATGTAAAACTTAGAATAGGAAGTTGGCACCCCAATTTTTGTTGTAAACGCATTGTAATAAATAGGGCTGGTCAAGCCGAGTTAAGTCGGCTATGCCCAAACATGCAAGAAGACAACTGAGACTAGAAGGAAGACTCACCGCAAGACAACGAGTATGGCAAAGAAGAGAAGACGGAACTCGATCAAGGAGCAAATAAGATGCAAACAGAGGAGTATCACTCAAGTCAACTCAAGATAAGCCAAGTCTCAAGTTGAAGTGACGGAAGAGTCATCCATGATTGGAAGTCGACTCTAAGTCACCTGGGGAAAGCAAGGAAATGCAAATAAGTCGAGATAATCAAAAGATCCGTTTTGCAAAATCAAGAGAATTACTTAAACAAGTAATATCTCCATGCTACCTTTCTCGAAGTGCTCGGTCCCCGAACCGTGCAAAAGGAATAAACCAATGGGAAGCACTACACCGTGTCGAACTGCGAAAAGTCAAGAACAATTCATACGAGGAAATGGCAATTCCAAGGACTGCAACAAGACAAGCCAACGACCACAAGTGACTTTCAAAAATAAGCCTATCTCTTCAACGGGCAGATTTTTGAAAGATCACTATAAAAGGCTGAGAATAACTCTGAGAAAAAGTTACGAAGGTTACCTTGACCATCTGAGAATTGAATACATGCAAGAAAGAAACATTTTGTAACCTGAAATATTCTCAAGTTATTAAACGCTCAATCCTCAAGCCTACATTACGAAGAACATCAATCCAACACTCACCTGTAGGAAAGATAACTTCAATCGGTTGAAGAGGAAATTATCAAGAATAAAGGGGTCTACATTCCACGAAGGATTGTAGGAAGGTTTAAGGTCGAACCAAGTCTTGAGCTTTTGGAGGGCTTCGTGATCAAATCCAAAGAGCTTGAGCAAGTGGGCGGTAGTAGCAAGGCAAAGCGACTGCCCTGTGAAGAAGCCGAGTCGTGAGAAGCCACCGAGTGATCAAGGCGTCTCGGACATCGAGTCCCAAAGGATCAAGTCACCGTGTGATCAAGACTTGTATCCGGGACTGCCCACTTTGTATATCGATCAATACCTAGTGGATTCCTTCAGAGTTGGAGAAGAGAGGAGTAGAAGAATTACCCCATCTTCGAACCTCTATAAAAACTTATCGTGTCATTTACATTTCAAAGACTTTAAATTCCTCGCATCTTATTTGCTTAACTTTGATAAATTTGCTATCTACTTGATAATTTCTAAGTACTAAATCAAGCTTTAAATCTCGCTTAACCATAATCAAGGGTGTTAAGTCTTCCAATAAAACAAACCACAATTGAGCTAATTCGATCTTAACAAGTCATTCTATCAACGGCTCGGTCGAAATCCATGAGTGATTAACTCTAACGATTAACTAAATTGGTTGTCCATCAAGGACACAAATTGTGTAAGATCAACTCTGATATTTAAAAAGGACTAAATCGAAAAGTTGGTAAGGTTTATTCAACCCTTCCCCCTTCTAAACCTTACACTCACACCCCTTGGGACCTGCAGGACTCCTCCTTGGGAACCTCATCATTTTGGCACGAATCCGAATCAAGCTCTACTTCCTGTCACCATCACAACATAACTCCAGAGCTAAAGGGGAATATTGAAGCCCAAGGGCAAATGCGAAAATGGAATAATAGAACTAAAGACCGAACGACCAAGGACGCCCCAGTCCCCGAGCAGAAATGATGAAGGAACAGAATCTGAAATTTGGCTTGAAATATGGGAAAACTCCGGGAAAGATGGAGGAAAATGTAACGAAGGAAGAACCGAGGGGCTTGAGCCGCCCCTCGGAGGTGCGCCCTCCCCTGCGCTCACGCGCCCTTTGCCCGCTTCGGGGAGGCACCTCAGAGCTACCTCTCTCAACTCTTGGGTTCTCATCTCGACTCTCCTCACTCGATGTACTCGACTCCTCTCTACAACTCTCCAAGGCACTATCCTCAATTTTTAAGAAAATTTCACTAAGTGATCTACCAAGCGAGGGAATTAGAAGACATGGTAAAGACCGGGCTCCGTCAAAGGGGGGTCCTCGTAAACTAAACTTCCTCTGGCGCTCCTGGAGGCGAGGGGCTCCCTTACATAGGGATCCTCGTAAATTTCTAAGGAATCTCAAGACAAGCCAAATACAATATCAGTTTAGCTCTTGCACTGGTCCATTCCTCCGCAACACCAGAGTTGGAGACTTATGTTAGAGGCAAAAACGACATTTAATAATTAATATATAATTCAGTTTATATATTGAATAATATTAATTTCCCATGGGCTATTAATGGAATAACCCGACCCAAAGGAGTCGAGACCGACCCATAGGCCAATTTCTCCTATACGGCCCACGAGGCCCATCACCCAAGTATAAAAAGTTCCCTCCTCTTCATTTGTAAGTTATCTGACTCATAACTCTATTATTCAGTATTCAGTTAATGTCTTATATTCTCTCTCGTTCACGACGCCGACTTGAGCGTCGGAGAGCCTCCTCCCTAGAAACCCCAAGGACCCTCCTAACATTTGCGTGTGTGCAGGCAAGTTCCCGTCTGAAGAACTGTCAGCTTTCGGAGAAGAAGACTTGAAGACTTCCCCTTGGGAAGAAGAAATTTCTCAGAAATCTTAATTTTGGAGTGATCTGTCCTAAAAAGCAGCATCATTGAAGAAGACAAGTTTATTAAGTATGATAATAATTTTTTTATGAGTATAACTTTCTTTTTGTCACTTCTTTTTACGTTTACGGAAGGGTTTATTGTGGCGCGAGGAGTATTAATTACGCGTTAACATATATATATATATATATATATATATATATATATATACATCCACACAAGATTTTTGTAGCTCACTGATATGTGGTTGAACTAAACA
The DNA here is from genome assembly GCA_016081115.2 of Rehmannia glutinosa. Classification (NCBI taxonomy): domain Eukaryota; kingdom Viridiplantae; phylum Streptophyta; class Magnoliopsida; order Lamiales; family Orobanchaceae; genus Rehmannia; species Rehmannia glutinosa. The sequence continues at coordinate 41,384,037 of CM071928.1, read as the reverse complement.
ATCTAAACGTTTTTTTTAGTCCTCAAAGTTTTTATATTTCGTCCCTCATTAAAATATGATCAATCGGATATGGAAGAATATAACGTCAAGATTGTTGGGGGGAATATTCAAACATGTGTAGCTGCTAACGTGTAGGCTCAATTATATGTACATGGACCTAAGTACACTAATTTTTATTTTTATTTTTTGAGGAAAAGTTCACTAATTTAGTTTTTCCACACCATCACATACGTCAGAATTTCAACAGATAAGAGAAAATTGCGCAGGAAATAATTATGGCTCTACCAGTATTATTTCTTGTAGGGACATATGGTGGAGGATGAAAAAAGATTCCAAGAGATGTTGTTCTCAATTATTTTTTTGAATGAATTTCAGATCAATCTATATTTCTCAATTCTTGACTTGGTCAAAAATTCTACCTAGATTTATTTGTTGAACATTTCCATTTTTCCCTCAACAAAACTGTCAATATCTTTATGTTTGGTGAAAAATAAAGTAGGTTAATTTTTTTATATTGATGCCGTAATTATAGGGGTTTACAAAATTAGTCCACTAAAGCTCACATTTTCAATAAAAGTAAAAAAAACATATAATCATGCAATTAAAAAAGCCTCGCAAAATGGAGATCCATTGGAAATTGAATATTTTACTGGAAAATATCACGTAAGCCCTTAATTAATTTTGCAATTTCACGGTGAAAAAAAGAATCAACTTCCCCAATTTTTTTAATTGTAGTGTTATTTTTTTAATTGCAAAATATAATTTTTAAAAGACAAGTTTGGCAACCGTATAGTCACTGAACCAAAATTGCGATCTATGTAGTCTATAAATATATGAGAAATTAGCGGAAATATCACTTTTTTGCGGAAAAAACACTGTATACGCTCACCTGAATTTTTGTCTCTTCCGGTTGAACTTTTTTTACTTTTTTACGCTCCTACATATTTTTTGATCATTTTTATATTTTTTTCTTTTTTTTCTAAGAAGTGTTTTTGTTGTTTCAATATTGCTTTATATGCTATTTATGTTGTTTCCATGTTATTTATATTTTTTCTTGGTTGGTTATATGTTGTTTCAATGTTGTTTCGATGTTTCAATATAACTTTTACCTAATTTTTTATGTTCTTTTATGTTCATGTGTTGTTAGGGAGGTCTGTTGTGAGACCGTCTCACGGATCTAAATCCGTGAGACGGATCCTTACATGGTCCTCCATTATTTCTCTCTCATGGTCCACCCTCCCTCTCTCCTCTCACCAATCCGTCTCTATCTCTCGTCCCTCTCTCTATCTCACATCCTCTCACACTGGCCCCTCCATTACCCCTCTATCTCACTCACGTCAACTAATGAACCCCCCCTCTTTCTTCACATCTCATTGTGGTCTCCCTCTCTCTATATCCAAGGTTTTATATACAAAAATCTCACAAAAAAAAAATACAATACTTTTCACTTAGAATTGTAATACTTTTCACGCAAATAATATCAATTTTATTATTTTAAAAGTGTATACTTTTAGAGTATCATTGATACTTTTTTTTTAATATAAAATGATATTTGTTTTAATAATAAGTATACTTTTTTAATAAAAAAAATGATACTTTTTTAATAAGAAATGATATTAAGTGGTACATGTTTTTTTAATAAAAAGTGATATTTATTTTAGTAATAAGTGATACTTTTTTCATAAGAAGTGATTCTTTGTTTCAATAAAAAAAAGTAATATTTTTTTTTAAATAAAAAGTGATACTTTTTCATAAGAAGTGATACTTTTTACATAATAATTGATACTTTGTTTTAGTAAAAAATGATACTTATTAAAAAAAAAAAGTGATACTTATTTCATAAGAACTGATACTTTGTTTTAATCAAAAATGATGTTTTGTTTTTTTAATAAAAAATGATATTTTTTCATAAGAAGTGATACTGTTTTCATAAAAAGTAATACTCGTGACACTATGTCACTGCCCCAAAATATGTGGAGGTGACGAATAAAAAAATGGAGGAATAATGAGGTGGTAGAAGAGTAGAATTAAGGTCCATGTGTTAAGTAACTCTCAGATAAATCACATTTGTCTGCCCTCTTGCCTAATTTCTTTCTCTTCCTATGGATTTTAATTTCTTGATAAGAGGTGTGGTTAACTGGAGTGGAGTTGTGAAGTTGTATTTTGTCATCTTCTAAGTTTGCTACATTTTTTCATTATTCTCGTTCCTCTCTCTCTCACACGCAGAAAGAGAAGAATTAAAAAGACAAAGAGATAAGATGAGCTTTTTGGATAAGAGTTTGACGGAATGGAAATTGTTGTCACGCCAATCAATACAGTTGGGTGGGCACTTGCCACCTTGACAAGCCCGTGGACTCAATGTGAGGATCCATCACACGGATTTAGATACGTGAAATGGTCTCACACAAGTTTTTGTGTGTTGTTTTATATATTGTTTATGTTGTTTCTGAGTTATTTTCTATAATGTTTTTAATGTAGTTACGATGTTTCTTTGTTGTTTCCATGTAGTTTTTAATGTCTCTATGGAATTTTTACCTATTTTTAAGCTCTTTTGGGTTGTTTCTATATTGTTTTTAATGTTGTTCTGATGTTTCTTTGCTGCTTCAATATAGTTTTCGATGTTTCAATTCATTTTTATCTAGTTTTAAGCTATTTTGCTCATATTTATGTTATTTTTTGGTTGTTTCTATATAGTTTTCAATGTTGTTCTGTATGTAGCACCTTCTAACTTACTTGAAATTTAATGCAAAAATAAATAATTGGAATGAAATACTTCAAAGATTACTTAAAATACGAAATAATAATTTTTATTTTACTTTAGTTAAAGTTTGCAGCGGAAATAAAGACTAATAATTAAAATAACAATTAATCCAGAAATATCTGTAATGAAATGAAAATGACATTCAGCATCCCAATCTATATATATATATATAAAAGCAAAATGTCACGCCCAAACGGACGCGACGGCGATCCACAACTTAAATACAAATAACCAAACAACATCTGAGACGAATATCATCGAGAACCCAATGGAACAGTCTAAATAGCGGCGAAATAAAATAACAAGTACAACTTACATCCACCACAACATCCACAATCCAAATTACATCCTCGAAAATCAACCAAAGATAACAACTTAAAAGTCAAAGGGTCCTACGCCCTTCAATTACTGACAGGAATGAAAAGAAAATAAAATAGTCCAACAACAATCACAAGAAACGAGTCTATCAACAACAACAAGAAGTAGTAAATCCAACGAGCGAAGTAAAAAGGCTCAATCCAAGGCCTTCTCAAGATCTTCAACGAAGTCCTCATCTAAAGGTTAGGAAAACGGTGGGGATGAGACGAAAATCTCGATGGATGGGGTGATCGTGTGCAAATGTGGCGATATATATAGATAATGCGAGAAAACAGTTATATGAAAACGCGTGAGTATGATGCATGAATTCACACACAGTCCACAAGCGTCGTGATAAATATATTTAAGTAATATACTTATACGATTTGAAAAACAATTCGTGGTCACACAGGCACTATGTGATTCGTGCAAGACAGTAGGATTGCGTGCGGAAATGTAACGCCAATCCCATGCAAGGCAAATAATGGTTGCGTCGGATTTGTAGCGCCAACCAATGCAAAACAAGTAGCGGTTGCGTCGGATTTGTAGCGCCAACCAAACGGGTCCGATAACTCCCAGAATCGTGTGGATCGATGAAGATTCCTTCGTTCTTCCTTGTAAATCCCGAGCGGGATGGTCGAAGACCGGTCACCTTATCGCTCCATAGGCAAAGGCAAAATCCACAATGGAGCTTGCAAGGCTCGGATCTGTCATAATCATGATTATACCTCAAGTACTACGACCCGCTTTCCCTTGGACACTCCATCCCTCGATTGGGGATTAGGGCGATGGGGCCTAAGAGTGGAATAGCGGCCAGCTGCCGGTTCCATCCCCGACGTATCCATTCCGACTGTGAGCTCGACACACCAAGTTGACTCAGGCAGGAAAGTAAATACAAGTACAGGCAGTCAACCAGACAGTCGAGTATGATTGATTCACGGAAGCAGTTCAGGAAAATTTTTGAAAATTCACGAGTAGCAATATGGCGTTGGTGGAGTTATTTGGATGAAGATGATTATCGGAAGGATAAGCAATCTTCAATATCTTGAAAGATTAGGTGGAACATAAGTCCCGTTATAGATTCCAAACCGCAAGACGAGGAAGTCGTCCCGCGATGGGGTATTAATTGGTCGAAACGATCCGATAAGCCAAGGGTTTTTGAGAAAATAAGATACTTTAATTAAATCTCTAAATCAGAGGGTCCAGGGCTATTTTAGTAAAAGGGAAAATAATTTGAGTTAGGTCCCTTATAAAAGAAAAATTACAACTTAGCCCCGTTTTGTAAAAACCAAAACTTTTGGGGTTAAAAATTGAATAAATAAATATCCCGACCTTGAAAAATTATGAGGTCAGTTCTTAAATTCTACAAATTGTCCAGAGATTCAGGTTTTTAAAGTTTTGAGGTCGAGTTTTTATAAAATTCTCACATTGACCCCAAATTTGTAAAAATTGTCAATTCGGACCTTAAGTTTAAAATAATCGGAACTCACAAACCGGAAGGGCTCTTAATGTGATTCCAGTTGGAAAATATCACTAAGGGTAGTAGGATATTGGGACAAAAGCAGTTTTTAAAATAAATAAGTGTAGGTCCTTTAACTTTTGAAAATATCCTTTTTGTCCCATTTTGAAATAATTGTCTTTAAGGCTTTTAGGGGTCCAATTGTTATGAAATTTGAACCTTGAGTCCAAAATATAATTAAGTTACAGTTAAGTTAGTATTTCCAGGTGCATGGGCTGCATAAGTCCTGGAATTTCATTTGGGTCCTCAAGTTTAGTCTTTTACACTTTAGTCTCTCAATTTTAGTAAAATTACTTTCCAAGCCCTAAATACTTGGATTTTTGGAATACATTTAAAATATGTCATTTCCAGTACCTTAAGAGTAAAAATTTCAAATTTTAAAATTAAGGTCTGGTACAGTTTCAAAATTTGCAAAGTGGCCCTTAAACTTTCAAAATTTTACAATCTAGTCCTTGGGCTTTTAAAGGTTGATTTTATTTATCTTAAAACTCTTAAAACTTTATTAAAATGTCCAAAAGTCATTTTTGAACCTGAGTACAGTCCAAAAATTCGAAATTTGCAGAGGGGTCCTTTAACTTTTATTTTCTTGCAATTTAGTCCACCAACTTTTTATTTTTACATTTTTAAGTCCAAAATTGAAATTTAATCAATTATGCTCGAATTTTCCAGGTTATAAGTCATCCAAAACATGGATTTCAAAGATCATACACATGCATATCCAATACATACAAGAATTCATCAAATAGAACATTAAATTGTACATGCATGCACCTAAAATTCAATAAATAGCAATTTTGAGCAACTCTTGAGAATTTTCATGATTTGATACATAAAATTGACATGCAATACATAGATTATATATCTCAAGGGCTCATGACCAAAATTCTACATGCATTTTAATAAAAACACCTAGAAGTTGGAAAATATTTTTCCACCCACCTTAAATTGGAAAGTTGTGAAATAAAAAGGGAAAATTTCACAACTTTGGATGAGGTCACTTAGGTCAGCCCCTAAGTCAAGAAATATCAAAAATTTGGGTTTAGAAAAATGAGAGAAAAATTAAAGTGAAAAAGAAGGAGATAAGAAAATTGGAAAGACTACACTTTATCTTGTGTAGTAGGTGATTTGAAACTAGTTGAAGCTTCAAATTTGGAAATTTTGGTTCAACTCCAAAATCACCTAAGGTCAGCCCCTATTTCTCAAAAATGAAAAAGGGGTGTTAAAATTTGAAAAAAATAAGGAGAAGAAGAAAGAAGGGTTCTAGTGTCCAATTCTTACCTTGTAGTCCAAATTTCTCTACTAATTATTCAGCAAGTCTTCTAATTTCACCACCATGCATGCATGTCTTCAAGTGGTCTTCTAAGTACCTCAAAATCCAAAATTCAAACTTAAATTAAAAAGAGAAGGTGATGAGTAGTAAGATTTTAAGTTGAATTGAGGAGTGAAATTTCTTACCTTTGGGAGTGTTGATTTCAAATTTTTGAAGAAATTGGGAAGGAGTTCTTGAATTTTTTTTTTTTTAAGTGTATAAGAAAGAAGATGAAGAAAGGTAGAAACAAGTTGGAGAATTGCTACAAGAGAGAGAGAGAGAGAGAGAGAGAGAGAGAAGTTGGTGAAAAATGAACCAAATTTTGTACAATATTGCCTTATGGCCGATCCTACTCAAGGGAGGGAGAGAGAAATTTTTTTCAATGCTTGATTCTTGCTTCTTGCATGGGAGACAAGAAGGAAGTGAAAGGTATGGGCATAGTCAAGGCATGCATGGTGTTTGGTGAGGGAATATTTGAATGGAGTAATTAATTTGGGAGTGAGTGGTGCTAGATGAAATATTTAATGGGGAAATTTGTGGGAATTTGAGAGGAGTATCAATTGGAATATTCAAATATGATGTCTTGCATTTTGTCCTCGTCCCACACCATGTGGACGTCCAACACTCCTCTAATCTCTCCAATTTTTTTTTTTTTTGTCCAAGTTGGTGATAATTGTTGTTAACTATCAAGTCCAAAATAAATCACTTGTCAATCTCACAATCACTTATCAATTCCATAATCACTTATTCTAAATCTAATTTTTATTTCTATAAGATATAAGTCACTAAAGAAATAGGTCTCTTAAAATTCTAAGGTGTCTAATAAATACACAAGTGTTGTATCATCACTTATCATCTAAGGTACTAAATAAAATTAAAATCAATAGTACAAGTCAAAAATATCAATCAAGCAATTAATTAAGTTATACAATTATTTGAAATATATAAATTTTAAATTTCGAAATTTTAAAATAAAAATAAATATATTATGCTAAAAGAGTTTTATTAGCTAGTCGCTAAGAACAAGTTGAACCGGTTAAAAGCCCGCGTTAAAAGTCGAAAGAAATCGACAATAGTTAAAGAAGTGAAAATAAGTGTTATTAACAAACACCATAAAATAAAATGATTGCAAGTATAAATTAGTTAAATAAAGTAATAAGTAAGTTGACAAAATCAAGTATGAGACACTTGCTATTTCAATATAAAAGTTGGGTTTTTATATAAAGTAAACCTCAAGTACTATTGTTTTGAAAATAGAATGTTTACTAAATGATCTTTCAAGACATATGTATTGTATTTTTAAAATACTAATTTAGTAGTAGATAATTTTCAAAGATCATTAAGAGGAAATAGATAACCAATATTAAATCCATTAACATAATACGAATCGCAAAATAATTAGTAAATATGAAAATAAATTATCGGGAAAAAGATCTGCGATCATGTCGTTTATGGTTGAAAAATCAGGGGCCTCACACAAAATGATTTCTAAAATTGTTTTCCCGCCTAAATGACACTTTCTAAAAACTTTTTCTGATTTTTTTAAATTTTTTTCGGATTTTGGAATCCAAGTTAGGCGTTGATTAGGATGACACAATTTAATTAACTGATATTATTGACATACAGCTGGCGCAGGAGTTTAGGGATTGATTAATAGCTGGCAAAATTCGATTAACTAATATTATTGACGATTTTCAATCGAATTTTTCCAAATTTGGTATGCTAATCAAGGTAATAGCAATTACAATAAGATGATTAAATTTAATTTATTATTGGTAGAAATTAGATTTCAGCCTAAAAAACTTTCCTTTATATAGTTACACGAGATTAGGGGAAGTAATAAATTGTGGAGCAAGAATCGCGTATACAGTAATAAAAATTTCCATATACAATAAGATAAATCTTTCAGAATTGAATCTAAAATAACACACATCGACTTTTCGATCCTATTTTAAAATTACCATATACAATAAAATAAATATTTTAGAATTGAATCTAAAATAACACATTGTCTTTTTGATTCTATTTTAATTACACCAAATTCGCTTCTGTTTTTACCTAATAGTAATAAGGAATTCTTTTGAATTGCTAGGCAAGTAAAGTACGTATGGTAATTCAATTACTTTGATAATTGAATCTTCATTTAATAATACAGAGATTGTATAAATAATGGAAATATAACCCATTTATTTTGATACATACCATAATTTTCAAATAACCAAAAAATCTGGCAACATAATATAAGAAATTAACTAAAATTATTTTTAAGAGATCTTATTTTTTACATATATAACTTATTGGTTGCCTATATATATGTCCGTCCTGGTTCATTTAGAGGTTGCACATACAAAACGCAAGTATTGATCTAACATACAAGCTTTGTCAAATTAAGCTATCAATATCAACATCACCCATTCCGAAGTTATGCATACAAAACGCAAGTAATGATCTTACATACAAGCTTTATCAAATTAAGCTATCAACATCAACAACACCCATGATGACAATCATCCGTGATTTACGCATGGTTAAGACCAAATTGGTCGTAAAGCTTCGTCTTGTGCAACCCTATGAAAAAACCGCAGGCAATGACAAAAATTAGATACAAAGTCTCAAATGTGCCTTTCATGATATTGAGGTAAAATATACATTTATATGATTGTTAATTTTTTATTTTGTAATCTCTAATAATCTTATTCATATTGTAGGATGATCGAATTCATGGCACTGTGAGACGGTTTCAAACAGAACAGTTTAAAAAACTATTGAAAGAAGGTCGCATTTATGATAACCGGGAAATCGTCGCCACATTTATGGTTGTGTGCGAAGCTAACAGATAATTCAACTTTAATTTCAAAATATGGTTACATGTTGTATTATAGATTTGACACTTAAATGATTCTGTTTTTTTGAGGAGTCAAGCTGCTTATCAAACTTTCAGGGAGATGAGCCGAGACGAGTCTGCACAGTTGAAGGTATTGATATTTTTAATGTGGGTTCATTAAAAAAATTAAATTCATTTTTTTAATTTTAAATATTATGTAATTGTTTAAATTTTATTTATCCTATTTTTTGTTAGGATTATTATCGGAAGATGAGATGAACACCCCAAACAAGACTATTAAGAGAACAAGCAAAGGAGTTGAACTTTCTGGTACTAAGCGTGCTTTACTTGAGGAATTCTCATCCTCAACCACTTGCAAAAAGTTGAGGAGTAATCAAAAAGGAGGACGACAATTATGGATGAATGGGTATTCTTTTAATTAGAATTTTAAGAACAATCTTTAATTTTTAATGTTATAGTTTTAGTCACTTTTAGAGTAATTTGCTCCCTTATTTTTTTAGATGGTTGTTTTGATTGGACATTCTAAGTTGTTTTGATTGAAGTTATTACTATTTTGCTAATGATACTACTGTTTTGGTCTATTTTGATAATTCGTATTGCAATAATATAGATTTTCAGAGAAGTATTATTTTTTTAAGTAATATTTCTCAAAAATCATTCAAATAAAAACTATTAAACTGTATTTTATTGAAAATAAAAAAAATAATTATTTACCTCAACACATACAAGCATTTCATATATTCCAATCACATCATGCATTACTGTAATAACTAATAAAAAAACAATGCATTCAAATGAAGACCCAAACACCAGCAGGATTCCAATATATACTCATGGTGTAGGGTCAAGTGGCTTTAACTTTGAGTCTTCTTGAAGTAACTCAATGAATAGATGTAAATAAAATTGTATAATAATCAGCTCAAGCATAAACTAAATCTCCAAAGTGCAATACAATAATATAAGAAGCACAAATATTAATGAATTAAATAAAAAGTAAAATGCCAGGATGAGAATTAGCAAAATAATCAATCACATGAACAAGTTAAAAATCAACATGATAATATATTTCCAAGAAAAAAATGTATTAAAAAATTTAGCAGAAAAAGTATTAAAGGCAACAAATTGAAAACTTTTAAAAAAAATTGATTCATTTCATTTAAGTAAAAAAACCATAATGTCTAATTTGATTTTAATATTTTTAAACATGATCTTTAAATAAGGCAATAAGTTGGCTTTTGTTAAAGAATTGATGTAAATCAGTATTGATGTTTTACATTGATTGTTTTCCTTTTCACATAGAAGTTGTATCTAAACATATTTGGTAATAAAATTTTATACACATTTTAGTAACTAAAAAAACTCATTCATATTCTATATACACATAAATATAACCACAGAGATTACCAATTTAGATCAGTAAATATAGAGATCCTAAATATTAGAGGGCCATACAACTTTGTAGAGTGATTCAAACAGGCCAGAGATCAGTGCAAATTCATTAAAAAAAAAAAAGCATTAAACAGAGCATACAAGATTTACAAAACAAAAATACGAAAAAGCTTAATCATGCGGCAGCTGAAAATGCATATGATTTTGGGCAACAAACACACACGTGATGAAAATACTATGGACGATATTATATTTCACAATATTTAATCAACTTTTTTTGTTTAGTTTATAGGATTAAGCTAAATATAAATCATCTATCTATACACAAACAAGAAATGTGCATATATGCCAGATTGGAAAAATCATTGTTTGAATCCACATTGCATAAGCAAATAAAAATGTATCAATTAGAACCATTAAAATTCCTTTTGCAATTAATGTATCAAAAAAATGCATTATTATATTGGCCTTCTATTAGAGGCATTTTAATTTTTATTTGAAAAAAAAGCTGATTAAAATTAGCTGACATTTATCTTGTCAAATGTTACTTGGTGATTATTTTGCAAAAACTACCCACGAGGGGTTTTCAAAGTATGAAAATACTTAGTTTCCTTGAAAAATCTTAGATATTACACGACCGTATTTATATCATAATACATAATAAAATATCAATTTTAAACATGAAAATAGTGACAAAGAAAAACGTCCACAAGGAATAAAATACCGAAAACAAATTTTTTAAAAATCGAAGGAGCAAACCTATTGTACTTATCTTTTTTCCATTCTATTTTCCGATCTGAAAATATGATGTTTTCTTTGTGCCTTCATCGAAAAATGAACGGTTCTACCTGGATAATAAAAAATATAAAAATATAAAAATTAACGAAAAAAATAAAAAGAAATGAAGAATAAGATATTTGTGGACTTATCTTTGTCAGAAATATGTTCTATCTCCCTTGAGAACTTCAGATCTAAGGTGATTGCGTCGATTTGTACTTTGTCGGCGTAACATCAAACCCTCACCATGACTTACCTCAAAATCTGTATATTTTTTTTAAAGCATAAGTGTTGCAGACAAAATGGTGAAAATAGAAAATGGATAGAGTATTTAAAATAAAAGGCGGAATGTTTTGGTCGAACTCATATCAACTGATTTTTCGGTAGAGAATTGGATAGAAATAGATGAAATTTTCAGTGTGTAAAATGGTGGAGAAGATGTAGTTAGCGGCTCGTGTAGCCCTAGCAAACAAATGAATCTGGTGAAATGTTTTTCAGATGCAATCCTGGCCCTCCAATTAGCACACATGTCACCACCAGAGTAAGTCTTAGTATGCAAAATACAATTGAGACACGTACATGGGCTTTTTTTAATTAGTTTATTTTGCGCCAAATAAAAGTAAAACTTGGGCCATGAAAAATTATATAATAGGTTAAGTTTGACGGCTCGTGTACTTACTATGGCAATGAGGTATACGAGAGATTTCAATTCTCAAATCACTATGCATTATTTTCCAATAATTGAAGATCTAATAAGAAAATCGATCTATTTAAAAACAATCGATCAATTGAATCAAATTTAAGCAATTTCAATTAATTTAACCTTTGTTGTGAGTGTTTGTAAAACACTTTATAAAAATAGTGTAGTAATCGGTTGAATTAATTAATTGATAATATAATTGAATATTATAATTTTTAATACTTTTAATTAATTTTTAATGGATATTAGAAGTTAACTATTTATTTTATATATATATATATATATATATATTTAAATTTTGAATTCAAATTTTTTATTTGAATTACGAAATATGAAATAATTATTAATTATTATAGATATATTTAAATTATGAGTTATGAATTTTTATTATAGAAGATTTTATTTTCCCAATTTGGAAACAAAGAAAATTTATGTATAACACTCTAAAATAATACAGTGTAAAAATATAAATTAATTATGTGTTAAGTTTATTTTTATGAATGTATGATAAGATAAGATAAGATAAGATAAAATGTTAAAAAAATGATAAATTGCACTAGAGTATGTATGTTTAGAGTTTACTAGAGTATTCCTAAAAAACAAAAAATAGTTTACTCGAGTATGTATCTTTAGAGTTTATTATATACAATTTGTAACTAAATCAAATATTAAAAAGTGTATCATTTTAAATGTTAGGTAAGAAAATATGATGATATATAGGTAAAGAAAATGTTCTATATATTTAAAACCATTGACATTATAATTTTGTATTAAACAATGTGTATTCTTTAAAATTTATATTGTTTTATTCAAATATTTGTTTATAAAATTCTCATTTTCGTATCTTATTCAATCTAAGTTTTTTTTTTACGAAAAATTTATCCATTGTCGAACACCCCCAATAATGAAATCACTTATGATATTTTCAATAATATATTTATTTTGTAAAATATTTATTAAATTGTGATGAATGCTATTTTTCACGATTCAAATGCACTGCAAATATGAATTTCTTTTAGATAATTTTTGGTATGTGTCCTGTTTCAAGTTTTCACAGAAAATCAAAAAAGATTTCAAAGGGCATTTTCGAAGCTATCTACAACAACACATATGCAAGGTTCATCAAAGTAGAATTGTTTCTCCATTGTCAAACACCCCACTTAGTGACATTACAAATGGTTTATTCAATATTATATTTATTGTTATTTGTTGGCAAACGAAATAAATTACTAAAGACACATACGTTTATATTTACTCCAATGTCGTGTTGTACTTGAAGAATCCAGTATAAAGTCATGACCAGTTATACATTGATGTTTCCCGAGTTATGAATCGTAAGGTTTGAAAATATTAGTCTGTGGTGAGGACGAATCAGAAAATAAACAAACAATGAATGTGGTGTATAAAGAAGTATTCCAAAATTTGTAATATTTACAAGTAGTGTCTTAATTTAAAAAATTCGTTTCAAATCTTTTTTTTTGTGTGCTCATTACAATTATTTTTTATACCCATTCAATATATATATAATTCGACAAACAAACCACATATGATTCACATATCATATGATTTATCATAACATCTTCCGTGCATCGCATGGGTGATCCGGTGAAACACTAGGCTTGCCAAGCATGTTCTTGAAGCTAAAATTCTCACGGGAGCCAATGCAGGTAATAAAGTTTTGATTCCATGAATGACATTGATACCATCGGATCTTAGAATCCCCTTCAATTTCCAACGTAGACAATTTCCTCTCATTGTATCTTATGCAATGACTATAAACAAGAGTCAAGGTCAATCTCTCTCTAATGTGGGGGTGTACTTGAAGAATCCATTATTCAGTCATGGCGAGTTATACATTGTTATTTCCCGAGTTACGAATCGTAAGGGTTTGAAAATATTAGTTTGTGGTGATGACGAATCAAACAATAAACAAACGATGAATGTGGTCTATAAAGAAGTATTCCAAAATTTGTAATATGTACACGTAGTGTTTTAATTTGAAAAAGTCGTTTGAAGTCTTTGTTATTTTTTTTTTTTGCTCATTACAATTGTTTTGTGCCCACGTTCAAATTATATAATTCGACAAACAAATAACATATGATTAACATGATTAACATATTATATGGTTTAGCATAACATCTTTTTTTTATTTGCATCGCACCTTACAAAAATCAATCTCCACTAGTATAAGTTAAAATTCAAACTTTTTTTTTTATTATTTGAAAGTTTGAAAGACATGAAATCATGGAAGACATGGGTTCGCGAGTTACTTCGCTGCGCCATCTCCTTCCTCATCAGGGTTTTCATCTGAAAATATTAAACATTCGTGGGATGAGTTTAAAGAAGCTCAGTAACTAATCTTATGCATAAATGCATGCTAATGCAATATTATAACATTAATTCCAAAAAATTTATTTATTTATTTATTTTTTTAAAAAAATCATCTTTATTACTTAAAATGTTATCTTTCATTAACTAAAACATTGCATTATAAGTTCTTAAAACTTTCTTAGGACGCGAGCTCACTTGGTAGCACATTGTTCTATTCAGGGTCGCAGTGGGCCTTGTTATTTGGAAGCCGATCAACATAGTCTATCGGTAAAAATTTTAAAATCATTTGCTTTTATTTGCCTTTAAAAAAAGTAATTAAAATTTTCCCATCAAGGCACATTTTCTTAAACATTAACTTTAACCGCAAGTAGTACAAAATTTATAATTTTATAAATTTTGCTTTTTGGAAAATTTTAGACGAAACGCCAATCTTATTCCCAAAAAAAGTCTCCCGCGCCCATTTCCCACTCACTCACTGCATATATATTAAAAAAACATGATCATAGAACAATGTGAACCCATTTTTTTAATTATTAATTCAAAAACTTAAACTTGACTTTTCTTAATCTTTGTATGCTCTAAATGCAATGATCTTGCATTAACATGATGAATGAACCTAAGTGATGCAAATTGCTCATTAACTACGAGAACAAATATAAATGCGTCTTATAACACTTAAATCACATTAGTCGAAATAATTTAAGAGCAAAATCCCACATTTAACTAATTAAAGGTATGCGATTAATGTTGTTTATCACACAATTCAATTACCCCAATATACAAGTATATATATATATATATATATATATATATATATATATATATATAGGGTATATGGTTACGTTAAAAAATTAGTATAATAAGACCCATTTCTGCATATCGAGACCACCAAAAAATGAAAGCAATTTAAATATCGATTTGGACCGTTATAATGAATCACTAGAATGTTGAGATTAAAACATTAAAGATAATAGATAAAATTTGAATAGTAGCTATCCATGGGTAAAATCGATCATAACAAAAATTATATACCTAGTAATTGTCGTCTATCTCCTTAAAAATAGGGAATGAATATCTCACCATAATTAACCTCCTTAAAAATGCATAAAAATCTGCCCACATCTCCATTTTTCACTCTTTCGTCATCATCAACCTAAAAATTTTAAGGAAAAAAAAAACCGCTGAAAATTCTGGTCTGATTGAGAAGAACGAAAAAGCAATCAACAAATGTCTCCTACAAACAAATAAAAACTACAATTCACTTGAGAACAGCAATCAAACATGGAGAACTTTGTATGAATCAATGTTATAATGCATAAATATAACATGTATTATGGATATATATTCTATTTTGTTCATGAAAGATATTATACTAAAAGGTGAAACAACAGAAAAAAAATTTAATGATATTTTCCAATCAACATACGATGTTTTGTAATTAAATACATATTAAAAAAAAAACTAATAATACAACATATAAATAGTAACTAAGCATTCCAGCAATTCGCCATACAAAAAGTGATTTTAATTTCCGGCAAAAAAAAGTGATTTTTCGGTAAAAAGAAGTGCAAACATAAAAGCAAATATTTATATAATAAAACAATGATTATGATAATTAACTCTTAATTTCATTAGTTATAATTAAATTACATCTATATTATTATATATTAGTAATTACTTAATCTAAAAAAACAAACTTCTTATTCTATAGTTGTTGTCAGTTTAAGAACATTAAATTATGTTCATAAAACAAAAGTTAAAGAATATCACCTTATTACTGGACTAAACTAAATTGTTTACAATATCAATAGACAATAATACTATAATAACATAATTTGTATTGTTGTTCAATCGGACCACATACTCAAGCACAATTTCGGAAGCATTTGAACTACCATATAAATTTACTAGAAAACACGTAAATTCATATATTGTAGACGACAAATTTATAGTTGGACATCATAATAATTCTAATTCTAATTCTATATGTACTAAAGAGATTACTTGCCTAGTTCATCGGATTAATTATGATAAAATTCACTTCGACTTCTATCCAGTGGAATCTATACACAAATTATTATATAATAGAATTAATAAAACTTAATCAAATTCAATATGAAACTACAGAAAAAAAAAATTACGAACCTACAAACTTTTTTCGGATGTTTTGTACCGCTTCTATCCGGATTTTGTTTCTTGTATTTCCCTTGATTCTTCTTTTTTTTTCTTTCTTTCCCTCTTTTCTCTTCTTTCTTTTCTCCTTCTTTCTTTCCTCTTCTTTTATGTTCTTTCTTCACTTGTCCGATATGTCCTCTCAAACTAATTCACCAACATCATCTTTTATTTATTTCTTTTTCTTCCACTACTTTTCCCATTATCCCCTACTTTCTCCCACTTTCCATTTTTTTCTTTCTTTTCTCCACTTTCCCCTCCATTATCCCCTCAATTTGCTCCACTTTGTTTCTTTCTCATGCTTTTGATTTTAAAAATAAAAGTGGTTGTGACATTTTCCCCTCCTTATAAAAAGTTTCGTCCTTGAAACTTACCATTATATATAAAAATATTCTAACGCTCGAAAATAAATTGTATATTAAAAGCTCATTGCTTACCAAATAGTTGGGGATATAGAATACACATCTCATCTTCATGTTCCCACGTAGCTTCCTTAATAGCATGATTTCTCCATATGACCTTAACTAATACAATTTTCTTTCTTCTAAGCTCCTTCTTTATCCTATCTACAATTTTAACTGGTGTTTCTTTATATGTCAGATGTCACGAATATTGAGTGACTCATAACTTAAAATGTGTGATTGATCTGGAATATACTTCTTAAGCATCAAGACATGAAAAATATTATGAACTCTGGATAATGCTGGAGGTAAGGCAATTCGATATGCCAAACTACCTATCCTCTTTAAAATTTCAAAAGGTCCGATATAGCAAGGACTTAACTTTCCTTTCTTTCCAAACCTTATAACTCCTTTCATTGGTGCCACTTTAAGAAAAATCATATCTCCATTAGAAAATTCTAATGGTTTTCTTCTCTTATCGGCATAGCTCTTTTGACGATTCTGAGCAGTTTTCATTCTTTGTCGGATTTTCTCAACTACTTCAGCTGTCTGTTGGACCAACTCAGGTCCTATTAGTTTTCTCTCACTAACTTGATCCCAATGCACTAGTGATCAATACTTTCTTCCGTACAAAGCCTCATAAGGAGCCATCCCAATAGAAACCCGATAGCTATTGTTGTACGAAAATTTCGATAGTGGTAAAAAAAATTCCCAAGTACCACTACAATCTATCACACATGCTCGGATCATATCTTCGAGTGTCTAAATTGTCCTCTCTGATTGTCCATCGGTTTGCGGAGGAAAAGTTGTACTGAAACTTAATTGAGTACCCGTAGCTCGATGTAGGCTTTTCCAAAAAGCGGATGTAAACTTAGGGTCCCTATCTGACAGAATGGACAATGGTACTCCATGCAACCGAACAATCTCAGTTATATATAGTTCCACATATTTTTCCATGTTGTACGTCCTTTTCACTGGTAGAAAAAGGGCGGACTTGGTAAGACGGTCAACTATAACCCAGATAGAGTCAAATCCTATTTTCATTTTCGGTAGTCTCATAACAAAATCCATACCAACATGCTCCCACTTTCACTCAAGAATCATTAATGGTTGCAAAAGACCGGAAGGTCTTTGATGTACAACCTTGACTTCTTGACATGTAAGACACTTCTGAACATGTGATGACACATCCTTCTTCATACCAGCCCATGAAAAATGTTTGTTGAGGTCATATTTCATCTTCGTACTTCCCGGATGAATAGAGTAAGGTGAGTTGTGAGCTTTCTTCATGATCTCTAGCTTCAAGTCCTCATTGTTGGAGACTACAAGTCTATTGCCCAAACGTAAAGTTCCATCTGTTGAGATCATATAATTATGTCACTTTCTTTCAATGACCTCTGAACTAATCTTGTTTAACTTTGAATCATTTAGCTATGCAGGTTTTATCCTTTCCGTGTGATTTGTAAAGTAAAGGTAGCCAAATAACTCATCTTTTCTCGGGAAATAATTTCCAACTCAAGGTTTTTTATGTCCTTTAACAGCGGTTGCTGAACCACATGCAAAGTAGAAATAGATCCTTGACCTTTATGACACAAAACGTCTGCTACCACATTGGCCTTACCCGAATGGTAATTGATAACACAATCATAGTCTTTTACTAGTTCAAACCATCTGCGTTGTCTCATGTTAAGCTCTTTCTGAGTGAAAAAATATTTTAGACTTTTATGATCCGTGTAAATTTCGCACCTAACCCCGTATAAGTAGTGTCGCCATATTTTTAGTGCAAAAACCACAACTGCTAATTCCAAATCGTGAGTTGGATAATTTTTCTCATAATCCTTCAATTGTCTAGAATCGTATGCAATTAGTTACCCATGTTGCATAAGAACACAACCTAAACCCTTCAACGATGCATCACTGTAAATAATGAAATCATCAATGCCATTTGGCAATGTAAGAACTGGAGCCGTCGTCAATCTTTCTTTCAACTTGTTGAAGCTCTTTTCACACTTGTCATCCCATTGAAACTTAATTCTTCTTCGTTGGTTGAGTTAGTGGGGAAGAGATCTTAGAGAAACCCTCGATGAATCTTCTATAGTAACAAGCTAACCCAAGTAAGCTGCGGATCTCTCATGCGTTCTTTGGTGTAGGCCAGTTTTTCACAACCTCAACCTTGCTAGGATCTACAGAAATCCCCTCTCGAGAAACAATATGCGCCAAGAAAGGAACATTGTCTGACCATAACTCACATTTACTAAATTTTGCAAATAGTTTTTTTCTCTCGGAGTCTCTGCAATACTAGTCTTAAGTGTTGTTCGTGCTCTTCCTTTGACCGTGAATAAATAAGGATATCGTCAATAAAGACTATGATGATTTGATCAAGATAATCAGAAAAGACTCGATTCATTAAGTGCATGAATGCGGCTAGGGCAGTAGTCAAACCAAAAGGCATGACAAGGAATTCATAGTGACCGTAGCGAGAACAAAATACGGTTTTTGGAATGTATTCTTCTCGAATGCGCAATTGACGGTAGCTTGATCTCAAATCGATCTTAGAAAAATACCCAGCACCCTGATGTTGATCAAATAATTTCTCAATTTTTGGAAGAGGGTATTTGTTCTTAATAGTCACCTTATTAAGTTCACGGTAATCAATACACAATCTCATTGTCCCATCCTTCTTTTTGACAAATAAGATTGGTGCACCCCATAGTGAGAAATTCGGTCTGATGAATCTTTTATCGAGCAAATCTTGTAGTTGTTCCTTTAGTTCTTTCAGTTCTGCAGGAGCAATTTGATATGGTGCCTTGGATATTGGAGTCGTTCCAGGCACTAATTCTATGACAAATTCCACCTCTCTTTCTGGCAGAAATCCATGAAGATCCTCCGGAAATACATCATGATATTCACAGATAATAGAAATTTGGTCAATAGGGAGACATTCCTTTAAAACGTTAGTTATTAAGGTTAAATAGGCTTCACAACCTTTGTTCAGGAGTTTACGGGCCTTCATAGATGAGATGATAGGGTTAACAGGTTTTGATAAGATTCCCTGAAAGAATAATTGGGAGTCCTGAAGAGGAAAAAAAAACTACTCTCCATGCTCGACAATCGATGGTTGCGTGATGTTTGGACAACCAATCCATACCTAAAATGACATCGAAGTCATGAATATTCAACCCAATAAGATCAGCAGATAACTCTTTACCATCAATAGAAACTGGACAATTAGTGTAAGCTAAGGTTGAGTTCATGACATCCCCCGAGAGAGTTGATATGCTGAAAAGTGTATCCAACGAAGTAACATAATTGGACAGGTTCATCGCAAATTTGGAGTTCACGAAGGAGTATGAAACACTAGAATCAATTAACACATAAGCAGGTATACCACAAATATTCATAGATCCTACAAAATAATTACATACTCAAAACATGCATGAATACAATGATATGAAATTCGAAAGAAAAAAAAAAATGGAAGAATTAATTTGTTACCGCCACCACGCCTCTGCCTTCCTTTCCTCGGCTTTTTTGTGTCATAGTGAATTCTCTAGCCGAGTGGGTTTCTTCCTATCCAGGCCGTTTAATGATATGTGTCCAGGCTTCTTGCAATTAAAACAAACTCTTGTACCAAACAAACATTCTCCCGATGTGCCTTGCCACATTTAGTGCAAACATCGTCGATTGTTTATTATGTGAGGCACCTGTGGAACTTGTACTTGCTTTCTTTTCTGACCATTATTATTCCAAACATTTGGGTTCTCTCTCTTGAACTTTTGTCCTCCTTGTTGGATTCACATATCTTCCCGATTCACAGATTGAGCCCTTTCCACTAGCATAGTTTTGTTAACAACTTCGCGATAAGTAGTAAGTTCAACACTGCAAGCTTGATTTGGGATTGGAGCTAGGGGTGTGCACGGTTCGGTTCGGTCCGGAGATTTATAAATCTCCAGAACTATCCCGAAGTCCGAAGATCCCAAAATTAAATCTCCAGAACCGAACCATAAAAAAATCTTCATCCCAAACCATCCCGAAAGTTCGGTACGGTTCGGGACAGAGATTCGATTCTAATAGAATGGTACAAAACAGTTCGGGATGGTTCGGAGAAACGGAGATTCAAATATTTCACGAATAAAACATACAACAAAGGTGAAAAGAAAAATCAGGGTAAAATTCACTAAACGGTTATACTTTCAATTTTTTTTAGTGCAGTTTCAAAAATATATACTAAAACTATTAGTACTATACGAGTTTAACTTTTTGATAATTTATATTTAACTTATACATAAATTTCTTTAATTCATATTTAAGTGATAAATTTTTAATATTGTAATTCTAAATCTTTCTTTCATGATATAGACTATAGCACTATATTACATATTAGTTTAATATCAATTTAACTTTTAAATCGTTTTTATCTAATTTATAGTCGAAAGTATTTATTTTTCGTTTTGGATTTTAACATAATATGTTTCAGATATTATATTATTCATATTAGTAGTAAATTAAAGTCTAAAATATGAACGAATGACAAATTTAGTAGCCTCTATTACACAATAATATTCTATAATCTTGGCATATTACCATGGGCTCTTGAATTTGGAAAAATATAATTGACTAATAACTTTGATAAACTAATATTAAATAAAAATCTATAATCTCAATGTCTTAATTCTTGGTTAGACGATTACTCTAGTTTATGTGCAATGTACTAATCATTTAAACTAATTTTAATTCAATTAATTTTCATGATTAAAGGATGAGTCTAGTTATGATCCTTAATAAGTAAAATATCATCAAATTAAATAGTTTCTACAAATCAAATATGATTTTATAATTTAATTTATTGGGTTCATTTAAATAAATTAATATGACGTAACTATTAATGAATTAAATATATATTCAATTTCATTTGATATATTGAATTTTTAGTATTATATAGTATTGAATTTCAAAGGAATGTTTAGTTAATTTAATATCAAAATATAAATAAGATAAAAATATTATATATGTATATATAAAAATTATTTTAAAATTGGTTCTGGTTTCGGATATTCGGTTCGGTATGGTTCTCGGTATGGATATTTGAAAAATCTCCAGAACCGTACCATGAAAAGTTTCGGTACGGTTTGGTTCAGAGAAAGTAAAAAAATCAATGGATATTTTTGGTTCGAATATTTTTCGGTTTCGATATCGGTTGGGGTTCGGTGATCTCCAAGTCCCATGCACACCCCTAATTGGAGCCCTTCTTCAAATCGTCTGGCTCTTTGTTCCTCAGTAGCAACCAAGTCAGAAGCAAATTTGGACAATTTGGCCAATTCCGCTTTATATTCAGCCACCGTATGGTTTCTCTATTCCAACTGTATAAATTCTCTTTCCTTCTATTGGCGAACACTCCTCGGAAAGTACTTATCATAGAAGACGTCTGTGAACCTTTTCCAAGTAAACGGGCTAGTGTCGTCCTCTATATGATGTTGCACCATCCTCCACCAATCATATGCATCGCCTTACAGCACAAATGTTCCATAGTTAAGACGTTCTTCGTCAGTACAGTCAATTACGAAAAAGATTTTTCGCATCTTAGTAAAGCCATCCCTCAGCTTCGATAGGATCAGTGGTGCCCTCAAAAGATGGCGGGGATAACTAAGAAAGTCCGATAACCGATTTCTTTCAGGGATGTCAGCACGTCTAGTCTGATTAGTTTCACCAAAAGTAGTCAAAGCTTGCAAGAGAGCATCGACAGTAGGGGGACCCTTGAGCATTGTTGGTGTTGGAACCATTGTCGTCTTGGTGACTCGAGCGAGTGTTGTGGTTCATTGTATATTTACTGAAATAAATTTATTAAGTTTATTAAATTCTCGCAATCATGTGTTCCATTCCAATAGTATTTTCTAAATTAGTGTAAATAATCAGTGGCATTCTTCTGATACAATCAAACTTAATGCGGAATAGTATCATTATAACTATCACGTTGGAATTTGAAATAAAGTATGTAAATAATTTATTTGCATATAATCCAATTTATTTATTTAAGAAGAAAAAATATCAAGTTCATATATCTTATATTCGATCCAAACAACAATCAATTTCATACAGGCATACATTTCATAGAAAAAAAATAGATCAACTAATAATGACAGTAAATATAATCCTTACCAAACTGTGGGGGGAGATGCTCAAAGCGCGACTTCTCTAACCCATGACTTATTGACTTAAGACATTTTCTAAATAAAATATTTTGAAGTCTACAGAACCGATTTTAAAAACCTCTGCTCTGATACCACAAAATGTAGCACCTTCTAGCTTACTTGAAATTTAATGCAAAAATAAATAATTAGAATATAAATACTTCAAAGATTTCTTAAAATACGGAATAATATTTTTTTTTACTTCGGTTAAAGTTTGCATCGGAAATAAAGACTAATAATTGAAATAACAATTAATCCAGAAATATCCGCAATGAAATGAAAATGACATTCAGCATCCCAATAGAAATTAAAATTCAAACTTTTTTTTTTTTTATTATTTGAAAGCTTGAAAGACATGAAAATCATGAAAGACGGGGTTCGCGAGTCACTGCGTTGTGCCATCTCCTTCCTCATCAGGGTTTTCATCCAAAATATTAAACATTCATGGGATGAGCTTAAAGAAGCTCAACAAGTAATCTCATGCATGAATGCATGCCTAATGCAATATTATAACATTAATTCCAAGATTTTTTTTAAAAAAACATTTCATCTTCATTACTTGAAATGTTATCTCTCATTAACTAAAATATTTCATTATAAGTTCTTAAAACATTCTTAGGACGCGAGCTCACTTGGTAGCACATTGTTCTATTCAGGGTCGTAGTGGGCCTTGTTATTTGGAACCCGATCAACATAGTCTACCGGTAACATTTGCTTTTATTTGCCCAGAGGCACATTTCCATAAACATTAACTTTAGCCGCAAGCGGCACATGTCGGAACGCCAATCCCGCGCACCTATTTCCCACTCACTCCAGCATCATAGAACAATGTGAACCCATTTTTTCTTTAAATTATTAATTCAAAACCTTAAACTTGACTTTTCTTAATCTTTCTATGCCCGTGAAATGCAATGATCATGCATTAACATGACGAATGAACCTAAGTGATGCAACTTTTCATTAACTACGAGAATAAATATAAACGCGTCCTATAACACTTAAATCACATTAGCTGAAATAATTTAAGAACAAAATCCCACATTTAACTAATTAAGGGTATGCAATTAATGTTATTTATCCCACAAAATTCAATTACCCCGTGATATATATATATATATATATATATAACCTATAAGATATTATATAATTTAGATAAAGAAAATGATTTCACTTTTTTTTTTAAATTTTACTTACCAAACTATTAACGTCAATTGTCAATTGCCAACCAACAAGATTTGGACTAAAAAAAATTAATCATTATAAAATTTTGATATAGTCTTACTTACGTAGTATTCAATGTTTAATTTATATAATAAAACCTTGATTATGATAATTAACTCTTAATTTCATTACTTAGAATTAAATTACATCTGTATTATTTTATATAACTTAATCTAAAAAAAAAACAAACTTCTTATTCTATAGTTGGTGTTAGTTTAAGAACATTAAATTATGTTCATAAAACAAAAGCTAAAAAATATCACCTTATTATTGGACTAAAACAAATTGTTTACAATATCATTAGACAATAATACTATAATAACATAATTTGTGTTGTTGTTTAATCGGACCACATACCCATGAATAGTTTCGGAAGCATTTGCACTACCATATAAATTTACCAGAAAACACGTAAATTCATATATTGTAGACGACAAATTTATAGTTGGACATCATAGTAATTAAAATCCTGATTCTATATGTACTAAAAAGATTACTTGCCTGGTTCGTCGGATCAATTATGATAAAATTCACTTCGTCTTCTATCTAGTAGAATCTATACATAAATTATTATATAATAGGATTAGTAAAACTTAACCAAATTCAATATGAAACTACATAAAAAAAATTACAAAACCTGTAAACTTTTTCGGATGTTTTGTACCGCGAATCGGATTTGATTCTTCTTATTTTTTTCTCCTTCTTTCTCTCTTTTCTCTTCTTTCTTTTCTCCTTATTTCTTTCCTCTTCTTTTATGTTCTTTCTTAACTTGTTCAATCTCTCCTCTCAAACTAATTTACCAACATCATCTTTTGTTTCTTTCTTTTTCTTCCACTATTTTTCCCATTATCCCCTACTTTCTCCCACTTTCCATTTTTTTTCTTTTTTTTCTCCACTTTTCCCTCCATTATCCCCTCAATTTACTCCACTTTGTTTCTTTCTCATGCTTTTGATTTTAAAAATAAAAGTGGTTGTGACACTGTAGTTTCTAATTGTTTCCATATTTTCGATGTTTTCAATGTATTGGAGAAAAATGGAATTGTATTTTTCTATTCATGTGTTGTTTTTATTTTTAATTTTTTTTCAATATGTGTTGTTTTATGTGTATATTTCTTAATTGCTAAGATTTCGAGTATAAAATTGATTATTTAATCGGAGAAAAATTGTCATTTCACTGAAATTTTATTAGATGAAACACGTTTGAAACAATCATGAAACTATAACATAAATAATCCTAAAAATTGGCCGGAGAGTAAAAATATCCAAAAAGAGGTGGGAGCGTAAAAACGGTAGAAAAAATCCCGGAAGCATAAAAAAATTGTCCTTTTTTTTCTGGAATATTGGGCAATTGTATCCATAATCCATAATATATTGTCGTAAAAAACAATTACACCTAAAACATAGTGTAAATTAATTCTATGAAATAAAATATAGTTTAGGTAAGTTTTAATACATTATATACCAACAAAATCTAAATTTAAAAAATAAGACCCTTATTTTGTAGATTTTAATTATATTTCTCTATATTATGTGTCTGTAATGTTGATTTTTTGTCTATCATAAGGTAAATTTATTTTGCAAGCCGATTTTATATTTTCTAAATTAAAAAAATAACATCTTATTTTTTCAAAACTGCAATTTAATACTACCAAAAATATGAAATTTTAAATTTGTTTAAATATTGCATGGATTGGTGATCATATTTTTAAATTTATCCTTCCAACTTCAACTTAAGGTATCAAATTCTATCTTTACATTCCGATACACTAGTATATCACCCGTGTGGTGCACGAAGTGTAATATAATAAAGTATTGTATAATTTTGATATTCATAAATTGATATATGGGAAAATATGATTTTTAGTCCTGTAAGTTGGACCTTTTTAAAAATTAGTCCTCTAAATTGTCACCTTCATGTTTTAGTCCTTTAACTTTCAAATTTCTAGATATTTAGTCCTTTAACTTAACAATTATACTTTTGGTCCTATAACTTAACATATTTCAGAAATTTAGTCCTATAAAGTTTTTTTGAGGGGATTTTAGACCTATAATATAACAATAGTTAAATTTAATTAATTTATTAAAAGGTAATTTCTTAATTAAATTTTATTTTTTAAATTGAATAATTCTAATTAACATTTAACTTTTTTTTAAAAATAATTATTTATTTTTTCATTTAATTAACTTTTTAAAAACATTTCAAGCACTAATTTTTTAAATCTTCTGAAATAAATGAATCTTGTACACTAGTCGAGATCCATTTCTTGGATATAATTCCCATTACCAAAGGTTAATTACATAAATCTGACATATTATTCTTAATGTACTAATTTGATGTAATTATTTTAATTTTCCTAAAGTTCGTTAATTGTTTTAGAAATTTATATTTATTTAAATTTTTTATTAATAAAATTAATTTAATTTTTAATGACTTTTATAATTTAATTAATTTTCAAAAATTGAAATTTAATTATTTTACTTTTTGTCCTATAAAATAAATGTGAAGTGTGGGCATTAACCTTTTAATAAATTAGTTAAATCTAACTATTGCTAAGTTATAGGACTAAATTTCTAAAATCTGGACCAAAAGTATAATTGCTAAGTTAAAGGACTGAATATCTAGAAAGTTTAAAAGTTAAAGGACTGAATATTGTTCGAGAAAATATTACCGCAAGTATACGGTGTCAAGTTTTAATATAGTGATAAAAATCGGGTTATCGTATCCACAGGGAATGATAATTAAATAAGCACTAATTACTGTAATTAAAATAGCTTAGTTTTATCTAGGAAATCGAATAATGAGTTTGTGTGTTTTCTTAAAATAAGTAAATAGCAAAAACACAATTCACACAAAGTTTGATCGAAAAATGCAATAATAAATAAATTCTAGAGGAATGATTCACTTAATCTTATCTTATATTTATCAACTTAATTAATCAATTATTCAGTAGTAATTTATAAATCACGAATTCCAGAAAATAATTAATTCTATCTCTCGATTAGTAATTAATTAAAAAGATCTAAATTTGGATTTCAATATCTCTATAAAAATCACAAAAATAGATTTTATAAAGATCAGTGAATTCATAAACAAGATTTCAGAGAATTCATAAATTTCTCAATTATATGAAATTCTAAGTTATACTATTTTTAATTTCTCAAAAAAAAAAAAAGTTATACTATTTTTAGGCCAGTTATACAATTTATTCTCTCGAATTATAATTGTATAAACCAAATAATCCAAATTATTGATCAAGTAATTTAGAAGTAATTAAAACCAACATTATAAATAAATTAACTACTGAAACATGATAAATAAAAGCATCAAAATATAAGATTCGATTAAGTTACATCATCCTCTAGAAATGGAAATTTAGCTCATGATGATATCCATAAAATTAAACAACAAATAATTAAACATGTTCTACAATTTACAAGCAAAAATTAAAAGAGAGGGTAAAAAGAAACTTGTCTGTATCCCGTTGGAAGATTTCTCAAGCTTCCAGAGGTAAACTCCTGCTCCGTGCTACCCTTCCTATCAATCGCTGAGAAAATATGCAGAACCACACAAATGGTAGAAAACTAAAAAAAACTAAAAACTGAAAGAAAGAAACTGATAACTTGATTTCTGAGGTGAGAGGTGTTCTTCAATCGTCTGAACTGGAGATTATTTATAGCAGAGAATTTGCTGTTAACCAGATGGGTTTGTCTACTGTCCATTATCAATTGTCTCCCACTGATTTTTCTTTTGACGTGTAGATCGGTGTCTTCTTCTTCTTTCGGCTGATAATGCATCTCGCTCGTTTAATTAATCCGTTCATGGTTTTCCATCATCTAAAGTCGAATTATTGCCGAGGTAGGTATCGAATGTATCGGGGTCGAAAACAAGTAGAGACGAATTGAACCGCGGTACAAACGAGTTGTACCGCGGTACAAATATATAATATACACAATTATGTGTACCGTGGTACACAAATGTGTACCACGGTACAAATTTTATTTTCCTTTTCTTTTTTCTTTTCTTTTCTTTTCTTTTCTTTTTTTCTTTTTCTTTTTCTTTTTCATTTCTTTTATTTTTCTTTTCTTTTTTTCTTTTTTTCTTTTTCTTTTTCTTTTTCGTTTCTTTTATTTTTCTTTTCTTTTTTTTCTTTTTTCTTTTTTCATTTCTTTTTTTTTTCTTTTATCGCCGCGATTCATTATTCATCGTCTTCCGCCCATTTCTTGATTTCTTGGTACCTTGATACCTATTACAACTCGATGTACGATTTCAACAATAATCTTGACTCAATCTACTTAAAAACAATACAATTTCTAGGTCTTAGAATACCTATTTTGTTGGTAAAATTCCAACTTAACAAATACCCCCAAACTTAAATTGTTGCTTGTCCTCAAGCAATCTGAAAACCATCAAAAGTTATCATGATGCATAATATTATCCCCCAAACTTAAAATGTGCATTGACCTCAATGTACGTTTATTACGCAATAAAAAGTTCTAAGGTCAATAGAACTTCCTGAAAATCCATCAAGCGGTGGTAGCATCGTCATCCGGTAAAGTAGGTGGTGTAGGCGACATAACCGGAGGAATGAAATCAGTATCGGGATGTAGAATATGATGTGTCCATGACGCCAAATAATCCCGATGATAAGCATCACGAGCAGCAAGTCGTCGGTCTGCCCGCCTCTGCATTCTTCTCAGCTCTTGATGTAACTCACGGCGTAAGGCCTTGCGACCCTCTCGCATCTCCTCTTCTAAGTGTGTTATCCTCTGTTCAAGATGATGAACTTGGACCTGAGATTGTGCATCATGAGTATTTCCATCATCCCCTGCTGGAATATCATCATGTCCTTCGTTACCTGTATCACCTTGTTTGTCCGTATCTGCCTCATTATGTGTGTTTGCTATCTCATTGTCAACTGGGGCTTGAGATACCGAATCCAATAAGTATCCCAATCCGCGAGGATGTGCAGGTGCACCGTCCCAACGTTCATACTTGATAATTGTCTTGTGTGTGATCGGGCATATGGGACAGATTTCGTTCGCAAGAAGTGGCCATTTGACACCATGCATTCTGCATAATTCAGTAATAAGTGAAGGGTGATTGAGTGCTACATTTTTACCAGCGGTAATACAATGAACAATGGATTTTGATAGGTAAGTGCCCAAGTCAAATGGAATATTGTTGGCGATGATATACAACAGTCGTGCATGAGTATAAAGTATAGATCGCTGACTGGATGTTGGATCGATCCGTGCGCAAATAAAATACATTAATGCACGACCATATGAACTGAGATTTGTGGCATCAAAATATTGGCTAGAAGAACCTGGAGTTTGAGTCAACCACTGTGTACTCGGTTTAGTCAATGCTTGGAGTACAATATCTGGTGTTAGAGTCTCCAATGTAGCTAAATATTGCGTATCATCCACTTCGGGTAAGTTATAAACGGCCCGAATTGCTTTTGGCGAAAAATCAACCGCGGCAGTACTTAAAACTACATGAGTGCGGGCCTCTGATGATCGTGCTACGTTATGTGCAACTGAAGTAATGCCCGGGTTTGGTTGTTTCGCAAAGTCCGTCCATTGGCGTTCTTGAATAATCTCCAACAATTCACCATCTTCTGGTGATGGTAAAAATCCACGTTCCTTTACAATGGGTCTAGGTAGGATTTTTTCTGTGTATAGTTTATAGAATTCCGCGTCACGTCGACCAAATAGAAATATTGGTGGAATAGGCATAGAGGTCTCATGTTGTGATGAAGATGCATAACCTCCAGACATCCTAAACAAATAAAACCAAGAGGTAATATTGACAATTAAACAAGTTATCGGACAATTCTCTTTTTAACCCCATTTGTCATCTAATTGATGTCCAAAATTCATGAAGTGTGTAAAAATTGCATCCAAAAAATATACCAAAAGAATGTCTTATGATGTGGTATGCAATTTTTCCAAAAATTAGTAAAAATTTTCATTCAAGCATTTTATCGAACACCTTGTAGGCATCAATGTATATGGTATGAATTTGTGAAATTTGAAAGTGGTTAAACCCCAAAAATCACAACCAACAATCAACTATGTTTAAACAATTACAAATTATCAAGAATTCATCAATTGTTGAAACAATTTAAGCCCAAGTTGGTGAAAATATATATTTTTATCACTTTAGACACCAATGCTTCAAAATGAATAATTTTTACCAATTGTCATGAATTTTAAATAAAAAGGAAAGAGAATTACCTTAAACTTATTTAATCGTGAGACGAAGCAAACATCCTAGTCGACCAAGGAGAAAAAAAAAATCGAAGGGCTTGGAGGGTCGGTTTTTTTTTTGCCGAGAGAGTGAGAGAGAAAGAGAGTGTGTTGTGGTGTGTTATGGGTGGGTCTCTGTTTTTTTTTTTTTTTGTGTTTGGAAGGGAAAGAAAAGTGCTTATGGAAAAATGGACAAATGATTGTGTAGGTAGTGTGGACGTGTGACTCACTCTTTTTTTATTATTTAATTATCAGTATCGCTGATGCAAAGACCACGTCATCATGATAAACAATTTTTTTTTATTTTTTTATTTAATAAAATGCTTTGTACATGCGATAGAAACCACGTCATGCAGATAATTTTTTTTTTTTTTTTTTTGAAAAATAACAATAAAAAAAAATTTACACACGGTCATTTTAAAAGACACGGGGTGGCCGTGTTTCCTTCTAGAAATGCAGAATTTGTCAATTTGGTCCAATATGGCCATGTCCACGGACACGGCTCGACCGTGTTTTAAATATATATATATAATATATATATATATATAAATACAAACACGCACACAAAAAGATAAATAAAATCACACACATCTCGGGTTGTCTCCCGAGAAGCGCTAAGTTTATAGTCTTCAGCCAGACTAATTACCCGGGCTCAAGAATTTGTATCACCAAGTGGAAGATTTAAAATCTTCCTTGTTTCATTCCCAAAGTAATGTTTCAATCGTTGCCCATTTACCTGGAATATATTCCCGTCTTTTCCTCGCAATTCTACAGCACCGTAAGGGGATACTCGTTCTATTACAAATGGCCCGGACCATCGTGGTTTCAGCTTTCCTGGAAATAACTTCAGTCTAGAATTGAATAATAACACTTGTTGGCCGGGTAAGAATTCACGTCGTAGAATCATTTGATCATGCCATTTTTTCGTTTTTTCTTTATAAATCTTGGCATTTTCATATGATTCGTGACGGAATTCTTCCATTTCATCTAACTGAAGTAATCGTTTTCACCGGACTTTTAAATCAAAATTCAATTTTTTTATTACCCAGTAGGCACGATGTTCAAGTTCAACCGGTAAATGACAAGCCTTACCAAATACCAATCGATATGGTGACACACCAATGGGTGTTTTGTAAGCCGTACGATAAGCCCATAATGCATCATCAAGTTTTTGTGACCAATCTTTTCGATTATAGCTTACCGTTTTTTCCAAAATTTGCTTAACTTCACGATTGGAAATTTCAGCTTGGCCATTTGATTGAGGGTGATAAGCAAGAGCAACTTTATGACGTACACCAAATTTAGCAAGTAGGTTATTAAATAATTTGTTACAGAAATGCGTACCTTCGTCACTTACGATAGCCCGGGGAGTGCCAAAACGATTGAATATATACTTGTGCAGAAATTTTAGCACTACCTTGGTATTGTTCGTTGGTGTGGCGATCGCCTCCACCCATTTGGAGACGTAATCAACTGCAAGCAAGATGTAGAGATTGCCGTATGAAGCCGGAAATGGTCCCATGAAATCAATGCCCCATACATCAAATAGTTCCACCTCCATCATATTTGTCAAAGGAAGTTCATGACGCCTTGATATGTTACCAACCCTTTGGCATCGATCACAAGTCTTGACAAATGTGTAACAATCTTTAAATAAAGTGGGCCAATAAAAACCAGACTGTAACACTTTTGCCGCAGTACGAGTTGGTCCAAAATGTCCTCCATAAGAAGAAGAGTGACAATGTTGGAGAATTTCTCCAATTTCTTCTTCAGGGACACAACGTCGTATGATTGAGTCAGCTCATCTCTTGAACAATAATGGGTCATCCCACAAGTAGGACTTAACATCATATAGGAATTTTTTCTTTTGATGTGATGTTAAATCCGGGGGAAGAACTCCACCTGCAAGGTAATTAACAAAGTCTGCATTCCATGGTAAAATTGATTTGGCAATCATTATTTGTTCATCCGGAAATGATTATTTTATTGGGCTTTCTATTACCTCGTGTTGTTGCTAGAGGCGGGATAAATGGTCGGCAACAACATTTTCACTACCTTTTTTATCCCTTATTTCAATATCAAATTCTTGAAGGAGCAAAATCCATCTTATTAAACGAGGTTTTGCATCCTTTTTCTAAAAAAGATATCGAATTGCCGCATGATCCGTGTAAACAATTACCTTGGTACCTACCAGATAAGCTCAAAATTTATCAAATGCAAAAACTACCACCAACATTTCTTTTTCAGCTGTGGTGTAGTTTGGGCACTGTCCATGGTCCGACTTGCATAATAAATAGCTTTGAAAATATTATCTTGCCTTTGGCCAAGGACAACGCCCATTGCATAATCACTTGCGTCGCACATGAGCTCAAATGGTAGAGTCCAATCTGGCACTACCATGATAGGAGCCGAAATAAGAGCCTTTTTTATTTGTTCAAAAGCCTGCAAACATGCTTCATCAAAGCAAAATGTAGAATCCTTTTCAAGAAGATTACAGAGAGGTTTGGCAATTTTTGAAAAATCTTTTATAAATCTCCTGTAAAATCCTGCATGCCCTAAAAAGCTTCGAATTCCTTTAACATTTGATGGTGGTGGTAACTTTTCAATAGCTACAATCTTTGCTCTATCCACTTCCAAACCTGCAGAAGAAACACGATGACCAAGTACAATATCGTCTTTGACCATAAAATGACATTTTTCCTAGTTAAGAACAAGATTTGTTTCTTCACAGCATTTTAAAACTTGGGATAAATTATTCAAACAATGGTCAAAAGAAGAGCCAAAAACAGAAAAGTCATCCATAAAAATTTCCATTATTTCTTCTACCATCCCATGAAAAATCGCCATCATACACCTCTGAAAAGTAGCAGGTGCATTACATAATCCAAACGGCATTCTGGGAAACGCAAAAGTGCCATAGGGACATGTAAAAGTTGTCTTTTCTTGATCTTCAGGGGCAATGGCGATTTGATTATACCCTGAATAACCATCAAGAAAGTAATAGTACTCGTAACCAGCTAACCTGTCCAACATTTGATCAATAAAGGGAAGGGAAAAATGATCTTTGCGAGTAGCTTTGTTCAATTTTCTATAATCAATACATACTCGCCAACCTGTTACGATTTGTGTTGAGATTAATTCATTGTTATCATTTTTCACTACTTGTCATACCTCCCTTTTTTCGAACTACCTCAGGACTTACCCATGAATCGTCGAAAATGGCATAGATGATGCCTGCCTTGAGCCATTTGAGAACTTCAGCTCTCACTACCTCTTTCATTGCTGGGTTAAGTCGTCTTTGGTGTTCAATGGATGGTTTATAAGAATCTTCCATTAAAATTTTGTGCATTACAATGGAAGGACTTATACCTTTTAAATCAGAAATATACCATCCCAAAGATGACTTATGTTCACGAAGAACTCGCAACAATTTTTCCAATTCAGAATGAGATAAAGAAGCAGAAACAATGACCGGGTAAGTTTTATTCTCTCCCAAAAATGCCTATTGAAGATGTTCCGGAAGTTCCTTCAATTCTAAAGTTCCTTTCGGAGCATTTTCAATATTTTCGTTTTCCAATTCTTCTGTTGGATTACCTTTTTCAACTTGTTTTGCATCAAGAGAAAGAACATACTCAAGTAAATCAATGTCATTAATTAATTTATCATCACAATTCATTATTGATTGAGTCAAACAATGTTCCAACGGATCTCTTGAATTTTGTTCAATAATATCCATTTGAGCATTTTGTTCTATCAAATCAATAAAATGACATGATTGAGGTTCTTCTTGAAATTTCATTGCTTTGTATATATTAAACAAAACCTCATCATCGTTTACCCGCAATGTTAACTCACCTCGTTGCACATCAATTAAAGCTCGTCCAGTTGCTAGAAAAGGTCTCCCAAGAATTAAAGGAATTTCTTGGTCTTCTTCCATGTCCAATACCACAAAATCTGCAGGAAATATGAATTTATCTACCTTTATCAAAACATCTTCAATTACTCCTCTTGGGTAAGTGAGTGATCTGTCAGCTAATTGCAAAGTAATGGTAGATGGTTTCACCTCTCCAAGGCCAAGTTTCCTGAAAACAGACAAAGGCATAAGATTAATGCTAGCACCCAAATCACAAAGAGCTTTATTAAAGAAAGAATCACCAATAGTGCAAGGGATAGTGAAACTCCCCAGATCTTTTAACTTTTGTGGTAATTTTCTTTGTAAAATGGCACTGCACTCTTCTGTGAGTTTGACTGTTTCATATGCCTCCAATTTTCTTTTTCTGGACATCACATCCTTCATGAATTTTGCATAATTTGGCATTTGTTCAAGTGCATCGGCAAAAGGGATGTTGATGTGAATTTTCTTGAAAATCTCCAGAAATTTGGAAAATTGAGAATCCAGCTTTTTCTTCTGAAATCTCTGTGGAAAAGAAAGTGAATTTGATAATTTAATATCAGAATTGGAAATTGGTGTTACCTCAGGTTTCTCAATTTCTGATTCTTTGTCAATGATTTCTTCCTTGTGGAAAATTTCAGAATTTGCTTTTGTCTCACTGGTGGCATGATTTGGCATTTCCGGTCCGTCATATTCTGTCCCACTTCTCAATTTTATGGCTTTGCAATGCTCACGTGGATTTACCTCAGTGTTACTTGGAAAATTTTCTTTCTTTTGTTGCGAGCTAATAGCCGTAGCTAGTTGCCCCATTTGTGTTTCCAAGGATTTGAGATGAGTTTCAATTGTTGTTACTTTTAAATCCAAATTATCCATATGAGCATCGCTTCGGTTCAACCTGGATCGGGTTTCCCCAATAAATGTGCCAAGTAATTCTTCCAAGGAAGGCTTTTTCTCCCCAACTTGTGTGCTTGTGCTTGCTTGATTTTGGAATCCCAGGGGTGGTTGTAACACATTTCTGGTATTGCTGTAAGAAAATTTTTCGTGATTTCTAAGACCAGGATGATAATGAGTTGGCAATTGATTACGTCGCTTGTTAAAATTTCTGTTGTTTAGGTAATTTGCTTGCTCATTAGCATCTTGTGTTACCCCTTCGAGACTGGCCACTGGTGCTTTGTCTGTCGATTGTGTTTTGCCTGCTGAATTTATTACAACTAATTGATTTGTCAAAGCCGAGATTTGAGCAGATAGCACCGACATTCCAATTGGAATTCAGCTATTTCACTTTTTAATTGGAGTGTCTTGGTGGAAAAAATTTTGCTATAAATTTTTGAGTAAGATCATTCCAATTTACAATGCTTCATAGGGCAAAAGATTGTAGCCATTGTCTTGCCTTGTCCCGGAGTGAAAATGGAAATAGCCTCAATCGGATTGCTTCATCTGAGACACCATTCATTTTTATGGTGTCACAAATTTCCAAGAATGTGGCCAAGTGAGCATTTGGGTCATCTACCCATCACTCCCCAAACCGATTTTGTTGAACCATGCTTATGAGAGCTGGTTTCAACTAAAAATTATTCGCATTAATAGGTTGGCGTTGAATACCCGAATAATTTTGATTTGTGTTATGTTGGAAGTAGTCTCGAATAGCTCGTTCTTGTCCATTTTGTATCGGTGGAACATTATTGTTATCTTCATCATTGTGTCCATCCATTGCGAGTGCCTCAATTCGTTGGTGTGCTCGGAGCTCTCTGAATGTCCTTTCGATTTCTGGATCAAAAGGAATTAAATTAGTGCTTTGAGATCGTCGCATCGAATGAACTATAATAAAAATAACTAAAAATTGAAAAAAAAATCTAGATTAAAATCAAGACTATGTGGTAACAATATTAGCGCAAATAAAATTAATTCATTCCCCGGCAACGGCGCCAAAAACTTGTTCGAGAAAATATTACCGCAAGTATACGGTGTCAAGTTTTAATATAGTGATAAAAATCGGGTTGTCGTATCCATAGGGAATGATAATTAAATAAGCACTAAGTACTGTAATTAAAATAGTTTAATTTTATCTAGAAAATCGAATAATGAGTTTGGGTGTTTTTTTAAAATAAGTAAATAGCAAAAACACAATTTACACAAAGTTTGATCGAAAAATGCAATAATAAATAAATTCTAGAGGAATGATTCACTTAATCTTATCTTATATTTATCAACTTAATTTATCAATTATTCAGTAGTAATTTATAAATCATGAATTCCAGAAAATAATTAATACTATCTCTCGATTAGTAATTAATTAAAAAGATCTAAATTTGGATTTCAATATCTCTATAAAAATCACAAAAATAGATTTTATAAAGATCAGTGAATTCATAAACAAGATTTCAGAGAATTCATAAATTTCTCAATTATATGAAATTCTAAGTTATACTATTTTTAGGCGCTTATACAATTTATTCTCTCGAATTATAATTGTATAAACAAATAATTTATTGATCAAGTAATTTAGAAGTAATTAAAACCAACATTATAAATAAATTAACTACTGAAACATGATAAATAAAAGCATCAAAATATAAGATTCGATTAAGTTACATCATCCTCTAGAAATGGAAATTTAGCTCATGATGATATCCATAAAATTAAACAACAAATAATTAAATATGTTCTACAATTTACAAGCAAA
Source organism: Rehmannia glutinosa (assembly GCA_016081115.2). NCBI lineage: Eukaryota > Viridiplantae > Streptophyta > Magnoliopsida > Lamiales > Orobanchaceae > Rehmannia > Rehmannia glutinosa. The sequence goes on along the minus strand of CM071928.1, from coordinate 41,347,240 downwards.
AATTAAAAGAGAGGGTAAAAAGAAACTTGTCTCGTATCTCGTTGGAAGATTTCTCAAGCTTCCGGAGGTAAACTCTGCGCTCCTGCTACCCTTTCTATCAATTCTTTGAGCAAATATGCAGAACCACACAAATGGTAGAAAACTAAAAAAAACTAAAAACTGAAAGAAAGAAACTGATAACTTGATTTCTGAGGTGAGAGGTGTTCTTCAATCCTTTGAACTGGAGATTATTTATAGCAGAGAATTTGCTGTTAACCAGATGGGTTTGTCTACTGTCCATTATCAATTGTCTCCCACTGATTTTTCTTTTGACGTGTAGATCAGTGTCTTCTTCTTCTTTCGGCTGATAATGCTTCTCGCTCGTTTAATTAATCCGTTCATGGTTTTCCATCGTGTAAAGTCGAATTATTGCCGTGGTAGGTATGGAATGTATCGGGGTCGAAAACAAGCAGAGACGAATTGAACCGCGGTACAAACGAGTTGTACCACGGTACAAATATATAATATACACAATTATGTCGAATTAATGTAATAAGTTTTTTCTTGTTATGTATTCAAAAAAGTATGTACACAAAATTATAATATATTAATTACCATTTTTTATTATTTAATACTTTTTTAATAATAATTCATCATTTTTGCATATTTAGAAAGGTGAAATGTGCGGGTTTTTTTTATTACTATTCCTAGACTACTCTCTCCTTATATAGATATATATAGATTCAATTTCTTCTTACATAAATACCTATAATGTTATTTATGGATATATATAATATATAATATTTGTATACATATTTTGAGATATTTTCTTCAGTTAAAATAAATAATTTTTAAAAGCCACTAAAAATATAATATTTGTATACATATTTAATATAATTCTATATAATTATGCAAAAATGGGCAAAATAATTTTTAAAAGACAATAAAAAATAAAATCTTGAGTAAATATCTCTTTTATTTTTATTTTTTTACGGTTATTCTTTATTTTGTGTATACAATATGAGTGTCAAACTGAAGATCATAAAAAGATGATTATTTTGATGTTTTATACGTGAAAACTAATCAAAAACGAAAAACTTATTAAGGTTTAAAAAGGAAAAAATATAATAATTAATGCAGTACACACACATGTTATTTTATCATTTTTTTCCAATAACCAGCGAGACGAACGATCACATGGAAAACAGGAGGCTAGCCCCCTCCACCTGGAGGGACGTTGCCTCTGCCACAACCAAGAAGGGCGTTCCCTCTCCTCCTGGGGGGCTCCGCCCGCTGAAGAAGTTTGCCTAACCAAGGAAGCTCTTCAAGCTCTTTTGAAAGAAGCCACCCAAGGCATCCTACCGTAGCAGACCCCAACAGCAGTAGCATGAAGACCCCAGCACCATGTTGTAGCAGGCCGCAAGAATAGCTGCATAAAAACCTCTTATAGCTCCACCAGTTGCGGATGACCCTAACTCAACTGGAATGGAAAAGAGGAACAAGGGATAAGAGAATAACCAGACACCAAATAGGCCATCAAACATACATTGAAATCCATGAAGCACATTCAGAAACTCCCCTCGACACTCCAACTAAGGAGTCAAGAGCCAGCCAGACTAGTCAAGCTACCTGAGCAAGAAACTCCTTACTGAAAGAGCAAAACTCCCATGAAGGCATATTGATGATCCCTTCTCAACTCGAAAAAGCTCCACAAAATCCCCAAATCATTACGTGAGTATCTCCCAACACGGATGAAAAAGAAATACTCAACTCTTTGGAGAAGATGAAGACTCCCAAGATGGAGAAAGCTAAACCATAAAGGAATCACTCAAGGAACCATCGCACACATGACAAGAGGCGGTCGGGATCCACTTCCCCTCACACTCGCGTAAGAATGCGGTTGCCGGAACCAACTATGTCGTTGAGAGTTTTCACTTGGCATCCTCTCTTGACAAGAGGCTCCCTCATATCTCCTTGGAACTCTCAAGTTTTACTACGCTCAAGCCGCTCAAGAGAAATAGATACACTCCCGAGGCCACTCGGAGGAGCCGGACACACCCTAGAGCCCCGAGACTCCAAAGTGGAAGCACAATTCATTCAACTATTCCGGTGAAACTACTCCCTAGAGATGTCAAGATACTTCACAACTCCCGAAGAGCAACGAAGAAAGAGATCCCCAATGAATACTTGGACAATAACCCTCCAACTAAACTTACATCAAGAGAGACACACATCATGGGAGTCATTAACATCATTTAAGGTTGTCCGGAAAAATGGAGACCATAGAGTACACTTGTAACATCTTTGCGAGAAACACGATGAAGCCAACATGGACATCACTCACATAAAAATTACGATATTAGAGAATTGTAAAAAAGAGGAAAGAGATCTTTTAGATCTTTTTCTAAAATTATCCTTTTGTCCACCTAATATCCTCAAGGATGCTCCTCGCCACTTTCTATTATATTGGTCAACATTCAAATCTTAATTTGAATAAGATATATGTTTCACATTAAATAAAAAACAGAGAAAGGAGGGAGGATACACGTTACAACGATTTTGAATCGGAAGAGAGATTTCAAGAAATGGCCCATCTATTCACTCTATCAATAACCGAGCCATCTAGTGTATCATAAGGGATTTGCCTTTTCTATTGATTCCTACGGATTAGATCAAAAACAATTCTTGAATGAGGCCAGGATGAATCGAAAAAAAATCTTTATTGGTTCTACCTCCTATTTTTTATGAAGAGAATGAATCTTTTTCTCGAAGGATCGAGAAAAAATGCCTGGATCTCCTGTGGGAATGATTTGTGAGGGCACCTTTGAAATTTAAGAAGAATGCGCCCGCCATCCAACAAAGAATACAAGACTCATGAAGACTTGGTTGCACCCGCCATCTAGCTAAAGCTTGAGTTCTAACAAATAACAAAAGCCACTCCCGAGAGCCCGCAAAAGCGCAAAATCCACAAATGGGTGCCCATCTTGGTTGCAGAATATAACAACATCAAGAATGCAAAATCACATGGAATCAAAATCGATCATTAGTAAACTCCACTAAAACGTAATCCGCAACGAGTCTCATACAAAAACAATAATATTCATGTGAATTGGAGACATCAAGAAAACCTCTAGAGACCCTGGAGAGAGGAAAGCTCTCTAGAAAAGACAATGTTCAAGCCAAGCAATCTTAGGAGTTGCAGACCTCGCCAGCTCACTAAAACATCATTAATTGCCAATAAAGACAATGGTCCATGACCATTCAGGCACTCTCCTCAAAGAAATTGATGCCTTCCTCTAGCGATCCTGGGAGGGGGGACGGAGAAAGATCCCTCACAAATGGGGTCCGTATAAAAATTTTCCTCATCCGGTGCTCTTGGAGGGAAGGAGCCTCATCACAAAAGGGTGATCGAATAAATTTTTCCTCTTCCGGTGCTCCCGGAGGGGATTGGCTTCCTCACAAAGGGGGCCTAATAAACTTTACATCCTCTTGTGCTCCTGGAGGAGAGGGGTCTCCTCATGGGGATCCTCAAGATCTAATCGAAAACACTCCCTCCTCCGGCCAAGACCCTAGAGGGGAGGGACTTCCTCACAAAGGGAGTCCTAATAAACTTTCCTCCTCCAGCTAAGACCCCAGAGGGGAGAGGCTTTCTCACAAAGGGAGTCCTAATAAATTTTTCCTCCTCCGGCTAAGACCTCGGAGAGGAGGGTCTCCTCCTCATAAAGAGGTCCTAATAAACATCCCCTCCTCCAGCGCTTCCGGAGGGGAGAGGTCTCCTCACAAGGAGGACTTCCTCATAATGGGGGTCTTAATAAACTTTCCCTCCTCCGGCTAAGACCCCGAAGGAGAGAGGCTTCCTCACAAAGGGAGTTCTAATCAACTTTTTCCTCCTCCAGCTAAGACCCCATATGGGAAGGGCTTCCTCCAAAAGGGGGTCCTAATAAACTTTCACTCATTCGGCTAAGACCCCAGAGGGGAGGGGTCTCCTCACACAAAGGTCCTAATGAAATTTTCCTCATCCGACGCTCCGTGGAGGGGAGGGGTCTCCTCACGAGGATGTCCTAATAAACTTTCCCTCTTTTGGTGCTCCCGGAAGGGAGGGGTTTCCTCACAAGGAGATCCTAATAAATTTTCCATCTTTCGGCGGGAGGCGCTAATAAAGTTTCCTCCTTCGGTGGTACTAGAGGGGAGGGGTCTCCTCATAAGGGATTCTCGTAAACATAAGCCACATAATGTGAAACAAAAATAAAACAAAACAATGTTAACACATGCACGGAAGGAATACGCAAATGCAACGATTTTCCATCCTGAATTAATGTACAATCCAAGGAATAATGGAAGAAAGGGCTCTAGAAGGAGTCTCCTAGGCCACGGAAGGGCGTCCCCTCTAGGCCACGAAAGGGCGCCCCCTCTAGGACACGGAAGGGCACCCCCAAGCTCCGTAAGGGCGCCCCAAGCTCTGAAAGGGCCACCCCTCCGGGTCACAGAAGGGCACCCCCTGAGCTCCAAAAAGGCACCACATGCCTCCATACAAACATTTCGGACGTTCCAGAAAAACTAAGGCTTTCTCCCAAAGGGAAGGATTAATCTCCGCAAAAATGCAAACAAATCACCATGGACATGAATTATACGAGAATACCACGAGTAATGAACAAAATGCTAACGCGTGAAGAAAAGCAAGAGACATGCAAATCACACAAGGAAGCATCATGAAGGCACATAGGCAACAAACATATCTGAGAATGTTAATCTCACTCGGAACAAGTAAAGTACTTAGTGAAACTTGAAAAAGACAGCGAATCAAGGAGCAAACTTCATCTAACACCAGATCATCTCTTGAGCCGAGGAGAGGCCTCTATGGAGCCCAGAAGGGCGCCCCCTCAGCTCCAAAAAGGCACCCAACTCTGCTCTGGAAGGGTGTCCCCCTCAGCTTTGGAAGGGCACCTCCTAGCTCCGTTGGGAGGATGGGCTCCCTCATTCGCATTCACACATGTGCTTCATAATCGAGAGAGGAATTAATCTACATTCCAGCCCTAGAGCCAACTTTTAAAATCCCAGAGGCAACTCGAGTTCCTCCGTAAGCCTACAAAGGCATAGGGAAGTAACTCCGCTCACCAATTTCCCCAGAACTATTGTTCAACATCTGGGAGAAGACCTATGTTGATACTTAGGTTGAAGGGCCTCATCTGAACTTTTCCCCTCAGACACTTCCTCATACGATTTGCACGAACTCAAATCTAAAGACAACTCCACAATAGCCTCGCCAATGGTGCACAACTTAAAAACCTTGATGGGAACGAAGTAAAACTCCAGAGAAAATTGAGATGTGCGTGAGCAAAAATAGGTAGGGGGCATGGGATGTCCTCTGGAGACGCACCTTCCCCATGCAAAAGGGCACAGAGGCGCGCCCCTATCATGGGGCGCCTCCCTCAGCTTCTGGGAAACTCTCTCTCCCTCATTCACTTCCGCTAGCCCACTTTCATCTCTGCCTGCGCGATCCATTTTCGCAGCACTTTACTGCTTCCAAACCAAGAATGAAAATCTGAGGTCTGAGACCCGACTCAAAATGCAGAAAAACCCCAAAGAGAAAGAAACCTCGCGTGAAAAAGAGTGGACCAAGACACGAGAAACATCCACGGGAGTGGCCCGGGGGGCTCAAGAGCACACCCTTGAAGGTTAAAATCCAAACCAAAAATGTCTCCATGCCTCACGAAGACAACAAATATCTCATGTACAAAACATGAAACACCCTAACATAAGCCTTGAACAGATAGGCTGAAAGAGAAGCAATCTAGCTAAGTGAAACAGTAAAATGCTCCAGTTTGGGGGGCTCCATTATCATCATCGTCTCTATCATATCAACTAGAAGCATTTTTCGGAATGTCATGCGAGTCACCTAACTCACCCTCATCATCACCTTAGAACCCAGAATCTAATGAACCTACCAATTCTTTAGGAAACATCCCACTGGTCAAAAAAGAACCAAGTCCCTCGTGGTCTCTCAACTCTGAAGTCCTATGAAGGCCACTCGCTCACAAGAAGTATGTTCCCTTTCAAAAAGGCTAAGTCTCATGGGACCCATCTTGTGCAAGAAACTCAATTCCTGGGCTCCGACAGTTGGTTCAAAGAACCTTTCGTACTGGTTACTGAACTAGATCTCTATTTTAAAAAAACATCAACACTTAAGTCTTTCAAAGCTTTTAAAGAGTTATCATCATGGAAACAAATCTAACTTGTATTTTCATGTTTTCTATCAAAGAATTCGACGATTCAAAAATACGTATGCAGGAACATCTCTCTGCATTACATGATAGTCATTGAAGATGGACCCATCAAAATCACTAAGGTGAATACAACTGTGGCTAGAGCAGCAGATGCAGGAGTTGAAGCTGCAAGAGCAACTGAGGTTGACAAGCCTAGAAGCGAATGGACTAATGAAGATAGAAAAAGGCACAACCTTGACAATGTGGCTAAGGATATTCTTTACAAGACGTTGGACAAAGCAATGTTCAACAAAGTCAAGCCATGCATGACAAGCAAAGACATTTGGGATAAGCTAACCTTGATCTGTGAGGTCACATAACAAATAAAGGAAAATAAGCTTATAGTTGCAGTCCAAAAGTTTGAAAATTTCAAGATGATGACTGTAGAGTCATTGGATCAGTTGGATGTAAGGTTCACTGAGATAACAAATGAGTTATTTGCACTTGGTAAGAAATATACACAAAACAAAATGTGTATGAAGATTTTGAGAGCCCTTCCAGCTGAGTGATGAAAGTGATGGCACTGAAGCACTCAACGGACCTCACAAAGATATCAAATCATCAGCTATTTTCAGATCTAAAAGCTTACAAAATCAAGCTCAAAAGAAATTAACAAGATGACACAGTTGCACCCAAGAGTGCTGCCTTAATAGCAGGTGAGTCTAAGTCAGTAGGCTCAAAGAACATCATTGATAACGAAGAGATAGACTTAATAGTCAAGAGATTCAACAAGTTATTCAACAAGAACTACAAGAGGAACAAATGAGAGTCCTCTAGAAGGAAGCAGAAGAGTCAGAAATAAGTGAATCTGACTACTCTTCTGATATTGAAGAAGCGGCATTAATTTATCTTATGGCCAAAGAACAGGAAGATGAGGTAATTCTCACCTCATCTGATTCAGACTCTGATAATGGCGATCATGACACACATACATAATCACCTACTGATCTTCATGATTCATTAGGAAAAAATGATGAAAGATTTTGAGCACATAAAATCCTCACACACACACAATCTTAAATGAGGAAAACAACCAACTCAAAAGCCAAAACTCACAGCTGACTGAAGAGATGAGTGCTCTAAGTCGCTTAGCTGATGAGAGTAAAGAATTGAAGGTTGATATTGAAAAAGTCAAAGCAGACTGTGTTGCTAAAGAGAAGAGAGAGCTAGAGCTTAAAAGTGTCATTGCATCACTCAACAAATCATTTAAAACATTGGATGAGATGATGATGATTCAAAATGAAATTGTAGACAAAGCAGGACTAGGATTCAATTCCTTTGTTAATGCACAAACTCCAAAAGTGATCTTAGAAAAGAATCCTCAAGCAATAGGGGAATCCTAAAATCTAAGGCTCTATATGTTGCACGCACCCACATATTACCAAAACAACACACATACTGGCCTTGGATACAAAGACAAAGGAAAGAAGCAAGCTGAATATGCTGAGAGAACTGCTGAAACTAAATTGAGAAGAGTTCACAAGGAGACTCCTAATAGGAAGTATTCTGTTAAATCAAAGCAGAACTACCAAAAACCACAGAACTTTCAGAGGAAACAAGCATATGATGGGAATGGTAGAAATTATCCAGCACAAGCTGATTGGAATCCACCCATGAAATATTAGCAGATTCCAAAGGAAAACAAGCCACAATGGCAATGGCCTAAAAATAAATATAGGTCATTCCTAAGGCATAAATATCAGCTCACGTATGCACCAAAATATTATGCACACAATCCATAACAGTTCCCATATTATCACAAGAATGCAAATGCACACATTCACACACAAACATACAAACAAAAGAGATAGATGGATGTAGCAAAAACACCCAAGCAATTTGCTAAAATTCATTATGATTATGGAACTGAATGGTAGCAACCCCTGAGTGTCAAATCATTGGCTATAAGTTTGTTGGAACACCTTATAATGCTAAACCCTCAAGACCCACACAGATATGGGTACCTAAAGTTTGATTTCCTTGATTGCAAGTTCAGGGAACAGCTGAGTGCTAAGGAACCTGGTACATGGATAGTGGATGTTCCAAACATATGACATGAAATAAAAGCAATTTTAAAAAATTCAAGGAAGTAAAAAGGAGATAAAGTCATATTTGAAGGAAATGAAGCTACAGGGTAAATTAAAGGCACTGGATCTATCAAGAAAAATGGCTTCGATATCATAGATGTTGCATGTGTGAGGGCTTAAACTTCAATTTGCTAACTACCAGTCTGTGATAAAGGATATAATATTGAATTTAACATGGGTGTTTGTTAAATCAAAGATGCTGAGACAATGACATTTTTCTATCTGGGATAAGAAAGATGAACATGTATATGGTAGATTGGTCAACTACCACATCAATCACATTTGTTGGCAAAGAGCACAACTGAAGCAAGTTGGTTGTGGCACAAGAAGCTGAGTCATCTGAATTTCAAAACGATTAATAAACTCGCAAAGAGTCATTTGGTAGATGGATTGCCAGATTTAGTATACAAAAAGGAAAACATTTGTTATTCTTGTCAGAAAGGAAAGCAAATCAAATCATCATTCATAGAAAAGACAAATCATTCAACAACAGGAATTATGCATCTGTTGCACATGGATTTATTTAGACCAGTAGAACCAACAAGTATTAGCGGGAATAAATATACCCTTGTGGTGGTGGATGATTTTCAAAATACACATGGACCATGTTTATGTGTAACAGGAAGGAAACACTGCAAAAGCTTCCTCAACTGATGAAAATAGTTCGAAATGGAAAAACCAATTGATTATCAAGATAAGATCGGATAGAGGAACTGATTTTGTCAATGGGGTTGTAGATCAATAATGTGTAGAGAATGGAATTGCTCATCAATTGTTAGCCGAAAGAACTCCACAACAGAATGAAGTAGCTAAAAGAAGGAACAAAACACTCAAAGAAGCTGCAAGGACCATGTTGGCTGAAGTTGGATTGCCTAAGAGATTTTGGGCTAAAGCTATTAATACAATTTGTTACACTCCGAACAGATTCATGATCAACATACAACTGTCCAAAACCCCTTATGAAATTTGGACATGAAGAACGCTAAATGTGGGATATTTTCATATCTTTGGAACAAAGTGCTTCATTCATAATAATGGGAAAGATAACTTGGGGGCTTTTGATGCTAAGACAGATGAGGGAATATTCCTTGGATACTCATCCAAAAGAAAAGAATTTAGAGTTCCAAACAAAAGGACTATGGTCAAAGAAGAGTCACTTCATGTAGTATTTGATGAACCAACTGCCAGTACATAAGACATTGATGAGTTAGCTGAGAAGATGAATCAACCAACTGTTCAAAAGAGTCCTTATACTAAGACAACTCCCAGAAGACTTGACCCTGATTAGGATGAGTTAGCTGAATCTCAAAAAGAGATGGAAATATTGCAGCAGAATCCAGACGATCAAGAGAAAGTTGTTCACGACAACTTCCCTGCAAGGCACAACAACCCAACAGACTTACTCTAACCTGATGTGAGATGGCTGAGAGACCATCCACCTAAGTTAATCATTGCAAATGTTAGACAAGGAGTAATACCAAGATCAAGAACTCAAAATGAAGCTATGTTCACTTGTTTCATTTCACAGATTGAACCAAAGATGTGTCAAAAGCTTTAGATGACACACACTAGATCCTAGCTACGCAAAAAGAGTTAAATCAGTTTGAAAGAAACAAAGTTTAGGAATTGGTTCAAAGAACTATTCACCAAAATGTCATTGGTACGACGTGGATGTTTAGAAACAAGATAAATGAAGAAGAAACTGTAGTAAAAAATAAGGCAAGATTGGTAGCAAAATGGTATTTCCAATAAGAAGGTATAAAATTTGATGAAACATTCGCTGCAGTCGCAAGACTTGATGCAATAACAATGTTTCTTGCCTATGTTGCTCACAAGAATTTCACAGTTTATCAGATGGATGTGAAAAGTGCATTTCTTAATGAATTATTGGAGGAGAAGTTTATGTGGAACAACCTCCAGGTTTTGAGCAGAAAACTACAGAAGATAAAGTGTACAAGCTAAAGAAAGCACTTCATGGATTAAAGCAAGCACCAGTAGCTTGGCATGATACATTGTCATAGTTTTTCATAGACAATGGATCCACAAAAGGAAAAGTTGACAGGACCATATTCAGAATAGAAGATGGAGAAAGCATTTTACTTGTTTAAATTTATATGGATGACATCATCTTTAGATCCAAAAACAAGAACTTGTGTGATATATTCTCAAAACTTATTCAAGGAAAGTTTCAGATGAGCATGATGGGAGAAATAACTTTCTTCCTAGGACTTCAAGTGAAGTAGATAAAAGATGGAACCTTCATAATTCAAACTAAGGACACAAAAGATCTGATGAACAAGTTTGGTATGGAAGAGAAGTCATCTGTCAAAATACTAATGAACACATCAATTAAGATAGATTTGAATTCATAAGGGAAACCAGTTGATCAAACTAAATATAAAGCACTCATTGGATCATTGCTCCATTTAACTGCCAGCAAACCTGACATTACTTTTGCAGTATGTGTATATGCAAGGTTTCAATCTGCACTAAAAGAAAGTTTAACAAAGAAGATTTTGAGATATCTGAAAGGATGTCAAGAAGTTGGATTATGGTATCCTAAAAAAGGAGGCTTCAAGTTGATTGAATATTCAGATTCAGACTATACTGGATGTAGATTTGACAGAAAGAGTACATCTGGTATATGTCAACTGCTTGGCAATAGATTGGTTTCTTGGTTTAGTAAGAAACAAAACACAATAGCTACATCAACAACTGAGGCATAGTACATAGCTGCAGGCAACTGTTGTGCCCCAGTTCTATGGATGAGACAACAACTGAGAGACTAAGGTATTGTGGAAAATGAAATTCCAATTATGTGTGACAACACGATTGCAATTGCAATCACTCAAAATCCAGTTTTGCATTCTAGGACAAAGCATGTTGATGTCATATATCACTTTATCAGAGATCATGTTGAAAAGAAAGATGTCATGTTTGAGTATGTGTCACCTGAGAAGCAGTTAGCTGATATATTCACAAACCCTTATGTGAATCAAGATTTGAAGAGCTGAACAATGGGATTGGATTAATTGAGCTGAGTTAATCTACTCAGAAGAGTCGTATAAAAGAGTCCTAAATGAAGAAAATTGTGTTTCAGAAGAGTTTTACTCTTTTTGCAGAGTAAAATTAGTAGAAGAACATTAAGCAGAGTTAAGTCATCTAATCAGCTGAGTTGTAGGTCCCAAGGGGTGTGGTGTAAGGTTTAGAAGGGGGGAGGGGGGAATTGAATAAACCTTACCAAATTTTCACTTTTGGTCTTTTTAAGAATTTCAACAGAGTTGACTCAAATCAACTGTGTCCTTGGGGGACAACTAGGTTGGCTTTCTTCAGCAAAGTTACCCACTCAACACACTCGACTGAGCTGTTGATAGTATAACTTAGCTGCGTCAGCTAACACTAAACTTTTAGGTGATTTGATTTTTAACAGCGGAAAACTCAACACCCTTTGATTGTTTAAAGCTCGTTTTTAATACTTGTTTTAGCACTTGTTATTTATCAGTTGGATTGCAATATAACTTATCAGCATATATGAAAATATAAGCAAGAAAGTAAATGCTGAAAGTAAATGACACAAGTAAATTTATAGTGGTTCGAGGATGGGGTAATTCCTCTAATGCACTCTTCTCCAACTCCTGGAGGAATCCACTAAGTAACAGATCAAGTTACAAAGCAGTTCTCAGTTTAGAGACAGCCTTGATCACACAGCTGGCTTCTCCTACGACTCAACTTCTTCACAAGACAGCTGCCTTGCTACTTCAGCTCCCTTCAAGTCTTTGGAATTGATCACACAGCCTTCCAACAAACTTGAAACTCCTGTTTCGACCTTGAACCTTTCTACATCTCTTTCAACTTGGAGAGTAGACCCCTTTTTCGTTCTTGAAACTTTTCCTTTTCAATTGGTTGAAGTAGTCTTTTCTTCACAGCGTGTGTTGGATCGAGTTCCTTCGAGTGTTAGGCTTGAGGAACTTTCTTGATAAGCTTGAGAATATTGCAGGTTATGCTTGCTTGATAATTGCTTGATTCGTTGGTGCTTGGTTCAGGTAGCCTTTCTCAAATGCTTCCTCAGCCTTTTATAGTGCTCATTTGAAAATTTGCCCGTTGAAGAGATAGGCTATTTTCAAATAACACTTCTTGTTTGTTGGCTTGTCTTTTCTCTGTCTGCAGGGATGCGATGTTCACCTTTCCTAGAATTAAATGACTCTGCATCTTTACAGGGTCTAACACATACTCCAGTATTTCCTATTGGCTTATTCCTTTTGCATGTTTCTGGGCCAAACACTTTAAGACCTGACAACTTGGACTTATTACTATATCAAGTAATATCCTTGACTTCCTTCCAACGGATCAATGTCAGTTGTCTTGACTTGACTGCTACCTTTACCCTTTGACTTGAGTCTTCTCCAAACATATGGGAATGACTCAACTGTCACTTCAACTGTTAGACTTGGCTTTTACTGACTTGACTGACACTTTCTCATTCTTCACATAGTTGTTCCCCAGCTGGCTCTCCTTCAGTCGAGTCCTTATCTTCCATCTTGGCCATACTCAGCTGACACACAGCATAGTCTTCACTTTAGTCTGCAGTTGACTTCTTGCATTCTTCGACATAGCTGACTTCACTCAGCTTTTTCAGTCCTATCTATTACAACATATAATTACAAAGAAAATAGGGTGCGAACTTCCTAGTCTAAGTTTTACATGGTGTCATCAAAATCTTTCAAATAAATTTCCTAACATGAGTAATACTAGTTAACTTGAGAGAAGAAAGTCATTTGTCAGCAAGGAATGAGTCGGCAGACATATTTATCGGCTAAGGGACAAAACGAGGTCATATTAATGAAGTGGGAATATTTTTTTGAAATGATGTCATCATCATTTAATTCGGAACAATAAAGCTGCAAACAAAAGCCTATGATTGACCATAAATGCTGCTGGCATTTAATGTGGCAATTAAAAGTAGTTTTCAAGATCGAATCTCAACCGTTGATCAAATTTAAAAATTTACAATTATCATCACATCGTATCATATCCTTTATGTATCTCAAAAATATTTCTCTCTCATCTCACACTCTCATATTCACTCTCAAAAATCCGAAAAAGCTTTCTACAAAAACCTCTCATTGCAACTCACTAAAATCTTTGAATATTCAAATGGCACCAAAGAAAACCTCAAGCTCTATTCTTGATTTCTCAAAATTGTCCGAAAAAAGGTGTACTCTAGTGCACTGATAGATCTCCAAGGCTCGATTAAGCACTCCGCTGACCAAGCTAGGGCTCAGAAAATTGTGGGCAACTTGGAAAAATCAAATCTGATCGAATTCCTGATGCTACAGATACCTCAAACATACCAGGAAGAAGTTGATATGTTTTATGTAAATGCTTCGATTCACGATGATGACATTCACTCTTCAGTGAATGGGTAAGATGTGATCATCACAGTAGAAGACTTAAGTGAGCTGTTGAAACTCCCCAACAGTTGTCTAAGTAAGATGAAAGACCACAAGTTCGATTTTAAGATGTCATGGATGGAGATTGCCATTGAAGAGGCAGTTGGGAACTACAACCCTTCAGCTACAAAGGCTGTATTGAAGGAAGAATACCACAAGTTAATGGATGTGGTATCGAAATATTTGGACGTCAAGTTTGGATCCTACAATTAACTGTCGTTGGCAAAGCTGGCTGTAATGTCTGCAATAATGGAGGAAATTGAAGTTAACTGGGCAGAATTTGTGTTGACAAACTGTGCCAGAATGTTTTGAATGTAGAGGTGATTGATGGCAGATTCAAGAGTACCATGGGCTATGGGCTAGTCTTGGGGTATTTGCTGGAGAATACATGCTTGCCCATAAGGAAAGGGAAGTTGTCTCATGTTAACAAGAGGTTGTTCAAGGGAAACCTCTCTACGGCTTAGAAGAAGGCCCATGCAAAAAGAAAGGGCATTTTCGTATGGGAGACGGCCGAATCGGTCCCAGCTGCTCCAGTACAAAAGAAAAGAAGGACAACTGCTCTAAGAAAGCCCGTTCCTCTAAGAAATGTAAGACTCCAAGAGGGCTGCGTGATGAGCCTGATGAGTCTGTTGTCAAAACTGACTCAGAGGAAACTGAATCTGTTGAAATTCCTCTCGAGAGAAGTTGAAAATAACTCAAGATAGAACTTCAGCCATGGTTTATCAAATTCCTCGTGAATCAACTATAGAAAGACGAGTAGAAGAGACAAGTGCTGCGAATGTTGGAGAGGCAGCTATAAAGATTATTGGTGAAACAATTGTGGGGGTAAGGCTCATTGTGGAAGAAGGCTTACCTACCACTACTGTTGAACCCTCCCAAGAAATGGCTGAATCATTTGAAGAGCACTCTCCACATTATCCTGATGTAGAGGTAAGGATATCAGAATGGAGACAGTGGAAACTAAGCAAAAGAAGATATCAGTTCGAGCGGCTAAAAATGATTGAAGAAGAAAAGTGGCTCCTTGAATTCTTGGAGGATGCTTCAATTTCTCAAGCTCTTGATGGTAGCTATACAACAAGGATGTTGTATAAGAAAAGATGAGAGGATAAAGCAACAGAATTGGAGAAAGGGAAGAGTTCAACTAAAACGCACAGATGTCTCTTTAGACACTCAGTTGCTCTAATCCCGAATGTTGAGAATGAGGAATGAGACTTGGAGGAGGTTGAAGATGTTGAGCTGCAACAGGCTTTAAGAGAATTAAGAGAGCTTGCAGAGCAAAGAAAGCAGGCTGGGCCTGGGTAAACTTCATCCCCCACCCAGATTATTGATGATGTGACGAGAGACACAACTGCTCTCTCATCACCAGCTCACTCTCACTCACCTGCAACAATCCCCAACATTGGCAATGAAACTGGAGAAGTTAGCATAGTGGTAATGGAAGGTGATGATGAGAAAGGAGATGCGGAAGGAGGAGAGAGAAATCTCGCCTCAAACCTTAAAGAAGATGTGAATTTGCAAACCACTACATCTCGGAACCCATCTAAGCCTACCCCAGACATTGTTGTAGAGACATCTGACAAGGAAACAACCGAAACAAATGAAACAACTAAGACTCTAGTGACAACTAACCCTACTAATGTTCAAAGTAAAACAGTTGTTGGGAGAACTATTGAGGGGGAAACTGAGCACACTACAATTGGAGAAACAATCCGCTTTAGCCAAGCCAACTGAGTCTTGCACGGCTGTTGAGAAGGAAGCTGCTGGTGAAGAGCAGCAAAATTTGAAAGGAAAGAGTGGTTTGGAGACCACTAAGGAAATGGAGACTATTGTAGGCGAACAACAGAGGTTGGCAAAGACTGCTGCTGAAACACAACAGGGTCTGGAGGAGACAGCTGTCTGGGAGACAACTAAAGAAACAGAACTGATCACAACTGACCAATAAGAGGAGTTAGTTGTATGCTCCCCTCAGACGGATGCTAGAACAGCTGAGGAGGAGAGGGCTCCTCTTGAGCAAATGAATGAAGATGACGAGGATGATGACCTTGTTGTGCTATCTCCTGCGTACACGGATGTACATGGAAAGGCTTTATGTGTGGAGAAATTGGAAGTTGAGTTACGCTAGAGCTCAATTCCAAAGACTGGAGTTCATTGATGAGGAATAAGAACTCCTGAGCTTTCTAGGAAACATTCCGGTCCGTTCAGCGTTGGACCTAGATTTCTATACAACCATCCTATACCAAAAGAAGGAGAAGGAGAAACATAAGGCAAAGGCAAAGGCAATTGAGGAATCAAAGCAACCTCAACCCTGCCCCTTTGATGGTGTGTGCAAAAGTGCTTTCAAATCCAAAGACCAAATGATGATGATGAGATAGACCCTGTCGATGCAATAGAGAGGGCTAAACTAAGGCAAGCTATTCAAGAATCCAAAGAGCTACACGAGAAGGAATTACAAATGGGTCCAATAGAGTCTTCTTCTATTCAAATATCTCCTAGTCCGGACATCATGGAAGTGGTGAGAGTGATTGATGCTACTACCTTGCCGGTGCACTATGAGGAACAACATACCAGAAGAGTTGGTGATGAAGCTAAGGAATGAGAACAAGAGGGCACCTTAGCCAAGCCTAACTTTGAAGAAGGTGTTGAGACACCTGCCCTAACGGCTGATCACACACATGGACAAGAAGTTGAGTCTCAGATTTCGAGTAACCCCACTTCTCGAGACTCAAACAACCACAACCAGGTCGGTGGAGGATGTGGGAGACAACACTCAAAAGGGGTTTGGAGGCAAAGGTGAGAACATAACTATATAGCAGAGTGGGGTTGACGAGGCTCAGACAGTTCTGGTGGTCTCTGCTGAAATCCCACCTGCACTGAAGGCCAATGAAGCTGTTGATGTAGCCAAGGTAAAAGAAGGAATGGAAGCCATGAGAGTTGAGACTCCTGGCCCTAAAAGTGCAATCCGTGAGGTGGAGACCTCAAAGGATGCCAAAGAGGACCCTAAAGCAGCTTAGTATGCTGAAGGGATTGCCAAAGACCTGCTGCGGTTGAATCTGCAAAAGGAAATGCTGAAGGTCCATCAGTGGTTGAGACTGCTGAGGGTAAAGAAGGCCTAGTGGAGGTTGAGACTTCCATGGGTAGTAAAGACAAAGAAGAAGTACCTACCCCTCAAGAAGAGTCAGTGGAAGAAGAGGAAATAAGTGCCCTTCATGACTCACAGGAACACATCGACGTAGAATTTTTGGAGATGGATGACAAGGCTGAGTCTAGTCCTAAAGACAAATCTGAAGAGGACCCAACTGCTGAGGAGGCCTTGGCACAGAGAAAGAAAGCTAGTGGCAAAGCTGCTCCCATAAATTTCCCTTTGGTTGATGGCCCACCTTCTATGGTGCCATCACCTTCCCATGATGCTGATAAATGAGTTGAGGAACAGACAACTCATATGGAACAATCAACTGATGCCAATGAAGTCATTAAGACAATGAAGGTCGATCACTCAAGAGCTAACACAAAGCAATCTGAGAAGATGCCGATGACGCTAAGACAGCCAAGGCACACAGAGCTGATGAACACCCAAAGGAAAAGGGTAAAGCTCCCGAAGTAGAAGGGGGAGAAATTCCCATTTTAGCTGAGGATTTATTTGTAGAATACTTCCTATTTGTGGCGGAAGTCCCTTTGAAGACTGAGCCAGCTGCTGAAAGTGCGAGATATGATATCCAAGTCCCTGCTGAAGAGATTGGAACTCCTGATGATTATACAATGGTACCCTTTGGTTTTGACTTCGATGATGTGTGGCCTGAAGAGCAGTCTGCTGATGCAACCAACTTCAGGAAAGCCTT
Source organism: Rehmannia glutinosa (assembly GCA_016081115.2). NCBI lineage: Eukaryota > Viridiplantae > Streptophyta > Magnoliopsida > Lamiales > Orobanchaceae > Rehmannia > Rehmannia glutinosa. The sequence goes on along the minus strand of CM071928.1, from coordinate 41,329,625 downwards.
CAAGGCTATTTGCAATGAAATAGAAAATATGGAAAAAGGATTCGCAGCACTTAACCAACTGATTGGACAACATAGATGCTACGATCACGGGAGATATTTGAGGCACAGTTTTGCGGATTAGGGAATGGACAACACAGAAAAAAGCACTGAGGCGTGAGCAATTAATGTATTTCAAGTCTCTATTTTCTATGATGGTAATTTGGAGCATAGAGAACGCCAAATTTCAGCATAGATAGAGAGATCACATCTTCAGGATAGACCAGTCGCATAAAACGGATATGGAGTTGCTGAAAGCACAACATAAAGCAGACCTTATGAAAACTGATGCTACCATGAGAACAGAGATCATGGTGCTACAGACATAGATGAAGCGAATTGTAGCTGAGACGAAGGCTCTGCGGTTAGAATTCAGAACAGCAAACTCCGCAAGTCATGACAAGATGGACATGACTAACAAAAAGATGGATCTTATCTGGGAGTATCCTCTTAGTCGACTCTACCTCCTGGTGATGATGCCAAAAAAGGGGAAGGAAGTAAGGGGGAAGATGATAGCAAAAGGGAAGCTAGCAGTAAGGGCAAATGAAGTGAGATGAAAAAGCCACCCCTGAAGATTATGATTGCTCAAAACCCTCAACTTGGCAATGTAACCAACTCTCTCCTGAGTCAGCTGCCGCAATATCTATCTGGTGAAGAGAAAGTTGCTTTGGCCTTCAAGATATTTAGAGAAGCCATTGAAGCTGATTTTGAAATAGTAAGTGAAAGGCAACATGACAGGATCGAAAGTTTAAAAGCTAAGTTCGAAGGACCTCCAACTGGACTATTGAAGTATTACCCAATTGTAAGTCTCCCTACGGAGTTAACTGTACCTGATGCAGGATCTGAGCCAAGATCTATAGAGGAATTTCAAACTCTAACATCAGAAGGATTTTTTAGGAATCTGACTCTACCTGAGGCGTGGGACTTGTACAGGGAGAAGGGATTAGAATTATGCCAATCAGTTGAGAAGCAGCAGACTTCAAGTAGTCAGCAGACTACTAAGGCAACCGTGCAGTACACTCCCAGAGGAGGAGCAGAATCTTGAAGGAGAAGGGGAAGGCTTGCTAGTGGTGGAAGAGGCAGAGGTACTCCATCGCAGCCAAGGCCTAAAGATGTTCGCTATGTAGATCCCCAGAAGAAAGGGTTGATCTATTGGGCTGGGCTAGATGAACTTTCCAATAGAGAGGTGGAGAGGAAGAATGAAGAAGCAAGGATGAAGCAAGAAGAAGAGAAATAAGGCTCAACAGAGAATGGGAAGAAAGGCAGAGAAGGGATGACCCAACTACGAAGAGAGCTTATGAAAAGAAAATGAGAGAAGAAGAAGATAGAAAAAGGAGAAGAGCAGAGAAAGATCGAAGAAAAGCACTGGAGGATGCTGAGAGAAGAAGGAAGCAGGCGAGCTGTTGAAGACGGTTGAACCCCTCCATGATGTATTATAGTTAATTGTAAATACACATACTTGTAAGTACACTGTATATGCCCTGATGTACTTTAATGCTCGACGATCGTTTGATGTTCGATACTTTGTATATGTTTGTACATTGTAAAAGCTTTGTAAAGTGCAAAGAATGATATGTTCATTAAAATGACATATTACACAATCATTCTTTATTTTCTGTACTATTTACTTTGCTATATTTATTTAAGTTTTGGCATCATCAAAAAGGAGGAAATTGTTGGGAAAAATTTTGTATAGATTTTGATGATACTATGTAAAACTTATATAGGAAGTTGGTGCCCCATTTCAAATGTATTTCAACTTGTAATAGATAGGGTTCTATAAGCTGAGACAAAGGCAACCAAGTTGAAGATTACAAGACTCGACTGAAGACTCAAGAGAAGACCCAACTGTGAGGCAGCTAAGTGAAGGACAAAGAAGTATCAGTCAAGTTGTTAGAAGGTTGTTTCTGTCAGCTGACAGACAGTTAAGTCGCTCCTAAAAGATTGGAGTTGACTCAAGACAAAGGGGTAAAGCAGTTGTCAAGTCAAGTCGACTGTGATGGATCCGTTGCACAAAAGTCAAGGACATTACTTATTATAGTAATACGTCCTTGCAGCCATGTGTAAAAGTGCTCATCCCAGAAACGTGCAAAAGGAATGAACCAATGGGAAGCACTGAGCGTGTGTGAAGACCAGAAAAGCTACACACTTCATTAAAATAAGAAAATGTCACCATCATTTACTTCAGATCAAGAAAAGACAAGCCAACAACCAAGAAGTGTTGTTTGAAAACTATGTCCATCTTTTCAACGGACAAATTTTCAAACGTGCAATATAAAAAGCTGAGGAGTCATTTGAGAGAAGGTTACCGAGTTTATCACAAGCATACAAGCATTCAAGAACAACCTGCAAAATATCTCTCAAGCTTGCAAATAAAATCATCAAGCCTAAACTCGAAGAAAATCCAACACACTCAGTGAAGGAAAGACAAATTCATCAGTTGAAGAGGAAAATTTGTTTTCAAAAACAAGGGGTCTACTCTCCAAGGTTGAAAGAGGTGTAGTAAGGTTTCATCGAACCAGAACTTTGAACCTGTTGGAGGGCTACGTGATCAAGTCCAAAGGTTTGAAGAAAGCTGAAGTAGCAGGACAACCGTCTTGTGAAGAAGCTGAGTCCCAGGAGTAGCAGGTTGTGTGATAAAAGCTGACTTGTACTGTTAACTACTTTGTAACCAAGTCAAGTTACTTAGTAGATTCCTCCAGGGGTTGGAGAAGAGTGTACTAGAGGAATTACCCCATCCTCGAACCACTATAAATTGCTTTTGTCTATTTACTCTCAGTATTCTTAATTTCTCGCATTATTTTTATATCTGATAAATTAAATTGCTTAAGTTTGTTGATAATAACCTTGCTAAAACAAGTGTTGGAGAATGTACTCAAAATTCTAAGGGTGAAACTCAAAGTTACACTATTATTAACAGCCAGTCAAGTCATTTGAATGGGTAACTTTGCTGTGTAAGCCAACCTAGCTGTCCCTCAAGGATTTAGCTGACTTGAGTCAACTCTGAAATTGTTTAAAAATGACTAAAATCTAAAAGTTGGTAAAGTTTATTCAACCTCCCCCCCTAAACTTTACTCATCACCCCTTGGGATCTACAAAATGTAATAGAATAGAAGATTCCAGGCCCATGCATGTATGGGTACATTAATAAAATGTAATAGGGTTCTATTCATTTTGTCCCTTAGATTGACCACAGACCCATTTTTAGCTCAAATGGGTCACTTAGGCTAGCTATGATCATCCCACAGCTTTTTGCATATGATGCATGTTAGAATTTATTTAATGTTTTTTGCTTGCGCAATTCATATATTGATATGTTGCATTAAATAGAAACTCACCTAGTAAATAGGATTATTATGAGATCTTGGAAAATTAAAAACCCTGAGTTTTTTAAACTTAATATAATTTAATTTTTTAAATTAGTTCTATATCAAACAAAATGGACAAGATAGGTTGGATCTATCATTCCATGCCTCCCGTTAAAGGTAGATGACATGACGATGCTACCCCACTTGGTCATTGGCCATGAGTCGTGGAGTGACTTAGTGTTGGAAAGCTGTTATCTCAATCAAACATAGAGATTTTCATGGAATGGACTCATCCTTACGTTGGCCATGAGTCCTGGAACATTTGATGCTCCATTTTCACAAAGGTTTGATGGGTTTGTTTGACACTTAGTACCATATAGGCTCATAAAATTAGGGTATACGGGAAAACGTGAGGCAAAACAAACTTGAAAGCTGTATATCGATACAATTGTCAAAGAGTTGACTACTATAAGATATATTTCATGGGCTCATAAAATTTGGGTGTGAAATATTTTTATTGGGGCACAAGCCCACTAGGAAGTTGGATTTCTCGATTTTCCATTTGGGGTTAATGGAATTTGAATAAAATAATGGGAGAATTTAATATTAAAGACCTTATATTAAATTAATATGTTATTCTCATAGTTTACACATTTTCTTCTTCATTTATTTTTGTAGATTAATCTACTGAAATGGCTAAAAATCCAATTGCAACTATTCTTGAGCAAAACAAACTGACTGGTCCTAATTTATTCGATTGACTAAGAAACCTCAAGATAGTCCTCCAATCTGAAAAGAGGGCTTATGTGATGTGAACCGCAGCAATAATTGTGCATACGACCCAACAACAAGATGTTGTTAACCCAAGAACCTCGGTATGCGAAGACGCCACAAGCAATTATGGATTATTGCCTGATAAGTCGATAATTGCCACAAGAAATCTTGAAGCACTTGGAGAAACACTCAATTTAGAGAGTAAAAGAATAATTGTATTGATAACTGAATAAAAAACAATAAGTGTTCACCTTTATAAGGGGTCCAAACCCTAACCTACCAAGAAGACAACTTAAAACTGAAAAGGAAATTAAAACAGAGCCAAAATTCGTATTCCCAGAATGACGCATGGGCTCACGCACGGCCCGTGCGCTGAGGTCGTATGTCAGGACATATCCACGCACGGGCTTACGCATGGGTCGTTGGTCCGTTGGTTTGTAGCTCAATTGTTGTAGACTCCAATTGTTTCGGCATCCCGTGCCTGGGGCTCCCACGCATGGGTCGTGCCTATGGTCGTGCGCCCCTGCGAAGAATTTCTTATGATTCGAATTGGATCCCTGCTCCACCCGAACAAGAAATAACAACTTAAGACGCGGCCCTATAGGTTTACTTGGCCTCTAAACATCAAAACAAATCAAAGGAATGAAATTACAACTAACTAAGATAAACGAATACAAGACACTAATGAGACTTGATTACAATGTCTTCAAGACGCAAAGTGACTCGTATTCTTGGCATCCTTAGCTTGCTCGGTCTGAGGTGGACTCCGGAATGTCGACGACGCCAATCAACTGTACCACTCGAACCTCTTCTTCTATCGGCAATGCACTCTTGGTTTCCTTCTGCACGGCTTGAATCAACCCATTGAGCGCATCCTTGAACTTCGTTGCTTGAGCCCTTATTATCGGACCAACTGGCACTGTCACTGGATCCTTCGTCCATGGATTCTCATCATTCCCCTCCTCTTGAGAAAGATTTGTCCTCAAATCCGAATTGACATCAAATGGACTACAATCAGCAACATTGAAAGAAGCACTAATCCCATAGTCGCCCGGCAAGTCAATCTTGTAAGCATTGTAATTGATTCGCTCAAGCACTTGAAACGGACCATCTCCCCACGGCTGCAGCTTGGACTTTCGATGTTCTGGGAAATGCTCGGGCCATATATGTACCCAAACCCAATCAATCAGTTCGAACACCATCTTCTTATGATGCTTGTTAGCCTGCACCGTGTACTGCTCTATTCGTCGTTCAATGTTGAGCCTTGCTTTTTCATGTAACTGTTTCATTAAATCAGCTTTATTTTGCGCATCTAAGTTAACATGCTCAGAAACAGGTAAAGGGGATAAATCCAATGGGGTTAGCGGATTAAAACCATAAACAAGCTGAAATGGTGAAAACTTCGATGCGGAATGTACAGCATGATTATAAGCAAACGTAACATGCGGTAAACACTCTTCCCAAGTTTTAATGTTCTTTTTAATGATAGCTCTTAACAACATAGACAAAGTTCTATTGACTACTTCAGTTTGACCGTTTGTTTTGGGGGTGACATGTAGTAGAATATAATAATTTAGTTCCCAATTTTCCCCAAAAGGTCTTCCAAAAGTAACTTAAGAACTTAGAATCCCTATCCGACACAATGGTCCTAGGCATACCATGCAACCTCACAAAATCTTTTAAAGAACAAATCGGCAATCAAAGACACATTATCGGTTTTATGACATGGAATAAAATGTCCCATCTTTGAAAAATGATCTACGACAACAAATATAGAATCAGACCCATGCTTAGTTCTCGGAAGCCCTAAAACAAAGTCCATTGAAATATCAACCCAAGGTGCCGTTGGAATAGGTAGGGGCATGTAAAGTCCCTGATTTTGAACCCCTACAAGTAACACATCTACTACGAATACGCTCAACATCACGCTTCATATGTGGCCAATAGAAATGCTCTTGAAAGATCAAGCAAAGTTTTGGCTACCCCGAAATGTCCCATAAGACCCCCACCATGCGATTCTCTCACTAGTAAGTCTCTTAAAGAACATTCAGGAATGCACAATTTATCCTCCCGAAATAGAAAGCCATCATGCTTATAAAATTTACCCCCTGCCCCTTTTTTGCATGCAACAAACAATTCAGAGAAATCAAGATTATGCAAGTACAACTCTTTAATATGTTCAAACCCAAGGATTTTAGCATCTAAAGTAGAGATAAGAATGTACCTTCGAGATAGTGCGTCTGCTACAATATTAGTCTTACCTTGCTTGTACCGGATGATGTATGGAAATGTCTCGAGGAACTTGAGCCAGTGTGCATGTCGCGTATTCAACTTTTGTTGCCCCTTGAGATACTTTAGGGACTCATGATCAGTGTGGATTATGAACTCCTTCGGCCACAAATAGTGCTCCCACATCGTCAGATAGTTCAAAGACGCCCCACTCAGTTTTTTGCTTAAGAACATGATCGACTGCCCCTCTTGCATTAACACGGCTCCAATCCCAACTCCCGATGCGTCACACTCAATATCAAAGACCTTGGTAAAATTCGGCAATGCTAGCAAAGGCGCATGTGTTAGCCTTTCCTTCAACAACTCAAATGCCTTGTCTTGGGCCTCGCCCTACTGAAACACAACACTCTTTTTAATAGTTTCCGTCAAAGGTGCCGCGATAGTGCTAAAGTCTCGCACAAACCTCCGATAAAAACTTGGAAGGCCATGAAAGCTACGCACTTGACTGGCCGATGTGGGTTTAGGCCAGTCCTGAATAGCCTTAATCTTCTCCTCGTCCACTGTAATCCCCCTCGAGCTAACTACAAACCCCAAGAATATCAATTGCTCCGAACAAAATGTGCTTTTCTTGACGTTTGCATATAACTTCTCTTTCCTCAAAACTTCTAATACGACCCTCAAATGATCCAGTGTTCATACAATGATTTACTATAAATGAGAATATCATCGAAGTAAACCACGACAGACTTACCAATAAAAGCTCTCAAAACATGGTTCATCAGTCTCATAAATGTGTTAGGCGCGTTGGTTAGCCCAAACAGCAGGACTAACCACTCATATAAACCATGCTTCGTCTTAAAAGCTGCTTTCCACTCATCCCCATCTCCCATCCGAATCTGATGGTACCCGCTCCTCAAATCTATCTTGGAGAAGATGCTAGAACCATGGACCTCATCTAACATATCATCCAAGCAAGGTATGGGATGCCGGTATTTGATAGTGATGTTGTTAATAGCCCGACAATCCACACACATCCTCCAAGACCCATCTTTCTCGGAACAAGTAGCACCAGAACTGCACACAGACTCATACTTTCCCGAATACGTTTCTTGCTTAGCAACTCATCAACCTGCCGCTGCAATTCTTTGGTTTTCTCCAGATTAGTACTGTACGTCGGTCGGTTAGGCAGTGACGCCCCCAGAATGAAATCAATCTGATGCTCAATTCCTCGAATATGTGGTAATACATCCGACATCTCATCTGGGAACACATCCTCGAATTCCTACAACAAAGACAAGATAGAACTAGGCAAATCGGGGTTAAGACTATCAGTACATAAATAAGCGTCCTTGTAAACCAAGAGTATCATCGAACAACCACTCGTGGTGGCTTTCCTAAGGTCACTCATTTTTGCCATCAAATTTATTTTTCCCTCGTTTCTTACCTCCTGGCCGTTTTTCCCCCTTTTATTTTTCAGCCCTCTCATTAATATTGCTCTATTTTTTCCCGGCTATCTCTCGAGCCTCACTTTGACCCTTAGCCGGACCCTCACTCTTATTTTCTCTCAAACTCTCCTTTCTCTTGGCTTTATTTTGATTTTTATGCTCACTAGCCAAACTCTCTTTTTCTTTTGCCTCTCCAACTCTCGATTTTACTTGATCCTCGTAAATTTCTTTTGGTGTTAAAGGAAGAAGTACAAAATGTTTTTGATCATGAATAAGAGTATACTGATTGGTGTAACCGTCATGTTGTACCCTTCTATCAAACTGCCACGACCTACCCAACAGAATGTGCCCCGCCTGCATCGGCGCAACATCGCACAACACCTCATCCTTGTAACCCCCTATTTGAAACGCTACTTTTGCCTGCCTACTTATCTGCATCTCCCCACAGTCACTCAACCACTGCAACTTATAAGGTTGTGGGTGTTTTATCATCGGAATCCCCAATCTCTCTACCATCTTTGTACTCACGACGTTAGTGTAACTCCCACCATATATGATTACACTACACACCTTTCCATACAAAACCCACATGAAAGATGTTTTCTCGCTGGACTCCCTCATCTAACTTAGGTTGAATACTCAGCGCCTTCTGAGATACTAAGGAAAGTGCCTCCCCCTTCACCGCCTCTAGAACCTCCAGAATATCATCCAACTCTGGCATATCACTATAATCCTGCTCTCCCTCACTTTCCGACTCATTTTCCCCATTCTCACGCAACACCAACACCTTCTTATTTGGACATTGACTAGCTATATGCCCAAGTCCATGACATTTAAAACATTTAATTTCCCTCGTTCGAGTAGTAGAGGGTCCAAATTTACCTGGGGTTTAGCCTCGGCCGCCTTCCCCCTTTGGTCCGCTACCTTCGACCTCGCTCCCACCCTTTTGTTGGTGTTTGACTTCCATGCATTGGAGTTAGAACTCGGTGCTTGTCGGTTGAAACCCCTCCTCTTGAGCTGTTGCTCAACTTTCACCGCCATGTGCACCATCTCCTCACAATCGACACATTGATGTAGATCGACGTCATCCGCTATAGGAGTATTCAAACCCGCGATAAACCTAGCCATAGTAACCTCCTGATCCTCCTCAATATTAGCCCTCGCCATCAACATCTCTATCTCCTTGTGATAATCCTCTACACTCTTCGACCCCTGAGTCAACCTCTGCAACTTTGATAGACGCCCCTATAATAGTGATTTGGAACAAAACGATGTTGCATCAAACTCCTCATCTCCTCCCAGGTGGAAACGGGCCGCTCGCCGCTTCTCCTCCTTGAGACCATTAATTGATCCCACCAAATACTTGTGTAATCCAAAAATTCTGTTGATGCCAGTTTCACCTTTTTTCAACTCAGAATAATTTTGGCAATCGAACACGTTCTCGATCTTCCTCTCCAAATCCAAATATGCATCTGGATCACTCTTTCCCTGGAACGCGGGGATTTGTATTTTGATGTTACTCAAATTGCCATCATCAAGTCCCCTATCACCCCTATTGCTGCACTGACCTCTACCCGGATTGTAATGTTGTTCCCTTTCGGAATCAAAATCATCAATCTCATCTGCCCACTCCTCTAACTCGAACCTCCTAGACCTCCACACCCTAGTACAAGGCTCCTCGATTCGTGGCACCTCTCTGGGATCCCCGTATGTCTCAAACATTATTTTCTTTACCATGTTTGCTATCGCCTCCATATCCAGCTTGTTACCCAAATCTGCTGTTTGTCGATTTTCATTAGTCATGTTTAAATCACCCCCTCACGTGTATACGCTCGTGTATCACTCAACTCACAATCTCCAAGTACCCGCACTTGTCACGATTATAAACCAATCAGACAGTCGCAAGTATGCCTCAACACACCAAGAAAAAATACCAAGCCAACAATGGATCGTAATAAGATTACATTGAAGACTAGGGTTTATAATTCTGAATTTTCCAGAATTTTCGATTTTTTCTTTGCACGCGGTGTACGATTCTTTACCCGCTGATTTTCTGTGCAATTCAATTTTTTTTTGTGGTACCCTTTAAGAACCAAGGTTTATGAGAAAATCTGGAAAATAACAAGAATTAAAGAACAAGGATAGACTTAACCTTGCTAGATGGTTCTGATTACCAACTGATGTGAACCGCAACAACAATTATGCATACGACCCAACAACAAGATGTTATTAACCTAAGATCTTCACTAGTCTGGTTAATTTGGTGGAAAACCTCGACCGCTGTTTAGCAAAGCAAGAACCCGGTATCTTGAAGACGCCACAAGCAATTATAGATTATTACCTGATAAGTCGATAATTGCCACAAGAACGTAAATCTTGAAGCACTTGCAGAAACACTCAATTTAGAGAGTAAAAGAATAATTGTATTGATAACTGAATGAAAAACAATAAGTGTTCACCCTTATAAAGGGTCCAAACTCTAACCTACCAAGAAGACAACTTAAAACTGAAAAGAAAATAAAAACAGAGCCAAAATTTGTATTCCCGGAATGACGTACGGGCTCACACGACCCGTGTGCTGAGGTCGTGCGTCAGGCCATAGCCACGCACGGGCTTACGCACGAGTTGTGTGTTGGTTTGTGCATCAAGTCGTAGTCTCTAATCGTTTCGGCATCACACATGGGCTTCACGCACGGGCGTGCCCCTAGTCGTGCGCCCCTGCGAAGAATTTCCTATGACTCGAATTCGATCCCTGCTCGACCCAAAATCAAAATAACAACTCAAGACATGTCCGTATAGGTTTAATGAGCCTCTAAACATCAAAACAAATCAAAAGGAATGAAATTACAACTAACTAAGATAAACAAACATAAAACACTAATGAGACTTGATTACAATGTCTTCAAGACGCAAAGTGACTCGTATTCTTGGCATCCTTAGCTTGCTCAGTTTGAGGTGGACTCCGGAATGTCGACGACGCCAATCAATTGGACCACCCGAACCTCTTTCTCTTTTGGCAATGCACTCTCGGTCTCCTTCTGCACAGCTTGAACCAACCCATTGAGCGCATCCTTGAACTTTTTTGCTCGAGCCTTTGTTATCGGACCAACTGGCACCGTCACTGGATCCTTCGTCCATGGCTTCTCATCATTATGTCCTTGAAAAATTGCCTCCCACTACTCCTCCTGAGGATGCAAATTTAGAGGCCTATTTGGAGTATTTACGTCAAATTTAGATGACAATCTCCACGCTCATTGCTACATGCTAGCTTCGATGTCAAATGAGCTGCAAATGATGAACGAGGGTTCCGGATAATGCTACTGATATCCTCCTCCACCTACAAGAATTATATGGTGAGAGAACCCGACAAGAAAGATATAAGATATCTAAGGAGCTTTTCAAATGACGTATGACTGAGGGCTCTTCATTTCATGATCATGGGCTAAAGGTGATAGCACTCATTAAAAGGCTTGCATCCCTTGGAGTCGTTATGGATAATGAGCTCTATGTGGACCTCTTGTTGCAATCTCTGCCTCCCTAATTTGACACTTTTATTGTCAACTTTAACATGCACAACATGGAGACTAGTCTCCACAAGTTGGTGAGCATGTTAAGGATGACTGAATCCACAATTAAGAAGGATAAGTCGGTCTTGGTTATTGGATCCACTTCTGGATCAAAGGCTGAAAAGTCTAAGAAAAGAAAGAGGAATGGAAAGGGTTCCACTAATCCCAATAAGAAAACAAAAGGTGGGGCGTTAATGTCAATAAGGGGTCTTCACAAGCTAATGACAAATGCCACAACTGCGGTAAGATGGGACATTGGAAGAGAAACTGCAAGGAGTATCTTGCAAGCATGAAACATTCAGGCATTTATTTAGTTGAAGTTAACTTTTTAGTTAATGATTCTTCTTGGGTATTAGATACCAGTTGCGCATCTCATATTTGCAATGATTTGCAAATAACGACAAGAAGAAGGGAGCTGAGTAGAGGAGGGATGATCCTGCGGCATGGGAATGGAGCAAAGGTTGCTGCATTAGCCATAGGAACTGTTAACTTATCTCTTGATAATGGTTTGTTTTAGTTTTAAATGGTTGTCTTTACGCACCAGATATTGTTAGAAACATCATCTCAATTCCTATTTTGTATAGAGAGAACTACGGTTTTTTATTTAAGGATAGAAGTTGTTATATCTCTCGATGTTCTTCTATTATATCTACTTGCATTTTAATGAATGGTTTATACACTTTAAACTCCCCAAAAACCCATATATAACATTCAACAAAATAAAAGAAAGTTAGATAATCATAGTTCTTTCACACTTTGGCATGCTAGATTAGGTCATATTTCTGAGAAAAGAATAAACAAGTTGTGACAAAAACTCAACCTTAAGGAAGAGCAAACGTTGCCAACATGTGAATCATGTCTCAAAGGAAAATTGACCAAATCACCATTTGCTGGACAAGTTGAGCGCGCCAAATATCTATTTGATTTGATCCATACGGATGTGTGTGGTCTACTAAGTGTTAGTGCACAAGAAAACTATCACTACTTCATAACGTTTACCGACGACTGTTCTAGGTATGGTTATGTGCACCTAATGAGGTTCAAATATGAGGCCTTTGAAAGGTTCAAAGAAATTAGATGTGAAGTGGAGAAACAAACTTGTTGAGGCATTAAATCATTCGATCGGATCGAGGGGGTGAATACTCTACCACTGAGTTTATTAATTATCTAAAAGAGAATGGGATTATCTCACATTGGACTCCTCCTGCTACTCCACAACTGAATGGGGTTGCAGAGCGTAGGAATCGAACCCTATTAGACATGGTTCGTTCAATGATGAGTTTCACTTCATTACCTCTTTTATTCTGGGTCTATGCCTTAGAAATGGCAGCATATCTATTGAATAGAGTGCCATCAAAAGCCGAGCCCAAAGTACCGTATGAGATATGGTATGGCAAAACATCTTCCAACAAATACCTTAGGGTATGGGGGTGTGCTACTTATGTGAAGCAGCAAGTGGGAGATAAGGTGGACATGAGATCTATCTTATGTAAATTCGTAGGGTATCTTAGAGAATCTATTGTATACTATTTCTATGACCCTTCGGAGCCAAAAGTGTTTGTTTCGAGGAATGCTACTTTCCTTGAAGATGAGTTTCTCTCTGAAAGAAATGTCGGAGTCATGGAACTTGAAGAAGTTCAAGAGCTATAGAATCTCCCAAATGTTACCTAAAATGACACACCAGTTGTAGCTGGACCATCTGAAGCACAACCTCTTCTAAAATTTGTCAAGATTTCAAGGGCGTCTAAGACGCTGAACCTTTTGTTAGAGAACAAAGAAAAGGGAATCCCCTTGGATAATGATCCAAGAATCCATGAAGATGCGGTGTTGGAAATTGACTCAGAAAAATAGCGAGAAGCGATGCAGTCCAAAATGGACTCCATGTACACCAACAAGGTATGGACCTTGGTGGACCCACCACAGGGAACTGTTCCCATGGCTGCAATTGGTCTACAAGCGGAAACATGGAATATATGGAGAGATAACAACCTACAAAGCATGTTTGGTTGGAAAAGGTTATACTCAGAAGCAATGAGTTGATTATCAGGAAACTTTTTCACCAGTAGCGATGCTTAAATCCATTCGGATCCTGCTAGCCATTTCAGCGTATTATGACTACGAGATATGGCAAATGGATGTGATAACTGCTTTTCTTAATGGAAACATTAAAGAAGAGATCTTCATCAAGCAGCCACAGGGCTTCATATCCAGTGGGAGCGAACAAAAGGTTTGCAAACTCCAAAGATCCATTTATGGACTCAAACAGGCTTCGAGGAGTTGGAACATCAGGTTTGATGAAACGATCAAAATGTTTGACTTTCAAAAGAACCTGGATGAACCATGTATCTACAAGAAAGTTCGTGGGAGCGCAATTGCATTTGTTGTGCTCTATGCTGACGACATACTACTCATTAGGAATGATATAGGATTGTTACAGTCAACAAGGACTTGGTTGTCTAAACAGTTCCCCATGAAGGACTTGGGAGATGCATCCTTCATCCTAGGGATTAAGATCTATAGAGATAGATCGAGAAGGATGATCAAACTATCCTAGTCCATGTACATAGACAAAATGCTAAAAATGTTTAGCATGGAGGAATCCAAGCGAGGATACCTGCCAATGAGTCATGGAATTTCACTTTCTAAGGCTATGTCCCCCAAGACACCCGCAGAAAGAGAAAGAATGGCTCACATACCTTATGCATCTGCTATTGGAAGCATAATGTATGTGATGTTATGTAGTAGGCTTGATGTTGCTCATGCTCTGAGTGTCATGAGCAGATATCAGTCCATTCCAGGGAATGATCACTTAAGGCCGTTAAGATGATCCTTAAGTACTTGAGAAGAAATAAGGATATCTTTTTATATACAGCAATGGAGAACTGAAACTAGAAGGTTTTACTGACTCTAGTTTTGAGTCCGATATAGATGACTCTAAGTCCATGTCTGGGTATATATTCACCTTGAATGGTGGAGCAGTCAGTTGGAAGAGTTCCAAATAGGAAACAACTGCAGACTCCACCACAGAGGCTGAATTTATTGCTGCATCGGATGCCGCAAAAGAAGCTGTCTGGATACGAAAAATCATCCAAGGGTTGGGTGTAGTTCCATCTGTTGTTGATCTAGTAATGATTTGTTGTGATAACAATGGAGCCATTTCCCAAGCAAAAGAGCCGAGATCTCATCAAAGATCCAAGCACATCATGAGACGATACCATTTGATCCAAGAGATCATCGGTAGAGGCGACATCGTTGTGGATCGAGTTGCTTTAGCAAAAAATTTAGAAGACCCACTAACTAAACCCTTATCACAGAAGGTATTCGACGGACATCTCGAGAAGATGGGCCTAAGATACATAGGCAGTTGGAGCTCGGGGAAGTGGGAGATTGTTAGAGTAGGGTGGTGCCCGGTGCTCCAATTAGATTTGAGTTTATTCTACTTGTAAAGATAATTTTATTGAGAATCATGTTAATAAAGGCACTACTTTATCAATTGTTTTGCATTTAATACTATTAATTGTGAGTTTGATAAATTCCTTAGATCATATTGAGCTACGGGACATGGTCGCGCATTTGATGGCTATCATGGAACATGTCTCTAAGGCTTTGATCTTAAATTAGTTCCAAGTCAATGGGTTTTTCAAGATAATATATTGAATAGCCCAACAAGACTAGTGCATATGATGTATTCTCGTATTATGAGGATGTTTCATTCCATTGACATAAGTGTAGTGACGCAAATGCATATATGCGGGTGCTTGTTAGAGAACAAATACACTAAACGTGACCCAATGGAAATTCTTAACTAGAATATTTATTGTCGAATTAATAATTTCCACATTGTGATAGTACATGATTAGTCCTTAGAATTGAAGCACGATAGTAGCCTTATGTACATCTTGTAATACTTTGATTTATCTCTTGATTGCTTGACAATCATAAAGGGGATATTTTGGAAGTTACACCGGTGTACATAGAGGTTAATTAGTGGCCAACATAGAACTCGACACTTGTTTGTTGACAAGTGAATCTCCTGTGTTTTCATAGTTCGTGATTTAAAGACCTTGGCTAAGGCATGATGAATATTGATTCATAAAGAGATCACTATAACTTGAAATGGAATCACAGTTATTAAATCAAGTGGGTTTCAATTTATAATCCATGCCCAAGATTTAATCGGGAGATTAGTTAAAAAGACCGTACATGTATGCAACCACAATTGAAAAAGGTTTTCTCGCTATTTCACCTATTGCTAGGGGATCATGCTACTTGCTAGATGTTCCCATGATTTACAGGTTTTTGGAATTAAAGAGTTAATTTCAAAACCTATTAATTAATTGGATTAATTAATTGAATAATTATTATTCGTAAATTACAAAAGTTGTAAGCCTACTGCTAGCATTAGTTGTGAACCTAAAGGGTCACAAACAAAATGGTTGGTGTCATTTCTTCAATCAAAAATAGTCCAAAAGGTTGGATACAATTAATTGATAGAGATTAATTAATTATTGCTTGATTTTAATTCAATGATTGAATTAAAATTTTAATTAAATAATGGATTATTTCATTAAACCTAATTAGATTAGGAAGTCTTTGGAGTGAAAAATAATTAACTGATGAGATCAATTACTGTTATGAAAGAATATATTGAATAGTTAAATATAGCCAAATAAATTATTAGATTATTTATTTGGGTTAGATGGAATTGATTTGATCAAATTAATAAAATATGGACTGGATCAATTAATTGAAATTAATTGATGAACTTTTTTAAATAAATGTGCAATCTAATATTTAATTAAGCCCATAAGGATAGGCCCATCTGGCTAATATGAAAGAAAAAAAAGATGGAGGGATTTTCTTGTGAATATCCAGATAAGGATTATCCAAATATGGCAAGATATCGTATGATCAATTGAGATTATCATATAATATTCTTCTACTGATTTTAGGTTTTGAACCTTGACACTTTTATAAATATTAGATGAATCATATAAGTATATTTAACAATGAGTAGAAGAATAGAGATACACAATAACAAATAAAAATTATTAGGCGTCTTCTCTTGAAAAAAAAATGCCTACCCCTATTCACTCTCCAAGTGTTTTTTCTTCTTTCTTCTTCATAGGAAAAATCAAGAACCCTTCTTGGTTTTTACTACAAATCAATAATTCTTATTTTCACTGGTTGAATAAGAATTATTGTTCACTCCATATTTAAGATTGAACAGAGAAAGCAATTATTAATTACTAGCGAAATTAATAATCCGGGTGCTTCCATCCATCGTGTGGACTATCTTTAGAGGAGGGACGCTTGGATCTCTGCGAGATTGGGATTTGAGGATTTATCCTGCTGTGAAAAATTTGGATTGTTTCTACATCTTCAACAAAAGGAAGCTATTTAGGTAAAAAATTTGAAATTATGATTTTTACCGCTTATAATTCGCGCGATCGTCAAATTGCTACAAGAACCCGGGGCTTTTATTTTATGTATAACTAACTGTATGAATGTTTTTAATTTTTAACTTATGTTACGTTAAGCCCTGTGGTATAGCGAACCCAACAATAACACGATACTCGGCTTCTGTGGAAGATTGAGAAACCACATCTTATTTTTTACTCTTCTAAGAAATGAGAGAATAACCCAGGAACACATAAAAACCAGTGATAGATTTGCGATCCGTAGGATCACCAGCCCAATCCGCATCAGAGTATGCACGCAGCTCCAAAGAAAAACTAGACGGAAGTAAAAGACTTTGAAACTGAGTTCCCCGAAGATATCAAAGTATAGGCAGAACAACAGCCCAATGAATTATAGTGGGAGAAATAACAAATCAACTAACCACATGAACAACATGTGCAATATCTGGGCGAGTAACTGTGAGATAAACCAAACTGCCAACAACAGTAAGATATAATTTGGGATCTGACAAGGGAGAACCATCAGAGGGAGAATATTGAGCATTAGTCTCAAACGGAGTATCAACAATCTTATTATCAGTAATACGTGCACGCTCAAATATATCAGTAATGTACTTTGATTGAGACAAAAGACAACCTTGTGGGGAAAAAGCAACATCAATACCAACAAAATAACGGAGCGGACCCAAATATTTCATAGCAAAAGAACAAGCTAATCTAGGCATCAAAGTTTCAATACCATCAAGATCATCACCAGTAATAATCATATCATCAATATAAAATGAAAGTCAAAATACGACTCGTTGCAGTACATTTGACAAATAAGGCTGAATTATGATGACTTGCTCAAAAACAAAGAGAAGTAACAACAGAAGTGAACTTTTCATACCACTCTCTAGAGGCTTGCTTAAGGCCATAAAGAGTTTTAAGAAGCTTACAAACTTCACCTGGTTGATGGGCAACACCAGGAGCAGACTGCATGTACACTTCGTCAACAAGATCACCATTCAAAAAGGCATGCTTTACATCCATCTGAGATATACCCCATCGATGAACTGAGGCGACTTCAAGAAGGGTACGAATAGTTGTCGTCTTTGTAACAGGCGCAAACGTCTCCTCATAATCAACCCCATACTTTTGAGTATATCCCTTAGCAACCAGTCAGGCTTTATATCTTTCAATAGACCCATCAGATTTGGTTTTGATTTTGTAGACCCAACAACATCCAATTGCATGTTTTCCCAGTGGTAAAGGTACCAAGTCCCAAGTATGAGTATGATGCAAAGCAGTATGTTCCTCAGCCATAGAATCCTGCCAAAGTGGATCACGAATCGCCTCTCTATAGGATGAAGGCTCAGAAATACGATGAAGAGAGGCCAAAAAAGAGACGATTGAACTAGAATAACAAGAGTAAACGAAATCTGGTAACTTAGTAGACTTACGAACACGTGTGGATTAACGAGGAGCAACATCAGGAGCCGCATTTGGAGAAGTTGAAGGGACATCATCAATAAGCGGGAGAGAATCGGTCGCATCGTAATCGAAGTCAATGTACGAACTGCGCAGAATCAAGTAGTAGTTGATTTATCATCATGAAAAGGGTCAATATAAATGAGGTTGGACCTGGATACATTATGGGAGCTAGCTGGGATAGAAAAAATGGAATATGTTCAAGAAACACTACATGACGCGAGACATATAATTTTTGGCTAAATGGATCAAAACAACAATAGCCTTTATGTCTTTCCCCATAATCAAGAAAAATGCATAAAGCAGAACGCGAGGTCAACTTAGTACATTCAACTTGAGGTCAAAGGACAAAGCAAGTAGAACCAAACACGTGCAAAGATAAATAGTCAAAGGCATACCCATACAACTTCTCAAATGGTGTCAAACCCGAAATATGCAAAGTAGGAATTCTATTAATCAAATAGGTACCAGTCGGAACTGCTTTCCCCCAAAACACACTAGGAACACTAGCAAATAACAAAAGAGACCTGGCGAGTGTCTAGAAAAGTAAGAAAAGCATTGGAAGAATATTCCCCAATAATAGTTGCACAAGATGTTGATGAGGCGGGCATATCATGTGGTCATGTGAGGTAATGAACTTTTTGAAACCGCTCAAACATATCGGATCCATGATGGTGCGGCGATCGCATTTCTCGGCGGAGGTGGTCTAGGATACCATTGGGATGGTGATGGTGCTTTGGTGGTCACTGTGGAGGACGTGGAGCTCGTTGTTCTTTGAATCTCGATTCTTCTTGTTGGGATCTCGGTTGTTGTGGTTTACCTTATTCAATAACATGAGACACTAAGCCTTCCAATGAATCTTTTGGTGGCAAAAGGCATACTCATCAGAGGGTATCCTCGAATTACGATTGGGATTATTATTAATCGGCTTTTGTGGTGTGGCAAAAAAATGATGCATTAGATGTTGAAACGATCCCCTTATCAGCGTGAGTCTGAAGTCGTATCTCTTCAGCTAAAAGTTCATTGACCACTAAGTCTACAGAAGGTAATTGGCTTCAATGCAAATACTACCACGCAACCCCTCAAAATCGAATGAATAGCCATCAAAAATTGCACCAATCGTTGTTTTTCTCAACGTGTAACATTGGGCGAAAAAGCTCACAAATCAGAGATTGATGGCGACAATTGATCCCACAAATTTGACATAGCGGAATAAAACTCCCAAATACTCGTATCCTTCTGTTTCAAAGCGCGAATATCAGCCTCCAATTGATATTGTTTAGTAAAGTTGGACTGTGTATACAACCGTGCCAGAACTTCGTTCATTGTCTCATACTTTCCCAACTGAGCCCCTATAGATTGCGAGACAGAATTGTTAATCCAAGTATTAATCTCCAAATTCTCCGCTTCCCAAGCCTCCAACGGATTTGCACCATCCGAATCAGGTTTTGTAGGTTTAACCTTCGTCCTAGTAACATATACAGCCCCACATAGATTTACCTCGCAAATTTTTTTCAAGACATAACTCTAATACAAATAGTTTTTCCCATCCAATTGTACACTAATTGCCTGAAGAGAGTCATCCTTACGACCAGCCATGATGAACAAAAAAATCACCAAATTTTAACCCAAAAATAAATAAAAAACTAACCAAATCGGAACCCAAAACTAGCGATAACAAAACAAAATGGACCAGATCGACACTAGCAAAATGAAGAAAAAACGAACGAAAATACTTGTATTCTTGTTAAATGGAAAATATATAAAAAAAAAAGAAAATGTAATTCCTGATCACAAGCCGATCAGGTAGCTTAAAACTAGGGCCTCGTTAAAACCTTCCAAGGTAAAACCCACCCTTGTGGGGAAAACCTTTGAAAGGAAAAAGTACCCCCAGAAATCGTCCATAAGGAAATGATCCACATAAATCGCCCATAAAATTTAAACAATACAAGAACAGGGCTAACTAACAAATCTGTATTGGGATCGTCCAACATAGTCTTCGTTGAGGAGATGTATGATGCCCGCTGGAGGACTATCCTACCAAGTAGAAGAGTCATGAAGCTTGCTAAGACAATCAACCACTCTGTTACCTTCTCGAAAAATATGAGAAACCACGAACTCCGTATGGAATAGAAGATGCAGACTGTATCGCCATCTTCCAAGATATCGCCAAGGAACTGTCACGTACCTGGTAAATAAATAGACTACATAAGTCAAGTCGGACTCCAACCACAATTTATGCCATCCTTTATTGAAAGCAATAGAAATAGCCTTCATGGCAGCCGAAAGCTCAGCCTCAAATGCATATCCAATGCCACAACGGTCAAGAAAACATCCCCAAAAAAATTCTAACCCTAAAAGGACTAAAATCCTAACTATAAAAGGATCAAGTGAGACCATGTCTCTAGGTGAGACACAATGGACTAATCTCAACCATCCCCCACTATTAATCAATGGGTATGATTTAATGGATAAAAAATATATTAAAATATTAATTTAATCAATATAATGGTAGTAGGGTAAAATAACATAATAAGTTAGTTACAAAAATGAAATCAAATCTCTTTCTCTCTCATACATCTCCCAATTTTCCAATCTCACGTCTCTCTCTCTCTCTCTCTCTCTCTCTCTCTCTCACACACACACACACACATTCCTCCATTAACGCAAATAAAGAAAACTGTGAAGAACTCGAAAATTACAGTTCATGAAAATTACAGAGAAAAAACAAGAAAAATCAGTGCAATATTACAGAAAAATAACGAACAGTGAGTTCGAAAACTAAATATGCAACAAAACTCAACTAAATATGCATTATCTGAAAACTATCTATGCAGCGTAAAAAAACTAATATGTAGTACAATATATCCAACTATGCAAAACGTCATAAACTATGCGCAACAAAATCAACTAACTATGTATTATCTAGAAACTATCTATGCATTGTGGAATAACTAAATATGCAGTACATTATGTAACACCCCATTTTTATAATATCCAAAGCAACATCCCATTTTCATAACTAAATATACATTATATTGAACCTATTTATGCGGTGTAGTATAACTACATATACGAAGACGTTATATTCAATTATGTCTTGTTTTTAAGTAAAATAGTGCCAACAAAATAACTAAATATGCATTATTTGATGTCTAATTATGCAAAGTAGAAGAACCCTAACTATCTTTGTAAAATAAAAATATTTGGAAAGAAAACAGGTTCCTTAAATTCCGCCACAAAATCCGGCAGTGTCAATTTCAGCCCATAAAATCTGCTGGGACCACTAATTTGAATTACAAACTTACAATCTTACCCTTAAAATCAGCAAAAATTAGGAAATAATTAAAAAAAAATTAAATTAATCACATCCTTTCATTTTTTAAGATCAATGGGTAAGATGAGTCCACACTGTCTCACCTAGGGAGGGTGGTCTCATTTGAACCAAATCCTATATATATATATATATAATTTAGATAAGGTGAGTCCACATATCTTAGGTGATTACATGAGACCAAATCTGAGTCATTGATTTAATTTTTAAATGGTTATAATTAATCAAGTTTTACTATTATTTAATATGTAACTTAATTTAAAAAATGGCTTATTGGTAAATTTAATTTAAATCAATTTTTGGGAGGGAAATTATTTTTGGTAGTGGGCTAAATTTTAGGAACCGGTTATGGACGTGTAAATCCAAGATATTGCATATCTTTACAAAGATTTGGTAAATGAAGAGTCATTTCCTCCATTCCATCGTCTTCCACACTAAGTCTCCGCAAACCGGGTCTCTCTACCGTCTTCCACCATTTTTCTCTGCAAAAAGTATCCTCACCTCCACCATCATTCTTCGTGAAACAACCTCCATTAAAATGAGAATTAAAAATCCCAAGTCCTAACCATACCCAACTTAACCCTCCGCAAAAACCCCATCTCTTCAAAAAAAATCCCCAAATATTCGTTCGAGAATCAAACTCCGGTGAGGGCGAAAATCGACGTTGTTTTTCACGAAGTTTCGTCTTGGAACTATTAGTTCATTTGAAGAACACACCAAAGTGTGTGAATTTTTTCCAAGCCTACAAAGTGTAGGTAGGGCTACTTTTTTGTCTTTTTATTTTTGTATTTTTTTTTATTTTTATTGCATTTTCCGAGCCGGCAACATTATGAATTTTCCGAGCCGGCAACAGTGTGAATTTTTTTCCGAGCCGGCAACAGTGTAGGTAGGGCTACTTTTTTTTTTTCCGAGCCGACAACAGTATGAGGAAACAATATCGCTTATTATTTATGATAAATGTGCTTTCAATTGCCTATAAATGTGCTTATACGTACCAAAAGTATAAGGGGAAATGGTGAAAATTAGTATTTTCCTAGTTTGTCATAACTATGGGGAGATAGTTTTTAATTAGCCCAAAATTGCCTATTGTTTGTCAATAACCATGGTCACATCTTTGTTTTGGACAAGTGTTGGTTGTATGCTTTAATGAGGAAACAATATCGCTTATGTATGTTTTATAGTATGCTTATATATATCCAAGTATGTACGAAATGGTTAGGACTTTGTTGTGTTTTTGGTTTAAATTATCTTTATTATCTGGAAAAATGAAGTCTGGTAGAGTTGGCTCTTATGGGATTTTTAAATACATCTTTGTTGCTGATAACTATGCATCTCCTACCTTTTTTTCCAAGTCTGGTAGTTTTGCATGTTGATGCTTTGTACTGCTTATTTGTGTTTAGAATTATGCTTACTCACATTCTATATAATGCTTACTTATCTTATATAGTAAGCTTATTGGTGTTCAGAATTATGCTTACTCAAATTCTATATCATGCTTACTTATCTTATATACTATGCTTAAGTCTGCTAGAGTTGGCTATTATGGGATTTTTAAATACGACAAATCCAAGATTGAATCCCTGTCAAGGATCATAAAAGATCATAAAGAACAATTCTTTGAAAGATCAACAAACAGAATCCCGTTCGGTGAACAAACAAACATTGATCGAAGGATTCGTTGGGGACAAAACCCAGCTAGGCATTGTAGTGTTGCCGCCAACACAGGCCAAAAATAAGGGGAGCGGCAGTCGAGTCAAAAGCCGACTTCAGAGTCAGAAGGAGAAAACAATAAAGGCTGGACAGAAAATGAAGAGACGTTGTGGGAAATGCGGAGAAATAGGTTCGCACAATAGCAGAACGTGCGACAAGTAGTTGATGTTTTTTTTTTTGGAGTGCATGTTTGAGACTGCTTATTAAAGCATTCGATAATGTTTATTTATTCATATTTTATCGCTTATTTTTTTAGGTTTATTTTAGATTATGTACTTATTTGTTTCGTATACCTAAAATTTGTTCCTTGAAACTAAAAAAAAGGCATGTGCTTGATAATAAATATTGTATTTTTGTTTAATTTTTTTACCTTGCACTTTGATTATTTACTAGCATATAAAATAACATGATATACATGCTTACAAAAAACATTAAAATCTGCTTGCATAGCATTTGAATCATGCTTAAAACACACTTGAATACTGTTATATAGTATGCGATACTTGATAAGTTATAATATTTGAAATAGTGCTAACAAGACAATTGATTTCTGCTTGCGCAACGTTTGAATTCTGCTTACGAAAGATTTGCATACTTGAAATAGTTAAAACATTAAAATATTTCTTACAGTGCAGTTGATTTCTGCTTACAAAGAAGAAGAACACTGCTTAAAAAATATTTGGAGTAATGATATAAATATTATAACATACCATGAAAATGAATGCTTACAATAGAGTAACATTCTGCATATTTACTACTTGAATTCTGCTTACATAGGTACTAATCAAAAAAACATTCAAAACATCACTAAAAAGTACATCAAAAGACCAAGCCAAAATTCATTCCTTCTTTAGGAGTCAGATGTTCATCACATTCTGGTATGCAATTCGGAGACGAATCCGTTGTTATTTCAATCCGTTCTTTGCGGAACACTTGCAATTACAACTGTCTCAACAAAAGAAATAAATAAGCAAGATTTTGAAAACACGTTAGCATAATGGTCAATTATTATAAGCAGTGTTATACTCATATATAAGCAAATCACATGATCAGAATAAATGCCGTCGTAATCAAATAATTTCAGTTCATACAACCTAAATAATGATCAATTAACCTGATCGGTTATAACACCGAACAAACGTGAGCAACATGGTTTATTCATGATAACAAGCAATTCAAACACATAAAAAATGCATTTTCGATCATATCATATACATTTTTTAAAGAAAAAAATGGGGACGAAGAATTAAATTTTCATGCTTCAACTATATGTTAATAATTATAAGCATATTAGTATTCACAAACAAGCAATATTATGAATACGAATAAGCAACTTTCTGGGTTAATATGAAGAAAAAAAACGTGGACGAGGAACTAAATTTTAGGTGTTCAAAATTATGTTGGTACGTATAAGCACATTTATGGGCAATTGAAATCACATTTATCATAAAGAATAAGCAACTCACTGGGTAAACATACACACAAAAAAAAATGGGATGAAGATATGTCCTTTTCTGGACTACCAAGAAGTTCAGATTTGTAAGCATGTATTTTTCAAGTCATAAGCAATATTACAGACACTCATAAGCATATTGCTGGGTAATAATTACAAAAAAATGGAATGCATTGATCGAATCATTGATTTTAGGAAACATTACGAATCAAATTTTAAGGGGATTCAATAAAAAATTGACAATGAAAACAATTTCGAAGGCAAGAAAATGTGTTACCTTGTTCTTCATTAGTATTGAAGCTTTCTTCATATGTGTCATCCATTCTTTTCTTTCTTGATTCATTGTACCGCAAATGACGAATTTTCATGAATTGAGAGACTATCTCGATTCTGACGGTGGAGAAGGTGAAATGAAGTGGGCGATTTAATTGAATAACGATTTGATTGACTTTGATTGTAACTCATCCTATTTTAGTGGGATTTACTAGATTTAGCTACCATAACTTATTATTATATGGACTAATCTACCCTCCTTTGGTCAAGTTTTTGAATGACTTATCGGCAAATAAGCGGGATTAATCTCGGCCATTGAGATCAATTTATTTACGGCTTGGATCTGGTCCCACGTACTCATATAATAGGGGGGTCCTATATAACCCTCCCCTATATATATATATATATATATATATATATATATATATTATATTTTAACAGGTTTTAGTTGGTCGAAATCAAATTTGTTATTGAAGTGTGTTTTGGCCATTTTTGGGATAGAGAAGAATTTTTTTTATAAGTTGGTGGAAAAGATGTTTATATTGATAACTTGAGTATAATTCATGTGCCAATTATTTTCCATACTAATACAATTATATTTATGTAAATTATTATAACGATAAAATAAAAAATATTGTCAATTAATATATATTATTAGTGATAATTTTGGCAGTACGTCTTGACATGTTATCACTAATATTCTATTTTCTTGCTGTGGATTTTTATTGAACGATTTGAACTCAATTGTCAGTTGAATCGAAGTTACAAAGTTTCAGAATTTGAACTTCTTTCTGTTATTAATTTATTGAAAATTCATAAAAGATTTGAGTACACGTTAATCAATTGCATCTAGCTAGATTTCAATTAAGCATGAGAACTCATATTTATAACCATACTAGCTAAGATTCTTAGACATGGAATAAGACATTTAATACACACTAAAAGAACATCATATTATTCCTCAAAAAAAAAAGAACATCATATTATATATGTCTACTTTTCAATATTCGAATACCCATTAAGACTTCGAAATAAACATGCCGGCGACGGGAAATATTGCTGAGGGAGGTGCTGTATACGGCTGACGGCGGCGGTACCAACCATCACATTCTAATTTGTCCTTGTTAACCTACTTTTACTCCCTTTCCAGCTAACCTTAGGCAAATTAAGTTTGTTAGCCTAACCACCTATT
Organism: Rehmannia glutinosa; assembly: GCA_016081115.2. Classification (NCBI taxonomy): domain Eukaryota; kingdom Viridiplantae; phylum Streptophyta; class Magnoliopsida; order Lamiales; family Orobanchaceae; genus Rehmannia; species Rehmannia glutinosa. The sequence continues at coordinate 41,303,415 of CM071928.1, read as the reverse complement.
ATTTATTACTTTTTTTTACAACAAAGAAATTGTATTACTATTAATTAATACGAAACAATCAAATACGATATCTTGATGTCAAATGGGAAGCCCAATAATCTTTTAACATTCCGAATAAAGGAAGAGGAAAAATCAAACAAAAATCTAAACTAAACAGGGGAATCAAACAAAAAACTAAACTAAACATATACTTAGATCATAAAGCATCATATGAAACTAAGTTGTGATTCTTCAACTCAAGAAATTGTGATTAACTTGATTAGATGAGTATTTCAGACTTCCAAACACTGGATTGGGCGATCCACATCATACTCTTTTTTGACCTGCAGATTTATGAAAAAACTGATGAAAAACTTCGAACGCCCCATAAAAACACATATATTAGTATCTGATAGTTAAAAAAAATACAATGCAAAGACAAAACGAAAAAACAAACCAACTCCCATATATGAGAAAAATTGTAAAAATCAAAGGCGGAGAAGAAGAAACACAAAGCAAAGTATATCACACGGGGGAACACAGTTATTTTTTGACCTATTATTTATTCCCATAATTATCCTTCACTATGTTATTTAATTACTAAATTTTTCCCCATTAAATTTGCGAACCCTTTTCTCCTTGTATTTCTTTAAAATCCTTGCTTTCACACTCAACATCAAACTGGCCAACCATTTTATCTCACTTTCAATGTGTGAGTATGTATGTGTTTGAGTTTGACCCGTCGCCACCTACCGGCAGCTTCCTCCCTCTCCTCCAATGGCGACCCCACCACCCTCAGAACTTTCTCTCTCCTTTTTTTTTCTTTTTAATTGTAAAAAAACGTATGCTTTTAACTGCCTTTCTTTCAGAGCCACCACTTAATAAAAACCATATTTAACCTTTCTTCCTTTTTCTTTTCCCCTCTTCACTATCTTCCAAGCCCCTACTCCTTTTCAAGAAAAAACAGACCAACAAAAACCAGCAGCCGTCTTCCTCAGCTGATTTCACCCTCTCTACTCCCTTTCTTTCAGTTCTGTATACTCAAAAGCTTTTTGGCACAGATAATAGATCAGCAGCTTTAAAAGATATGAGCGCTACTTGTTTCTTTTGAAGCTTGTGTGTGTTTTGGACCTTTGATATCATATATACCTTTTTTATGCAATTTTTCATGGGCTGTCTTCTCTTGATCTTATAGTTGGCTTCTTCAGATTCTTTTTTTTTCCTTCTATATATCAAAACTTTTGCATCCATCACACTATTTGTTTGCAAGTTTTTGTACTATCCCAACTTTTTATTTCAAAAAAATAAAGGTGCATGATGGATTCTGGAAACAGTGGGAGTATGCAATCCTCGAGTGGAGGAGATGATCAAGAGTTGGATTCCAGGGGAGATCAGTCCATCTCTTCTTTCTTCAACCCTTCACCTTCATCAATCTCAGGCGCCGCCCCACATCATCCATCATTTCTTTCACCCCAAAACCCCACTTTCTTTGATCATTCTCACCTCTCTCATAATCAGCAGCTTCATCATCATCATCATCATCATCATCCCACTCAATACAACAATGATAATAATGATCTAATTTGGTCTAGTGGATTAAGATCTCAACACATTAATTATGCTAACTTTCCAAACTCATCATCACCTTCAACAACCCAATCTTTTGCACAAGCCGGCCCATTCCCTGCAGGCCCATCGTCCTCCGAGGCCCAAACAGCTTCTCGGGCTCCGTCAGTCACCAAAAACCCGAAGAAGCGGACCCGGGCTTCACGTCGGGCTCCTACGACTGTGCTAACAACTGACACAAGTAATTTTAGGCAAATGGTGCAGGAGTTTACTGGGATACCTGCTGCCCCATTTTCGGCTTCTCCTTATTCACGACGACTGGATCTGTTTTCGGCAGCCTCAGCTTTGAGGGCCGGTGGCCCATTGGACACTCTTGGGCCGCTGTATCCACTCAGGCCATCAGCCCAAAAGCTTCCATCTCCGTTTTCTTCTACACCTCCGTCGTTATTGAATTCCACCTCATATATTGGGAATACAAGCAATAATCATAACACAGCTACTGCTCATGGTGGTTCGACTTGGAATAATAATCAAAATCAAAACAATTATCCACTATCATCATCAGGTGAACATCATCTTTTGAACCTGCAACACGGCCATAGCATTAATCAGGTAGAATTGGGAGCAAATAATGGATCGATGAATTTGGGGAACCTGCAGAGTGGGTTTTTGAGTAGGGAGGGAGCGTCGTCTGGTGGTGTGCGGAATAATGATGATGAAAATGTTAGTAGATGGACAAGTGGAGAAACAGTGATGACAAGTAATGATGGGGTTGAAGAAAACGTGATGGTGGTGCCTTTTGATGGGAATATTAACATTAGTAGTAGTGATTCACAGCATATGAGTGGCTACAATTTGAATCTTGCAGAGAAAGGTATGGAAAATGTTACTCCCTCTGCCACTCAAGGTACTGTTGCCTCATGGATTTGTCCTTCCGATTAACGTTTTTCTTTTTTTTCTGTAGAGTTAGATTAATTTACTTAATCATAGGGTATAAGTATAGAAAATATTTTTCCTTTCTGTTTCTTTTTTTTTTTTTTTTGAAAATCTGGATCCAGTTTTATCACATTTTTTTCAATGTAATTTTTGTGATATTATTTTCTGTCTATGCTAAACTATCCGTTCTGTTCTTTTATTTTGTGGTATTCTTTGAATTTATCTTGAATTTGGTTTTATTATGTACTCTTCTTCGTTATACAAATTATGATATGGCTGGATGTTGTTACTATTATTATTGAGGTACAACATTAACTTAATTCTATGATATTTTGAGTTCAAAATCATCAAACTAATTTCCTTCATGGCAAACCTCATTTTCTAGGATCATCAATTACTAACCAAGAATCACGATGTTCTAAATCGATGAAGATCTGTGAGATGAAATACTATTTTTATAATATTTGCTAAACAAAGGAACTTATTTGACTTTTTCTAATTTATTTGATAAAATAAGATTTTGCGCGTTCCAGCTTTATGATGCTATTGCACACGAATCAAATAATAATTTGGAGTAAAAATGTGGAATAATTTGGAAACGGCCAAAAAACTTGATATTGTAATTTCACTAAAATACCCAAATACCTTTTACCTTAGAGCTAGATCCGTTAGACGGGCCTAAATATCTTAACCATCATCCATTATGTAGATCTTTAGACACAAAATTGTAAAGAAATGATGAGAGCATGGAGATGGGTTGGGGCAGGAAAAACGACGCATGGGAGGTGCTGAAAGTCACACCACCCCTCCGCCAGATTCACTGCTGCTTTGCTCTCTCACTCTCATTTTCTCTTCATTTAATGGAAACCCATGTATTAAAGTTCCTCTTTGTCGGCCTTCAACATATATAGGCTGGCCTTGATTTTTTTAATCCTACTCCATATATAAGTGTTAATTTGTTGGATCACAAATTATAATTAATATTTGTTTTGTCTATTTTTCATATTAATGACAATTAAGCATACTGGCTTTTTGTCCATAAGAAAATGTATTTATTAGCAATGCTTATTTTTTTCCATAAATACTTTTATGTAGAAATACTAACACATTTTATAAGAAAAACTAATACTTTACAGAAGCACTACTAAAATACTCTATAGAAAATTACTAATACTTTTTCGAGAAACTATTAATACTTTTACGAGGGACAACTAATACATTTCGGGAGAAAAAACATTTAATTATATTCAGGGAAACTACTAAAATACTCTCCACGGAACTACTAATACTTTTTCGAGGAACTACTAACACTTTTTTGAGGGACTGCTAATACATTTCGGGAGTATATTCTTGAGAAATACTAAAATACTCTTTAGGGAACTACTAATACATTTCAGAAGAACTGCTAATACGTTTTAGAAGGACGACTAATACATTTTTGGGAAACTACAATAATTTTTCGAAAGAAAAAATAATACTTGTATTTTCAGAATCTTTGTGAAAATATTTAAAATATGTGTGTTTAGAAATACATTGAGATGACCTAAACTAAATCATATATAAAATGAACAAGATAAATAACCACCCACATAAATGGGTAAAACTTGCAAAAAGAATCACATAATTAATGCAACAACCAGCACTTTCTCAAATTGAAAGCAGTGGGGGCCCACCCCCAAGGCCCATGCCTATAGGAGGCATCAGGACGCTACTGATGTGCGGGATTAGCTTAGCGGGATGATTGCATGGGCCAATATTGAATTATTTGGATTTGGGTTGGATCCGTCTGACGGCTTTTGACCGTCGGGCCGATCGGCCTGATTTTTTTCTTTACCTTATGGATGTGCGGTTAGGGTTTACTAAATCCTCAATTCGACAAAATTAAAATTTTGTAAATTCAATGATATTTACTGGGTAACTATCTTGTCACACCGTTTAACGGATTTAATTCGTTAAACGGATCCAAATACCTGGCCCGTGATCAATCCGTTTATTGACCCGAACAACTATTAATACCATAACAACCAAATCGCTGCTAATACATATTAGGAGGGCTACTAATACTTTTTGGGAGGACCACTAATACTTTTCAGAAGAAATACTAAAATAGTTTTATCGAAAAACATAATACTTTTCAATAAGACTATTAATAAGTTTTAGGGGGGATACTAAAACTTTTGCTGGAAAATATCAATAATTTTAATGAGAATTGCCAAACAAAATTGTTCTGTGAGATTACCAATATTTTTGCGAGTGATTGCTAATACTTTTTATGGGAAAAATTATTATTTTTAGAGTTGTCTAATATTACGTCACTATCTAATACTTTTCAAGTGGACAATTAATACATTTTAGGTGGATTACTAATATTTTTCGGAGGAAAAACAAATACTTTTAATTGCCTTTAATATTACAAAAAAAAGCCATCAATCCGGAAATCGTATGACACCGCTCTAAAATATTACAAAATGCTAATAGTGAATGAAATTACAAAAAAATCGATGCCGATATTGGGTTTGTCTAATGGAATAGACCCATTAGACGGTCTATCTAAATGTTTGTCATGATTACTGCTTCTCATTAGAGATAAGCAAGTTTGGGATGGATTTACAAAAATGCGAGATCTACCCATCAAAAAATATAATGACTTGAGACCTGCTCCACTAATGTCTGGGTTATACCCGCTACACACGCAAATTTCAAAAATATTAAATCTATATATTTTCAAATAACTCAAATAAAGAATTCCCTCCTAAGACTTTCTCTCTCTAGAAAGTTCTAAGTGTTGGTAGGGTTCCCCGCCGCCGAGCTGGGTTTGAATTCACTGAATCGTTCCTTTCGATTCGAGTGGAGGTTTTTTTTGACATCATGGATCCGGATGACATAGCCAAACTAGTGGAGGAACTGAAAAAAACATCAGTTGGGGATGATGACAAGGTATTCCTCGACAAACTTACAGTGTGGAAGGAAACGGACAAAATGAACTCGTGTTTATTAGCCAATATATTCGCAAACAAACCGATTCCCAGGGAAACTTTCAAGAAGCAAATGCCAAAGATTCTCCCAACCTCAACAACAGTGGAAGTCGAAGCAGTGGGTGAGAACCTCTATATTATGGACTTTAAATCTGCTCAAGACTAGACGTAGAGCATTGGAGGAAGGGTCGTGGAATCTCTTCAAGAGTCTGGTTCTATTCAAGGAAATAAAGGTTCTGCAACACCCACAAGATGTGGTGTTTCAAAGCATATATATTTGGGTGCAAATGCATAACCTGCCTCTAGCTTTTATGAATAGACGAGTCTTGGAATCGATTGGGGGAAAGATTGGGGAAGTACTCGATTTGGACGAGGGGGACGGAGGAAATTTCTGGGGCAAATACGCTAGAGTGAGGGTGAGAATCGAACTAGAGAACCCCCTAAAAAAGTGTCTGACTGTAAGGTGGAGGAGGAAGCAGAGGATGTTATTATTCTCTTAATCTATGAGAGACTACCATATTTCTGCTACGCGTGCGGTCGTATTGGGCACATCGTTAAAGACTACAACCATGAGGAGGCGAATAATGATAATCCCTCTTTTGGCCCATGGTTAAAAGCTGCAACTCATTCAGGAAACATGAAGAGCAAAGAGGAGAGCAAATACCATAATCGACTGGCTTTTTCGGAGTACGTCAAAAATAAAAATTTCGTGGAACAAGGAGGAGGAGGGAGGAGAGGACAGGAGAACTCGAAAAGAGCTAGCTACCCCTCCAAGAAATGCTGTCGAGCTCGAGGAGGTAGAATCTAATGGGGGCTCGAATGAAAGAAACCCAAAGAAATTTCTCACCCTAAGTGATACTAAAATCCCAACTACAGTCGAGAAGAAGCCAATCAGGCCTAATGAGAGGGAATGTAATCTTCCATTGGAGGACAATATGGACGTAGAGGTACCTAAAATCGGAGAAGCAAGGGAGAGAGAAAGGGACCAAAAATATGTCAATACTCTTACTATAGATCCTGAGAATGAAGGCAATAAAAGTGTGGATACTATTGAATCTACGGGTCGGAGCCCAAAAAAGTGGAAGAAAAGAGCTAGATAAGCGAAACGAAATGCGAATGGGGTCTCAAGAAATGAGGACGGGATGGACGGTAACAAACGCAAAGGTGAGGAGATGAATCTGCAGGAAGCCAACCACCAACACAAAATTAGAAAGACACTGAGTCAAGGAGATGATATGGATACAAACAAGTTCAATTTATCGGTGGAGGTTACGGAGCAACCCGCCGACAACAATGAGTTGTATTTGTTGGAATGCTCGGGGCCTGGGCAACCCCCGAGCATTCAGAGAACTTCGCCGCCTCGTGGAAGAGCACAACCCTAATTTAATATTTTTAAGCGAAACGAGAGTGGCGAATCAAAATTGCCAATGGTGGAAGACTAGACTGGGATACAAGGGTATCTTTGCGGTTGACTGCCAGGGAAAGAGCGGAGGATTAACATTGTTGTGGAAGGAATCAATTCAGGTACAGGTTAAATCTTATTCTAAAGGACATATAGACTGCGTTGTGGAGGAGGGTGAGAAGAAATGGAGATTCATTGGCTTCTACGGCAATCCTGAAACTATGAATCGTAAATTCTCATGGGAACTACTGAGGAAGATACACAACATTCAGGAGCTTACGAACTACCCGTGGGTGGTAGGTGGGGATTTTAACGAGATCATCATACTAAGTGAAAAACAAGGAGGGATCCCCCGAGCGTACTCACAGATGAGGGAATTCCGCGAGGTGTTGGCGGATTGCAACCTGAGGGATATATCATGCGAAGGGGACCCCTATACCTGGGTGGGAAAATCATATAGTAAAGGTTTTATTTTTGAAAAGCTCGGCCGCTTCATATGCAATGGGGAATGGCGGGATCTTTTTCCAGCTGCCAAAGCTTCTAATTTAGAATTTTACTCATCCGATCATCGGGCTATCAAGTTATCACTCGGCCCAATGCATGCTACAAAGGGTTCATTTGCACAACTAGGGGCGAAAAAAATTCAAATTTGAAGCGTGCTGCATGGAAGAGAAGGAGTTCAGTTCGCTTGTGGAGGAGAGCTGGAGCAATGCACCCTTCAATTGCTCTTTGCCAGAGAGGCTGAGATTGTGTGGTGAACAGTTCACAATTTGGGCCGGTTCTAGATTCCAAAAGTTATCTAGATCGATCGTGGAGAAGTGTAAAAAACTCAACAAAATTAAAAACAACAGTTCATGAGATAAGGAATATGATCATATCGTACAACTAGAAGAGGAAATTGAGAATTTATCCTTGATAGAGGAAATATACTAGAGACAAAGAAGCCGGAATTCTTGGCTAGCCCATGGGGACTACAACATGAAATTATTCCACGCCCAAGCTAACGCCCAAGATTGAAAAAATCACATAAAAGGCCGGTTTCTAGCCACGAGGATTTTACGCTCGGAATGGAAAGGCATGACAAATAACTTTAGAATATTTCGAGCAACTGTTCAAATCAAACCATATTGAGGATATTGATATTAAGAGGGTTACTGACTGTGTGCCTTGCAGTGTAAATGATGAAATGAATGCATTTTTGTGCTCTCCTTTTTCGAAAGAAGAGGTCAAAACAGCAGTCTTTGGCCTGGGTAAGGATAAAGCCCCGGGCCCAGACGGATTTCCGTGGATCTTTTACCAGTAGTACTGGAGCATTGTAGGGGATGAAGTGACTATGGCTATCCTCCAGATTCTCAATGATGGCCAGCCATTAGAAGTTTGGAATGAAACAGTGATTACCCTTATTCCGAAGGTCACAAATCCGTTATCCATCAAAGAGTTCCGACCCATTAGCTTGTGTAACTTTTGCTATAAAATTGTCTCAAAAATCGTGGCAAACCGCATTCGAAAAATTCTCCCACATGTCATTGCCGAAACTCAAAGCGTGTTCATACTGGGAAGGCTCATTAGCGATAATATCATACTCGGCTTCGAAAGCGTCCATTGGATTCGAAATCTCAGGAAAGGAAAAAAAGGTATGTTAGATAAATGTTTTTATCAAGATTTTGATGATTATGTTTAAATGAGTTTTTATACCAAAACTATGTTTATGTATGTTGTCCAAAATACTCCTAAATATTTTAAAATGTTTTTACTAATTTTTGGAGTATTTCTTAGAGTTTATTATTCGATAAAATATTGGACAACATATTTAATGTTTTTATGTTAATTGGTTTTTACACCAAAACAATGTTTATAAATGTTGTCCAAATACTCCCAAGTGATTTAAAATGTTTTTACTAATTTTTTGGAGTATTTCTTGAAGTTTATTTTTGATAAAAATCGGACAACATTTCAAGATTGGAGGTCGACCACATCGCCGCCCAAAGCATCGACACAGCATCAAGAAAGAAAACTTGAAACAGAACATTCGAGTTAAAAAAATGAAGAGGGGACCGGTCGGCCAGGGCCGACCGGTCGCACCGCAGAAGCGACCATCGCACCCCGATCGGCCGACCGACCCTTCGACTGTACACGAATCGCACTATTTTTTTCAAACGTCCGAAATCTTAAACAGGGCAACCGGTCGCCCTGTGCAATTCTGTGACAGAAAAATTATACCGTTTGAACTCTTTGACAACAAGATTTACTTTTCATTTTTGTACAATATTTCTACATCTTGTGATCCTCTTTTTGTAGACAAAAGCAAAGAAGAAGGAGCCTATGTTGGGAGCCTATGTTGGTGAAGACTCTCCTATAAATAGAGGATCAATTGAAGACACAAAGAGAACAACACAAGCAAATACACAACAAGAAATCTGCAAATTTCCAAGCTTTCATTTTCAACACTCTTATTGTATTTATAGCCTAAGTATTTAACTTTCACATTTTGAGGTCTAGGGTTTATTTCTTGATTACACTTGCACTCAAATTGTAATATTCATTATTGAGTTTTAATCTTGATTTTTGTCATCATTCAACACAAGACATCCTTGTGAGTATTCTTGTGGAAAGAATACACTTGGGTGATCTAGGTGATAGGTGTTTCAAGAGTGTGTTGCTCTTGAGGTATTTGAAGAATTTGGTATTCTTCAAGATTGAAGATTGTGGTGATCTTCAAAGGTGCCGTTGAAGGAAGATTGTGGTAATCTTCAAAGGGAGATTGTGGTAATCTCCAAGGTGGTGTTGAAAAGAAGAGTGTGGTGCTCTTCAAGTGTTGTAAGTTGAATTTGTATTAATTGTGGTAATTAATAAAATTCTTTTTCTTTTTCGAAACCCATCCCGGATATACTGGGGTGGTAGAGCACGTAGTCCCTAGGTTGGGTGAAGCTATATAAATCGACGTGTGCTGTTTACTTTCCGAACCTTTATTCTTGTCTTAGCGTATTTGATTCGAAAAAGAGGGCATAATCGAAAAGATGGAGATAATCTATTAACCCCCCTCTAGATTATCGTAGCCGCTTGGACTTACATGGTACGCATCGTTAAAGCTTGACATGAGCAAGGCGTATGACTGGGTTGAATGGGATTTTGTGGAGGCGATGCTCATCAAAATGGGATTTGACAAAAATGGGTGGATATTGTCAATAGATGCGTAAGGTCTATTTCAAATACGCATTTGCTTTGAACCAGGACATTTTAGTTTGGAAATTTATTGCGGAGAGAAATTCACCAAGGGGACCCATTATCACCGTATTTATTTGTCATATGCGCCCGGTCTCTCGTCCTTCTTACACAAGTGGAACGGGATAAGAGATTTCATGGAGTTTGGATTGCCAATTCCAGCCCATCTATATCCCATCTCTTTTTTGCAGACGATAGTCTGGTTTTCTTTCGTGCAGAGGAAAGGGAGGGTTGGTTAGTCAAAGAGCTTTTGGAGTGTTATGAAAGAGCATCGGGTCAGCTGATAAACTTTGAAAAATCTGCACTTTCTTTCAGCCCAAATACATGCCAACAAACTATTTCTACACTTAAAACAATACTGACAATACCGGTGGTTCAACAACACGAAGTCTACTTGGGGCTCCCAATCTTCTATACTCGCAGCAAAAGAACCCAGCTTAATTATCTTCGTGAAAGAGTTTTAAAAGAATCAACAGGTGGGACAATCGTGTTTTCTCAGAAGGGGGGAGAGAGGTCCTCATTAAAAGAATATGTCGTTCTCCAAGAAATTCCGACGTATGCTATGGCTTGCTTCCGGATCCCTACGTCAGTGTGCGAGGAGATTGAGAGATATTGGGCGAATTTTTGGTGGGGACTTGATGGTAAAACCCGAAGGATGCATTGGTGCTTGTGGGACTCTCTATGTAAGCCGAAGTGTCTTGGGGGTATGTGTTTAAGGAAGCTACATTTGTTTAATCGATCCCTATTGGCCAAACAACTATGGAGGATCATTCAAACTCCTGATTCCCTACTAGCTAGGGTCCTAAAAGGACGTTACTTTAAACATATGGATGTCATGCAAGCCGCGGTTGGTAATATGTCGTTTGTTTGGAGATCTCTTATGTGGAGTAGGAGCTCCTTGATCGTGGGTTGGTTTGGCGTGTGGGAGATGGAAAAAAACATTCGAATTTTTGACGACAAATGGATACCCACTATGAACACACTTATCCAACGATCACTCTGTTCTGATGCCCAGGTGGAGTGGGTCAGTGATCTTGTGATGGAGGGGAGTTGGAACAAAAATACTATATATGAGGTCTTCCCAAATTTCATAGCTGATAGAATTTGCACTTTACCAATCATGGGAGATAGCTCCAAGGATACACGTTTCTGGAAATTCGGGCCAAAGCGGTGTTTTTCTGTCAAGGATGGATACAAGTTGGCAGTCGGATTGTTTGATCCCCCAGAAAACCAGTCGTCATATTTGGTATCGAGGTGGTGGAAATTCATATGGTCTCTTAATATCCCTCCGAAAGTACGCATCTTTTGGTGGAAGCTCTCCCACGATTTTATTGCATCGGGTAGAAATCTCTCATCACACCATGTACCAGTCGAACCATCTTGTAAATTGTGCAATTTTTCTGAAGATTCCTCAACTCATTCAATTTTCTTTTGCCCCGTTATCCTGGACGATGCCGGAAAGGAGCGGGGGAGGTAACACAATGGCTTAAAAGTGCTAAATTTGGATCCACACTGGACATATGTATTTGGATGAGTCAAAATTTGGACAAGAAGGACTTTGAACACTTTGATGTCCGTTCTTGGATGTGCTGGAAAGAAAGGCAAAGTGCCATTCATGGAGATGGACTTTTCAAAGGCACTCAGCTGAGGGAGAAAACAGAAAACTTACTTAATAATTTCCAAACAATGAGAGGACTGAAAGATTTTAGTGGTGCGGACGGTGAGAATAATGGCGTAAAAAAGTGGCACCCCCCTCCGGTTGGTCTCCTAAAACTGGAAGTGGACGCTCGAGTCAATGGCGAGAAAGGCAATTTTGGGGTGGGCGGGATTATCCGAAATCATAAAGGTAAGCCCCTCCTCGCTTTTGGTAGAAGTTTCTCCACCCCGAACTCAGTTATCGAGCTTGAGCTAAAGGCTCTTGTCGAAGGCCTTAAAATATCACACAAAAAAGGTTTGTTTCCATCTATAGTTGGATCTGACTCGCTCCTCGCCATCCAAGCAGTGATGGCAAGAAGTGAAGTGAAAGGATATATTGAGTGGGGCTTCTAATATTCACTCTTTCTTTAAAGACACAAGACTGGGAATTAATTCATGTACCTCGTGAGGCAAACTCTTGCGCCCACGAAATTGCTTTGTTTGCTCCTTACTCTTCAACCCTTTTTGTTTGGGTTTCTGAGAGTTTTCCTAGTTGGCTAAAAGAACTTGTACGTATGGATATTGCTTCAATTTGAATGACAATTCAAGCTCTTTTGGTTTCAAAAAAAAAAAACTCAAATAAACGATTATATATAATTATAATAATAAAAATAAAAATAAAAATAATAATTGTTTTTTTTGAAAGATCAAGTTCGGGGATGGACAAATTTGAAAACAAAAACAAAAATCCGTCCCGACCCCATTTATAATTTTTAAAACTTACTCTATTGTCATCCTTAGTTTTTACTTTTTAATTTTTGTGTGCAAGGACACTTATAATTTGTTACTTATAATTTAACACAAATATATTGGAATATTTATGCTTCTATCAAAGCCCAAAGGTCTGCAGATATAAAAGCTGCTAAATTAACTACTTTTGTTAATTGATATTGTTTTCTATACTGTGTCACTAACTAGAAGTCTTTGTTAAAGGTATTTGACAATGAATTCATAGAAAAATTTGAAATTAAATAGTTTGACATCGAATTAAGTACAAACAAGAGATCCAAACTAAGAGGAATAAAACTCTTCTTGTCAGGATGGATCATTTTTCTAAGTTTTTAACCCTTGTGCTTTCGTAGATGCAAAAGGTCTTGTGGTGTTCTTTGTTGATTTGTGTTTCACTCTTTTAATAGTATGTAAATTTGTGTATCCCCAAGTGTATTTTTGTGTGTATTGTTTTGTTCCAGCTTTAGGGCTTGGTTTTCCTTTTATAGATATTTTGAGAGATCACTAGTAGAGTCCAGACGAAATTAGGAAACAAAATCTTCCGCCAAAGAGAATACACGGTCATGTATTAATACACGGGCTGACCGTGTACTTTTACTCTGAAAAGCAAGTCGCACGGACGTGTAAAATGGCACGGAATAAAATACACAGGCAGGTCGTGTATTTTTACACAGTCGTGTACTATGTAAATGTGTGAATTTGCTACTGTGGTGTTCATGAAAGTTGTAGCCCTTTCTCTTGGCATTCCATAGCATCTTGAATCAGCTTAATATCAATTTTGTAGAAAAAACTATAGTCAAAATACTAAACCCTGCTAGAGCTAAAAATTGTTGACGCGTTTGGACGTTTTTGAAAGTAATCTCCTTTTGTTCGACCATCCATACTTCTTTCCTTTACATATTTGCTCGTATCTTAGCTCTTTACACTTTTGGAACGTGCTATCAATTTTTTGCCCAATTTAGCTCCATTTCCCGCAAGAATATACAAAAATATGTAGTATCACAACAACAAAGAAAACCAAGCAAAACACGCTAAATATTCATGCAAATGTATCAAATATATATATATATATATATATATATATCAAAATAAGTCCTTAATTACACGTATAATTGGGTCTGCTGAATTGATTAATTATCACCATTAAGTTTTTAAATAAGAAAAGTGCAGTGCTTAAATAAAAGAACTTTCCTTTTTCTTAAATATAAAAATGTTGTCGGGGAAATAATAAATCTATTGAAGGTTTGGCGTGTGTGAATCACAAGCTTAATTGTTTGTTGACATCTTGTTTGCGCTTATCTTCTTGATCCTAGGGCAGAATAAAAAATGTAGATTCATATTAATATTAATTTGATTGTTTTTCTTAATTGGTTTTTTGTGTTCTATTTATGAATTCGAGTGCTTATTTCTTGTAGATTATCTGATCTATAATTTGCATGTCTTATTCGTTGGGTTAAAATTCGGCAGATGAGATCTAATTTATGAAAAATGAGTTCATAACATAAACGGTGATTGAGTCGGGAGATCTATAACTGTTGTGGGGAGTACTTCAATTCAAAGATCTTTTTGGAGTTAATATTAATTGATTGAGTAGTGTAGGTCCCAAGGGGTGTGAGTGTAAGGTTTAGAAGGGGGTTGAATAAACCTTACCAACTTTTCGATTTAGTCCTTTTAAAAATGTTCGAGTTAATACTTCACAATGAGTCCTTGATGGACAACTAAGTTAGTTAATCAAAGAGTTAGTCATTCAAACTGACTCGATCGAAATGATGATAGAATAACTAAGCGATTTTGACTAAACACTTAACTTGAATGTGATATGTTTTCAGCGGAAGACTTAACACCCTTGAATTTGGTTAAGTTTGTTTTAATACTTGGTTTTTGTTTGATACATGTTTTTATCTTAATTTTGATGATTTTATTTTTACACCAAAACAATGTTTTTGATTATTGTCCAAATACTCATAAATAATTTCAAAATGGTTTCAATCTTTTTCCGAGTATTTCTTCAAGTTTATTTTCGACTAAATTGGACAATGTTTTTAATGATTTTATGTCAAAGTGTTTTTACATCCAAAATATGTTTCTAAATGTTGTCCTAATACTTCCGATCGTTCGAAAATATTTTTACTATTTTTCGGAGTATTTCTTGGAGTTTATTTTCGATAAAATATTGGACAACACTTTTGTTTTGAGGACAACCGGTCGCCCTATAGGGCAACCCGTACCTAAAGATGTATTTTGGAACAGAAAAGGAGACGGAGTAAATATTGAGCAGGTCAACCGGTCGCCCTAGGCGTCAATCGGTCAGGTCGACCGGTCGCCCGGGTGCGACCGGTGCCTGAAAGGTTTTTTGTGAAACAGAAACTCGTTCTTCATTTCCCCTTGGACATGGACCGGTTGAGGCATGGGGTTACCGGTCGAACCCTACGTCGACCGGTCGCCTGTGTAAATTTGTGATACGTTTATTTCAAACTCTATTTCTGTGCGACCGGTCGCCCTATCTTTTGATAGCAAAATTCCGACCGTTTGACAGCAGACATCTTTTCCTTAAAATGTGGGATTGATTTCTAACAGCTATATTCTTGATTTTAATTGTATTTTTCTGTAGATTTTCAATCCCCAAGAGGAGCCTATGCTTGATCAATCATCTCCTATAAATAGAGGAAGTTTTGGAGCAACCAAGTAAACCATTGAGATACAACACAACAAGATACACTTCAAGCAAACACTTGTTCTTCATTGTCATTATTCTTGTTGTAATTTTGCCTAGCTTATCACTTTCACATCCTTGAGGTCTAGGCTATTCTTGATTACACTTTGCACTCATATTGTAATATTCATTATTGAGTTGTAATCTTGATTTTTGGTCATCATTCAACACAAGACATCCTTGTGAGTATTCTTGTGGTAAGAATACACTTGGGTGATCTAGGTGATAGGTGTGTCAAGAGTGTGGTGCTCTTTGAGGTGTTGAAGAATTTGGTATTCTTCAAGATTGAAGATTGTGGTGATCTTCAAAGGTGCCGTTGAAGGAAGATTGTGGTAATCTTCAAAGGGAGATTGTGGTAATCTCCAAAGGTGGTGTTGAAGAAGAGTGTGGTGCTCTTCAAGGTGTTGTAAGTTGAGTTTGTATTAATTTTGGTAATTAATAAAATTCTTTTTCTTTTTGAAATCCATCTCGGATATACTGGGGTGGTAGAGGATTAGGCCCTAGGTGGGTTGAACCTCTATAAATCGTCGTGTGTTGTTTACATTCCGCACCTTTATTATTGTCTTTGAGCTTTCGGTTTGAAAAAGAGGGAAAAATCGAAAAGATGTAGATAATCTATTCACCCCCCTCTAGATTATCGTAACCGCTTGGACTTACAAGTGGTATCAGAGCCAAACTCTTTGGCAAGCTCGTTTCACATCGCGAGTGAAGAGAAACGATCGTCGGCTACGAACGAAGCTCATCTATTCAGCACCTCCACCACCAAGCCACCTCTATTTGATTCCAAAAATTATATATTTTGGAAAGAAAGAATGGAATGTTATTTACAAGGTTGCGGGTTCGATATTTGGAACGTCGTCATAAATGGAGAAATCATTCCAATGATAAACACACTACACACCTCCAAAGGCTTCAAAAAGCTCAATGATGAAGGGAAGAAAATCATCTCCTTAAACGGTAAAGCTCTCAATATTTTGTATTATTCATTTACTAATTTGGAATATGAACATATTGTAGGAATTGATCGACACATGAAGTATGGCAAAAATTAGAAGCCATCTATGGAGTATTTGCAAATGAAAGGAGTCAAACAAAAGCATCTACTTCTCAAAGGGATACAAGCTCAAATCTAAGGAACAAGCCTCTTACAACTCCCAACTATGAAGAAGTTGAATATTGTTTTATGGGCATCGAAGAATAAAACGAGGTATGTCTTAAACCCTCTACTTCTTATGATATTGTTATTCAAAATGATTATAGTGATTTGCAAAATGATTTTGATGATCTTCAAAATGAATTCCAAAATTTGCTTGTTAAGTACAAAAATTTGAAAAAGGAATTCAATGTTTTGAAAAATGAAAAGGATAGCTTATTTACTTCATATGAATCACTATCATGTGCTCACACCACCACACTTGACAAGGTTAGAAACCTTGAGAAACAAAATAGTACTCTTGTTGAGGATATTAATTGCATGAAAATGGATTTATCTAAATCCAACTTGAGTACCGATGAAATTGTTGATTGTTGTGATAATTCGAAACTAGAACTTGATCATAAGCTTAATGATGTTAATCATATGAAAAAGAATCAAGTCTCTAAGCATATTGGTCATTATGCTGCTAAAGCTATTACTTGTTTTTATTGCGGTAAAAAGGGTCATACGGTAAATACTTGTCGGGCTAGAAATAGCTCTAATTATTGTTGGAGACCTAAGAGTCTCAAAGCTAATCCTAAAGGACCCAAGCACTTGAGGGTACCACAAAATAATATTTTATTAGGTACCCGACGAAATAATAATCGGAGAAAATTCATACCGCCAAGAAGACTTCAAATGACCAATTCATTTGATCAAAGGAGAAAACATTTTCAACAAAGCCAATTTCCAAGAAGAGAATATAATCATAAATGGGAAGAATACAATCCTTGGAAATGGCAAAGACATCATCAACAAGAAGATTTTCAAAAGGGAAGATACCATCAACAATGGGAACGACACAACCAATGGAAATGGCGAAATTGGTAAATCGTATCTCCCCATTTAAATATGCATTTTATTTTGTTAGTATGCATGTTTTTATTGCAAATGAGTTTTCATTATTTTTAAATTTAGGCCTTCAATATATTTGTGAGTTTCAAATTTTTTTTAAAAAAGAAGACCTTGCATGATGTTTCTAAAACTCTTGTGCATTTAATTAGACTTATGTGGTTTATTATCTCTTATGTATTTTTATAGCATAAGCTCTTTTCTTGATATCTCCTATTACTTGCCTACACTTGTGCTATTGTGCAAATTTTGTTTAAGAATTGTGTAGGATATATATCTCATATTCATTGGCTTTTCATCATCAAGTTTCTTAAATCATCGAGGTATGTTCACTCGTATTTTTCTTAGAACTCGATATTACGTTTATGCACATGTCTTTCAAGATATTTCATTTCAACCCCTCAAGTGCCCCTAAATGATGTTGTAATTTTTTTAAAAAGGGGCACTACTCGTTAAGTCTCGATTTTCTCGAATATATATTTTCCCAAAACCCGTATTTGTTGGACTTGGTCCAAAATTATCTTTTTGCAAAGTTTTAAAAACTTTTGGGGTGAAAAATCGAATTTTTGAAAAACCTGGAGAATGAAAAATTGCACTGGGACGGTCAAGGCAGGGGCGACCGGTCGCCCTGCACGTCGACCGGTCGCACCCCACCTCGACCGGTCGCCCAGGGCAATTTTTCAAGTTAAAAACGGGTTGTTCTTCATTTTCAAAACAAAACCTGAAATCGCTCCCAAACCCTTAAACAGCGAAAATCACCCCCTTTTTCATAAAATCTTCAATTCTTCATCAATGTTTACGATTATTGTTGCTAATCCTCTTACTTTTGCAAGAATCTTACATATATGGATCCTCCAAGAAATTCCACCGGTCAAAATCCCACTTCCAAGAGAAGAAAGGGCGGAGAGGGTTCTTCGAGAAATCGGCAAGACAAAGACAAACAAAGAGATATTCGAGCTGCCCAAAGGAACGTGGCTCAAGAACGTGATGATATTCAAAATCCCATACTCTCTCGGGCCCAAATTGCCGAGCTCCGCGGAACAATTTCGCTCAAAAATTGCCGTTGGGCAAAAAGTAAGAAATCTTTTATTACTCAAGCTCCCCATTCTAATAATGTTCTTAATTTCATCAATAAATATGCGGAGTGGTACTATGAAGATTTGGGAATGGGTGGAAAGTCGATTGCTCGGACTAAAATTTGTCTTTTTAATTCATTTGCTAATGAATATCCTACTATTAGAGGATTCTTTGAGGAGCAAGGTTGGATGTTTTTATGGGAGCATGCATATGTTTTGTATGATGATGATATTATCCAACATTTTTATGCAAATATGTGGGTGCAATATGAAGTTGATGATAGAAAGCCTATTGCGGTAAATTTGTTTGTAAAAGGTCATCACTTTAGGTGGACACCTAATGAAATTTGTCGGCTTCTACATGTTATAGAAGGTGGTTGGGACTTTTTCTCTTGTGATATTTGGAATGATGATATGTTGGGGGTGTCTATGAGAGAAGTTAAGACCTATTTGGGCGTATGGCCAAAGTATTCATTGTTGGCGATGACATTTGAGCACCGAATTTTATCTGTTATTGGCACCTACTGTATTTGTGGAAAAACGGGTAAAATGCCAAGCAACATGGACTATTTTTTGACTTATAAGATTGCTAGAAGGGAACCGCTTAACTTCGGCGCCATTCTTATTCAATGTCTAATTGAGTCTATCACTCAAGGAAATAAGAAATTTGTTATGGGCAATTGGATTTGTAAACTTCTTATACAATCGGGACTACCTTCGTCGGAATGTAATTCGGAGGTATTTCAAAATGACTTTGACATTGATAATATCTCCCAAATGGTCACTATGCGCAAAAATATGGACATCCGACCAACTAAGATGGCTAGAGGAAGAGGCCAAGATTCCCCAGATCCAAACGACTTCTTTGATGATTCCGAGGCCGCGAGATTGGCAGAGGAAGACGAACAGAGCAATCCGGAGATTAATACCGGTACTAAACCTTCTAGGAGGTACACCCAAGCCGAATTTGATGATTTAAGATCTTTTCATGAAGCTAGGTATGAGGCTTTGGAACAAAAGACCTCGAAAATGCAAAAATCAATCGGCAAGTTGAAGAAATTCATCAAAGATTTTATTCCCTAACTTGCTTTTTTTGCACGAGGATTGATGTCCCCACCCCTTTACTATTCTAGCATTTTCTTTCTTGTCCATGTTGTCTTGTATTTCTTTTGACTTTCTTGTAAAACTCTTTCGTACTAATGAGATTTGCTTGTTTTCTTGAAAGGGTTAAAATAGCAAGTTGATAATGACTTGTGGATGATCATGATTTTGATGGAGTATTTGATGGTAAAAATACTCTAGTTTGGCATAGTTTGTTGTTGGTATGAAGTACTTGATGGTAAAAGTGCTTCTTTTAATTTTCGCTTAAATGCATTTGACATGTCTTGATCATTTTGTTTAGATGGATTATTTGGGACATTTGTAATGTCTAATATGCATTGTTTGATGCTTGACATGTATTACTTGATGGCTCTTTAATTTTTGCTTGATGGCATTCGTAATGCCTTGATCTTTTTGGCCAATATTATCTCAATTGGGTTGAACCCTTGAGTTTATGACTTTCTTGTATATCTCTTGCTATATTTTGCATATGATCTTGATGGGCTTAGATATATTGTTGTATTGTATGATGTTTGATGTGTTTTGGTAATGAAAATTTTTGGCTTGAATCATTTACAAGGGCTATATACAACTTCTTTTAATTTTCACGCCCACAAAGTGTTCGATGAAATGTCACAATGAAATTTTCAACTTCTACATGAGTCTCCTGCTTCCAAAAGTCTTTAATACTTATTGAGATCATGTTTTGGCAAATAAACCGAGCGTATGAACTCTTCATGATACATTTCTCCCTTTCTTCTTTGGTTTTTAAGCTTAAATTGCTCAATGGTTGATAAACCGTCTCTTTAGCGCACTTTGAAGTATTTGTATGATGTTTTTATCATCCTAACATTCTTTTTGATGATTCCAAAGGGGGAGAAACAGGAAAATGGCTCATTAGCTCAAAGAAGCTAATAAAAGCTCGTTATAAAAGCTATAAGCTATGGCTCTTTAAAGCCATAAGTTGTGAATTATATTTAGTCCAATTGTTGCTTGATGGACTTATATACTTGTCTAATGATGTTTTATTGACAGGGGTAGCTTATAAGCTCTTAAACAACTTGTAAAAGCCAAGCTTTTTGCTTATGGTTAATTGCCTTTACGTTATTCATGTTGTGATTGTTGATAGGGGGAGCTTATGCTTATATTTACTCCCTTACTTGGTTGCTTATGTATTTTGGAAATTTTGGTTGATTTCAAACGGTTAGTTGTTTTTACCGGAAAATTGTTTTTAAAATTGTCCTTCTAATATTCCTAAAAATTGTTTTGGTTTGTAATCATCAAAAAGGGGGAGATTGTTTGATACATGTTTTTATCTTAATTTTGATGATTTTATTTTTACACCAAAACAATGTTTTTGATTGTTGTCCAAATACTCCTAAATAATTTCAAAATGGTTTCAATATTTTTTCGAGTATTTCTTCAAGTTTATTTTCGACTAAATTGGACAATGCTTTTAATGATTTTATGTCAAAGTGTTTTTACATCCAAAATTATGTTTCTAAATATTGTCCTAATACTTCCGATCGTTCGAAAATATTTTTACTATTTTTCGGAGTATTTCTTGGAGTTTATTTTCGATAAAATATTGGACAACACTTTTGTTTTAGGACAACCGGTCGCCCTATAGGGCAACCCGTACCTAAAGATGTATTTTGGAACAGAAAAGAGACGAAGTAAATATTGAGCAGTCGACCGTCGCCCTGGCGTCGACCGGTCGCCAGTCGCCGACCGTGCGGCCTTGCAAGTTTTTTTTTGTGAAAGCAAACTCGTTCTTCATTTTCCGGACATGGACCGGTTGAGGCATGGGGTGACCGGTCGAACCCTACGTCGGCCGTGCATCCCTGTAAATTTGTGATACGTTTATTTCAAACTCTATTTCTGTGCGACCGGTCGCCCTATCTTTTGACAGCAAAATTCTGACCGTTTGACAGCAGACATCTTTTCCTTAAAATGTGGGATTGATTTCTAACAACTATATTCTTGATTTTAATTGTATTTTTCTGTAGATTTTCAATCCCCAAGAGGAGCCTATGCTTGATCAATCATCTCCTATAAATAGAGGAAGTTTTGGAGCAACCAAGTAAACCATTGAGATACAACACAACAAAATACACTTCAAGCAAACACTTGTTCTTCATTGTCATTATTCTTGTTGTAATTTTGCCTAGCTTATCACTTTCACATCCTTGAGGTCTAGGCTATTCTTGATTACACTTTGCACTCATATTGTAATATTCATTATTGAGTTGTAATCTTGATTTTTGGTCATCATTCAACACAAGACATCCTTGTGAGTATTCTTGTGGTAAGAATACACTTGGGTGATCTAGGTGATAGGTGTGTCAAGAGTGTGATGCTCTTGAGGTGTTGAAGAATTTGGTATTCTTCAAGATTGAAGATTGTGGTGATCTTCAAAGGTGCCGTTGAAGGAAGATTGTGGTAATCTTCAAAGGGAGATTGTGGTAATCTCCAAAGGTGGTGTTGAAGAAGAGTGTGGTGCTCCTAAAGGTGTTGTAAGTTGAGTTTGTATTAATTTTGGTAATTAATAAAATTCTTTTTCTTTTTGAAATCCATTCCGGATATACTTGGGTGGTAGAGGATTAGGCCCTAGGTGGGTTGAACCTCTATAAACCATCGTGTGTTGTTTACATTCCGCACCTTTATTATTTTCTTTGAGCTTTTGGTTTGAAAAAGAGGAAAAAATCGAAAAGATGGAGATAATCTTTTCACCCCCTCTAGATTATCGTAGCCGCTTGGACTTACAGTTTTAGCACTCAGTTGATTATCAATTGGATAGCAAATTTATCAGCAGATATAAAAATAAGATGCAGAAATTAAAGTGCTGAAATGTAAATGACACAATAAGTTTTTATAGAGGTTCCAAGATGGGGTAATTCTTCTACTCCTCTCTTATCCAACTCCCGGAGGAATCCACTAAGTATTGATCAATATACAAAGTGTTAACGATCCCGATACAAGTCTTGATCACACACTAACTTGATCCTTGGGACTCGATGCGAGATGCCTTGGTCACACAAACTGACTTCTCGTGCGACTCGAGCTTCTTTCACAGGCGCACTACCTTGCTACTACAACCCACTTGCTTAAGTTCCTTGGATTTGATCACGAAGCCCTCCAAATAGCTTAAGTCTGGTTCGACCTTGAACCTTTCTACAATCCTTCGTGGAATGTAGACCCCTTGATTCTTCAAATGTTTCCTCTTCAACTGATTGAAGTTGTCTTTCCTTCACAGGTGATTGTTGGATTGATTTCCTTCGTAATGTAGGCTTGAGGATTGATCTTGAATGACTTGAGAGTATTCTTGGTTACAGTTCAAATGTTAGCTTGAATGTTCGTGGTTCAGGTTGGTAACCTTCTCTCAGAGTGATTCCTCAGCCTTTTATAGTGATCTTTCAAAAATCTGCCCGTTGAAGAGATAGGCTTATTTTTGAAAGTCATTTATGGTCGTTGGCTTGTCTTGTTGCAGTCCTTGGAATTTAGGTTTCCTCGTACGATTCTTCAACTTTTTAGAGTTCTGACACGGTGCAGTGTTTCCCATTGGTTTATTCCTTTTGCATGCTTCTGGGACTGAGCACTTCAAGAAAGGTAGTATGGAAGTATTACTTGTTTAAGTAGTTCTCTTGATTTCTGTGCAACGGATCTCTTTCAGTTATCTCGACTTGACTGCATTTCCTTGCCTTCCCCATGTGACTTAGAGTCAGCTTCCAATCATTGGATGACTCTTCTGTCATTTCAACTTGAGACTTGGCTATCTTGAGTTGACTTGACTGATACTTCACTCAGCTGCATCTTAGCTGCACCTTCAGTCGAGTTCCTGTCTTCTCTTCTTTGCCACACTCAGCTGCCTCACAACTGAGTCTTTGTTTTAGTCTCCAGTTGTCTTCTTGCATGTTTAGGCATAGCTGACTTGACTCAGCTCTACCAGCCCTATCTATTACAATGCAATTTATAACAAGAATGGGGTGCCAACTTCCTATTCTAGGTTTTACATGGCATTCATCAAAATCTACAAAATAATTTCCCAACAATTTCCCCCTTTTTGATGATGCCAAAACTTAAAACATTCATACAATAATTAAACAGCAAAGATACATACAGACAGATGTAGAATCACAGAATGTATGCTTAGAATCGATCTTTTATTGATCATAACATTCTTGTTCTTTACATAGCTGTTTACAAAGTGTATCAGAGCTTGAAACAGAAGAAAATGTATCAGAGCTTAAATGGAACTTAAAGTAACCATGCTGTTCTATATCTACACAAGTATAGAAATTGTACAATTTTATTCGATGTACATAAGACTTACATAGAATGTATTTACATAGTAAAATACATAAAGAGGTGGACAACAACACTTCATCTCCTTCGCTGCCTTCTTCTTTCATCTCCTTCAACTCTGTCATCTTCTGACCTCTTTCTCTTCTTCTCATCTTCAGCTGCCTTCTTTTTTTCATACGCCTTCCGGGCAGCTTCATCTCTTCTCAGTCTTTCTTGTCTTTTCTCCCATAGCTGAGTTTGTCTCTTATTTTCCTCTTCAATTCTCTTCACATACTCAACATTATTCTTAGCCACTTGCAGGTTGGCTATTTCACAATCAAAATCCAGCCAATAGATCCCTCCTTTCTTTCCTGGATCTATATACTCAATGTTTTTGGGCGAGAGATCTGGTCTCAAACCTCTTCCTACACCATCGCTTCTTCCTCTGCCTCTGGCGTGTATTGTCTTGGGGTCTTCTTTTTCCCAATGAGTGACTAGCGAGTGACCAGCAGAGTGATCGCGATGGTCTGCTGCACTGTCGCTTCTTCACATAGTTTGAGACCCTTTTCCCAAGACAAATCCCAGGCTTGAGCCATGGACATGTTTGCGAAGTAACCTTTCGAGATGCGGCGTCTTGAATTCATCAACGAGATCTTGGCTCGGTTCCGGCATCCGAAATGGCATAGGTGTCTCTGTCTTTGGAATGCCTCTATGTTGATTCGAATATCCATAACTCGGGCATTCATCTTTCCTTCCACTTCCTTCATCCCTCGCTTCAATCGCTTTCTCTTTTCGGCCATAGGTACTGCAGAGTGTTGGAGTGGCGAGTCATGGGAGTTTGCTTTGATGATATCACCAGACAAGACCTTGTTGGGGGTTTTAGCAATCATCAAGGTCACATCTTTCGAACCTTCCCCCTCAACAAATTTTCCTTTCTTCTCTCTTATTACTTCCTCAGCTATCTTTCCCTTCACAGATGCGTCCTCCTTCTCACTTTCAGATCCCTTCAGCGCCTTTAGGTATTCCTCTTCCCCCTTTTTGGCATCATCAAAGGAGAGAGGAACCCCTGAAACAAGCTAGCAAGCAAGAAGTCTAGTTTCTTGATAGCCGAGTTACTCGCTCGAATATCTTTGCGAGTATCTTTGCCGCACGAACTCATAGCGGGTGGCGTTGATTCACCGCTACTACCAACTTCATCTCGGCCATGAGAGAAGACTGAATTTTCGATCCATGTTCTCTTCCACGCGCAGAGCTCGTTCTTATTATGTTTACGCAGCACTTTATCTCTAGGTGTGAGATTCATGCATTTGTTCGATGTGCTCTTGCAATTTTGTCTTTGCATCGCATTCTCGGCCCGCCAGGACTAGCAACTTGTTGAACAATGTCCTGAAATATCGAGCTTGTTCCACACGCATTGTCTCTGCTTTGTTGCCATCATTCCCGGGATCCTCGACTATTATGCCTCGCAAATCGCCAGATAAGGTTGGCGTCTCGTTATCCACCTCATGTCCAAGATGGGCCTGGTGCCTCTCCATCTTTTCTATCTCGGCAAATAAGGCTTTGAAGACTTCCCAAACTTCAAGAATCCCGTCCCCCCGTCACCTCTCAGACAAACGGGAAAAAACTCCCCCATCCCGTTTCAATCGCCCGGGATTCCCGCCCAAAATTATTTTTTTTTTTTAAAAAACAGATTTTTTTAGAAAAAAAGATTTTTTAATATTTAAAAATATATATAAATTATATAAAAACAAAAAACACTTATTCTACGAGAAAAATTAAAAAAAATAAAGATTTTTTGATTTTATATATTTAATGTAGATATATTTATAATATATTATATATTTTTAAAATATTATATTATATACTTAATATTTTGTTCAATGGTGTCGATGGAATAACAATATGATCGCCCCCCCGTCCCCGCCAACGGGGAGAAAAAAATCCCGCGATCTCCCCAGGGGATTCTTTAGGGAATCCCGTCTCTAAATAACGTCGGTGCCTCGCGATCTCTAGAGGCAGTACCTCCGGAGAGAAGGAAATGATTCTACAAAAGGATCATCACGGGCAACCGAATCTGTTCAATGATAATTGGTGCTCGTGAAGTCCCCTGTGAGTCGAACCTCTGCTGCAACTTGGGGAGCCTGCGCGCAGGACTCTGTTTGGTGTGGTCATTGTGAAGTCGACCCGACTTGCCGAGCCTCATTTGTCTTAACAACTCGGTCTCGGTCTCACCGTTTTTTTTCCAAATGAGTTGATGGTCCTCGGCCATATCGGCGTTATCGGACGACAATGAGATTTCCATGGGTGGCTCATCGTCAAAGTTGAATGTTTGGCGAGTAGTCTTGAGGTCGACTTACTCGTGGTTGGAACATCCTCACCGAGTCTTTTGGATCTCGCAATAGGGGATGACTCGGCTTCATCTTCACCTTCGGATCCCGGAAAAGTTACATCGATTATCCTGGGAATCGTGAAGAGCACTTATCTCCTTTTCTAATGGATCAATGATAGCGGGAGGGATGTTCGTGCTTTAGTCTCTTTACCCCGGAAGTCTCAACCTCCCGTTGGCCTTCATTACCCCCTGCAGCTCTCAATGCAATGCGAGGCCTTGATGGTCCCTTCGACAAAGGTCACTGTCTTGGGGTCTTTCGAGGTGGCATCCATTGGAGTCTCAACTCCATGGATTGCACTTTCATTGCCCAGTGTTAACTCCCGGGCGGTTCCTTCCTGTGCCTCAACCGCATCAAGCAGTGTCATGGGCTCGCGAGAGCGATTGGCACTTCACCGAGATAGTCTCAACTGCCTCGAGCCTCGTCAAGTGACAACTCTTGTGTATTCAGCCGTTGTTCCTTCTCCACTTCGCCTCCGAGATGCAATGTGGAGTCACCGGCATCATCCTCCGACCTTGCTGCCGGAGGGAGTTTCCCCACCGGCACACCACCGAGTGACTTGGAATGGGGTCACTTGTCTCCGGACTCATTGTTCCCACCGAGTATTCACCCGTTGGGGTAGGTGGTAAGACACATTCATTAGGGGTTGGCTCGACCGGGGTCCCCACAATCCCGTTTCATCGCCAATTCCCTTAACACCTTCCTACGAATGAGTGGGAAGTGGTGGCAGCGACAACAAAGTGGCAATATATCTTTGCACCACTCCCATAGGATCTATCTCCACCGTGATTTGGATGACTCCCTGGTCCCTCCATCATTCTTTGCTCATGTAGGATTCTCGATTCTTGCATTGCTTGCTGCATTTGCAACTCTTCTCGTGGCGAAGAACAGGTCCGATCCTCATCACTTTCCGATAGAATGTCGAGGTGAGGATGTGTATGTTCTGTGGTGCCGGTGAGGGCGATCTTTGGCCTTCTCACGTGCCTCGCCTTCTTCTCGCCAATCTTTGTTTCTCCTTCTCTTTAAAGATATTTAGAATGTCCAAACAGTTTTCTTCATCAAGAGCTTGCACCACATTGGTCAATCCGAGGAAGTTCATCAGTTCGTATTCTTCTTCAATGAATTCCGGTCTTTGGAACTGCTTTCCTGGATCGACTCACTTCCATTTCCTCCATTCTTGCGGAGACGATTTTGAATGTCGGGTATGGTGGGGATAGGATCATCACATCATCATCCCCTGTCATCATCTCCCTCCAAAGCTCGGGGATTGAGGGTAGCAAACTTTGCTTCCGACATCTTCGGTAGCCTCCGTTACGAGGCGAGAGACACAACCCTATCAATAGGTGATTCGGTTGTCTCGGCTTATTCCTTGTTCCTCACTTGCTTCTCTCACACTGGGTCTTGAGTTGCCTCTGCTGATCGGCCTCAAAGAGACTTAGCCATTTCATCGATAACTTCCTGGAGACTCTATTTCTCCAAAGAGTCTCGGGTATCTTTTCCAGGTGAGTGGCGAGACTCGGCCGTCTTCTCAAGCTCGAGAGCTTGGAAATTCTTCTTCTTATTTTTGTTTTCACCGGAGGAACATCCGGTTCCACTTCCTCCTACGTTCGTTGAAGGTAAATGCCTTCGCAGCTTGTCTTAGAGGCGATTGCCTTCCTTATTGTGGTAGTCCTCTTCTTCTTGATCACCGGAGAAGGGATTAATGGTTCCTTCTCCATCATGCGGCTGCAGGGGCAGGAGACACTACTGCTGGGGCGGTGTGACTCACTGCAGGAGTCTGTGCGGATTTCTTTTTCTTTGTTGCGGGGGGCATCGCTTTTCTTAGCAAATAGTCTTCTTGGGAGGTGAGGAGGGAATCTTCAGGGTCACCGATTCCCCACTCACTCGTGATCACCCTCTTGGCGTAAGCTCTCTTCTCAGTGCGCCAAAGAGGTTTGATCGAAACATCCTCTTATTTACATGAAATGCCTTTCCATGCCAAAGAGGTACCCCTTTTACTTCCATCATCTGGCCAATCACCAGGCCGTATCCCAGGGAACCTCCAAACGTACCATCTTCCTTGAAGGATTTGTTCCCAATATTCTGGCTGAGTCTGCTGTATACAAACTCAGCCCAATTCACCTTCTTTTCTTCAAGGATCGCAGCCATTACGATCAACTTAGCTTTAGACAGCTGGTCAAAACTGCCAAATTTGATGTCTATGCATTTGGCAACAATGTCCAAAATTTGTGGTAGTCCTCTTTCAACCTCTTGTTAGTTAGTGTAGACCACTTTCGGCAAAGACGGACTTGGCTACTTTCTTCCAAGCAAAGAAATGATCGGTCAACCTCAGCTTCATGAATCTCCGACACTCCTTCCGCCGGCAAAAAGCAGTGTTCTGCCAAATCCTTGGCAGTGATGGTGAACTCTTTTCCGTGAACAGAGGACTTGATGCCCTCATCGTGAACTTCGGTGTTCACGTAGAACTATGCGACCTCTTCTACATAGGTCATCGGAAACTCCAATGTCAAAAACGGCTTCAACCCAGATGTTTCCAATTTCTCAGCAATCTTCTTCACGAGGTGTCGTTGGACCCCTGTTTAACCATACCATCGAAATCCACAGTAGACCCAGTGTGGATTTGCTTTCCTAACTTGACGAAATCATGAGTAGGTGCCATTTCTCAGTGTTTTACCGAACGAGACTTAGAAAATGATATTGAGGAGTTGTAGGGTTTTGAGAGAAAGTTTATTTCTTTTGCCTTGAGAGAGATGAACAGTTTCGGTAAAGTGAGAGAAAATTGGACGAAATGGTATAAGTATGGTTTATGAAAGGACATGCGGGTGGTTTTTGAAATTTGATCAAAATCAACGTCTTAGATCTTGCACGCCGATTAACATTTAAGTTCTCACATTTAATGCGGCAACATTTATATCCAATCATAAGCTTGGTGTGCAGCTTTTGACTGTACACGTTCCTAATTATGCTGACGTCATTCTTAAAAACATTCCCGCTTAGTAAAAATGACCGCGTTTTTGTCACTTTGCTCATAAATAACTCAGCTTACTCCTTAGCTGATTCAATCCTTCTTCTCACTTCTCTCCTTGTGACTCATCTGTCAGCTAATTCGGTACAGCTGACTTTCCGATACGGCTGATTCACTTAGCTGAATTAAGAGTTCAGCTATTTTTCCTCGTTTCGTGTTTCATCTCTTTTCTTTGAGTATTCTGAGTGTTAACTCAACTCAATTAACCCTAACTCATGCTTGAGTTCTTCAAATCTTGATTCACATAATGGTTTTGTGAATATGTCAGCTAACTGCTTATCAATTGAGATATATTCCAAGGTGATGTCCTTCTTTTCAGCATGGTCTCTTATGAAGTGATATCTGACATCGATGTGCTTTGTTCTTGAGTGCAACACAGGATTTTGAGTGATTGCAATTGCACTTGTATTGTCACACAAAATAGGAATTTCCTTTTCTTCAACTTCATAGTCTCTCAGCTGCTGTCTCATCCATAAGACTTGGGCTACACAACAATGCCCAGCCTATGTATTCTTCTGCCTTTTGTAGAGGTGGCTATTGAATTTTGCTTCTTGCTAAACCAAGAAATTAGCCTATTTCTAAAGCATTTGACATGTGCCTCGAGGTGCTTTTCTCCGTCAACTCTACATCCAAAGATAGTCGAGTCCGAATAACCAATTAGCTTGAATCCACCTTCCTTAGGATACCACAAGCCAACTTCTTGGCTTCCTTTCAAATATCTCAAGATCCTCTTGGCCGCAATCATGTGGCTTTCTTTTGGAGCAGATTGAAATCTTGCACATACACCTACAACAAAGGTGATGTCGGCCCGCTTCTTTGTGAGATAGAGCAATGATCCGATAAGTGCTTTGTATCTTGTTTGATCTACAGTTTGCCATCCGCATCCATATCCATTTTGATGATGTATTCATTGGTATTTTCACCAAGACTTCTCTTCCATACCAAATTTCTTCATTAAATCTCTCGGTGTATTTTGTCTAACTTATGAAGGTTCCATCCTTCACTTTGTTTCACTTGGAGTCCAAGGAAGAATGTCACTCCCCCATCATGCTCATTTCAAATTTGCTTTGCATGAGATTTGAGAATTTATCACACAACTCTTTGTTTGTGGATCCAAAGATGATGTCATCCACATATATTTGAACAAGCAAGATATACTCTTCCCATCTTGAATTCAGAAAAGCATTCTATCCACTTTGCCTTTTGTGAATCCGTTCTCAGTTAGGAATTGTGATAATGTATCATACCATGCTCTGGGTGCCTGTTTCAATCCATATAAAGCCTTCTTGAGTTTGTATACCTTATCTCCAAGAGTCTTCTGCTCAAATCCTGGAGGTTGTTCAACATACACTTCTTCTTCCAGTAAACCATTAAGAATGCACTCTTTACATCCATTTGATATACAATAAAGTTCTTGTGAGCTGCATAGGCAAGAAACATCCTTATGGCTTCCAATCTTGCCACAGGGGAAAAAGTTTCATCAAAATCTATTCCTTCTTCTTGGAAATACCCTTTGGCTACCAATCTTGCTTTGTTTCTTACCA
This sequence comes from Rehmannia glutinosa, assembly GCA_016081115.2. NCBI lineage: Eukaryota > Viridiplantae > Streptophyta > Magnoliopsida > Lamiales > Orobanchaceae > Rehmannia > Rehmannia glutinosa. The sequence continues at coordinate 41,272,734 of CM071928.1, read as the reverse complement.
CAGAGCCTTCCTCATTCATCTTGTTTCTGAACACCCATTTAGTGCCAATAACATTTTGATGGGTTGGCCTTTGAACCAATTCCCACACTTTGTTCCTTTCAAACTGATTTAGCTCTTCTTGCATGGCTTGAATCCAGTGTGTCTCATCCAATGCTTGTGACACATCTTTTGGTTCTATTTGTGAGATGAAGCAAGTGAATATTGCTTCTTGTTGAGTTCTGGATCTAGTTTTTACACCTTCTCTTACATCTCCAATGATTAGTTCTGGTGGATGATCTCTCAACCATCTTACATCAGGTTGGAGTAAGTTAGCTGGATTTAGTCGTCTTGCAGCTGTGCTATTTTGATCAGCTCTCTCATCATCACTTAGCTGCAGATTTTCCAGGTGTCTTTGAGGCTCAGCTATCTCATCTTCATCTGGACTTATAACTCCAACTTCAGCTTCAACATAGGGACTCTTCTGCATGGTTGGTGATTCAGCTTATCAGCTGACTCTTCAATGTTTTCTCCATTTACATTTGGTTCATCAAACACCACATGGATGGATTCTTCTGTAACCATTGTTCTCTTGTTGAGCACTCTGTAGGCTTTGCTTTCAGCTGAGTATCCTAAGAAGATACCTTCATCAGCTTTAGCATCAAAAGCCTTTAAATTATCTTTGCCATTGTTATGGATGAAGCATTTGCATCCAAATATTTTGAAGTATGCAACATTTGGCTTTCTCCCTGTCCAAATCTCATAGGGAGTCTTTGTCACCGTCTGCTTATCATGCATCTATTTTGAGTATATAGCATGTCTTTGTGTTTATTGCTTGACCCAAAATCTTTTAGCGATCTGCTTGACTAACATGGTCCTTGATGCTTCTTTGAGAGTTCTATTCCTTCTTTCTCGCAACTCCATTTTGTTTGTGGAGTCCTTGATGCAGATAATTCATGACCAATACCATTTTCAATACAGTACTGAGTTATTATACCATTGACAAACTCGGTTCCTCTGTCGATCTTATTTTGATAATGGTTTGACTCTTCTCGTTTTGTATTCTCTTCATCACCGTGTGGTAGTTTCTCGAGTTTCTTTCTTTTTACACATGAATATTATCCATGTATATCTTGAGTAGTCATCTACTACCACCAAGGTGTATTTCTTCCCACTTATGCTAGTGGTTCCACTGGACCAAACAGATCCATATGTAGCAGTGCAATATTCTTGTTGAAGATGGACATGTCTTTTCTTTGAATGATGATTTGATTTGCTTTCCCATCCGGCATGCATCACATATACTCTCCTTCTTGTATATTGAGTCCGGAAGTCCTTCTACAAGATTACTCCTGGCAAGTTTGTTAATTGTTTTGAAGTTCGGGTGACTCGAACTTCTTATGCCACAACCAACTTGATTCAAATTTGTGCTTTTTTCGCTAATAGACAGTGCTTGGTGTTGCAATTGACCAATCTACCACATACATGTTCTTTTGTCTACATCCTTGCAAAGACAACTTCATTGGATTCAAAGATGTCTTTGATTTGACATATACCCATGTTAAATCCAACATTGTAGCCTTTGTCACAGAGTTGACTTATGCTTAGCAGGTTGAAGTTGAGTCCTTCAACATATGCAACATCTGTGACTTTTGCACCTCTGACTTCCTTGAATTTTGATAGATTTTTCTTGTTTCCTGTCATGTGTCTGGAACATCCACTATCCATGTACCAGGTTCCTTGGCACTCAGCTACTCCTTGAACCTGCAATCAAGGGAGTTAGGTTTTAGGTACCCATACTTGCCTGGGTCCTGAGGGGTTAGTATTATAAGATGATCCAACCAACCTATAGCCAAATGACTTGACTCTAAGAGGTTGCCATCTATCAGTGCCATAATCAAAATTAACTTTAGCAAATTGCTTTGGGGTTTTAGGTTCATACATCTGTCTCTTTTGTCTGTATGCCTGTGTATGTGTTTTAGCAATTGCTTTGTTTAGGCAGTTGTGGTATCTCTGAGTGTAGTGCCTAGGTGCATATGTGTGCTGATGATAGCTCTTATGCCTTTGGAATGGCCTTTGCTGAGTTCTAGGCCTTTTCCACTTAGGCTTATATTCCATAGGTCTTTGCTGATAGTTCACATTATTCCAATCAGCTTGGCTTGGGTATTTTCTACCATTCCCATCATATGTGTTTCTTTTATAGAATTTCTTGGATTTTTGGTAGCTCTGTTTCTTCTTTACAGAGTATCTCCTGTTTGGAGTTTGCTGAGGAACTCTACTGGATTTCTTCTAAGCTGTCCTCTCAGTATACTCAACTGGCTGTTTTCCTTTTCCTTTATAACCAAGGCCAGTTTGCTTATGATTGTGCTTTGGAATAAATGTGTGTGCATCATTTGGAGTTTTGGATTTTAGAGATACTTCATTGCTTGAAGATCCCTTTTCCAAAATCACTTTTGGAACTTGACATAGCATAGAGGAATTAAATCCTAAGCCTGTCTTGTCTCCACATTCTCTTTGACTCATAATAAGATCATCCAATGATTTGGATGCCTTAGTGAATGCGGCTATCACATTTTTGAGATCATTCTCCCTCTTTTCTATAGCAGCTATCTCTGCTATTAGCTTAGCATTTTCAAATTTTTAGACTTTTATTCTCATCGCTATTTGACTTAGAGTACTCAACTCCTTAGTCACCACCGTGAGTTTTGCTCTTAAGTAGGTTGTTCTCCTCATTTAGTAGTGTGTGTGAGGATTTAATGTGTTCAAAATCTTTCATCATTTTGCCTAATGAATCATAAAGATCAGTGGGTGATGAAGTGTGTGTGTCACAATCACTATCACTAGAATCTGAGTGTGATGAGTTAGAGTGTACCTCATCTTCTTGGTCAGGTTGGTTTTGTTCTTTAGCCATTAGACAGATCAAGGCTTCTTCATCAGAGTCAATTGAGTAGTCACTTCTACTACTCTCGAGTGAGTTTGTGTCTTTTGACTTGATCAGTGTCGATAGTCTCTGCAGCCAACATTGCCTTTCTCTTTTCCTGTCTTCTTTCTCTGAAGACTTTTCTTTCCTCTTCATTCCTGTATTTGTTGACTACAGGATATGGGCATTCAATGGCATAGTGACCGGGTTGCCTACAGTTCCAGCATAGTTTTTAACTTTTTGATCAGTTCTTTCCATCCTTGGATTGTCAGCTCTTTGATATTCAACTTTTTGATGCTCTGCTCTATTGAGTGGTCTTTCTTCCCTTGACTTGGAGGGAGCTGAGTGTCTTCTAGAGGATTTACCTTTGCTTCTTTTGTAGTTCTTATTGAAGAACTTGTTGAACCTTTTAACCATCAGGGCAATCTCCTCTTGGTCAATGACTTCTTTGACCTCAGCTCTCTTGCCATCCTTAACAATTAGAGCAGCTGTTTTGGGCATAGCTGTCTCCTCTTGGTCTTTTCTTCTCAGCTCAAATTTGTAGGGTTTGAGATCTGAGAATAGCTCATGGTTGGATGTTTTTGATAGGTCCATGGAGTGTCTCATGGTCATGAATTTCATATCCCACTCAGTTGGGAGACTTCTTAGAATCTTCGTACACATTTCCTTCTGTGTATATTCCATTCCAAGTGCAGACAGTTCATTGGTAATTTCCGTGAACCGAGCATCCAGCTGATCCAAGGTTTCTCTTGCAAGCATCTTAAAATTTTCAAATTTTTGTACAACAACAAATAGTTTATTTTCTTTGATTTGCTCTGAGCCTTCGCAAATCAAGGTTATCTTGTCCCAGATTTCTTTTGCCGTTTTGCATGATTTGACTTTGTTGAACATGGCTTTGTCTAAAGTTTTGTAAAGAATGTCCTTGGCCACATTGTCCAAGTTATATCTTTTCCTATCATCATTTGTCCATTCAGCTCTTGGTTTTTCAACCATCGGTCCGGGGAGCAACATCTTCTTCTCCTTCACCGCAGCTCTCCTTGCAACCGTGTGTTCACTTTTAAGATTTGGAGTGGCCCATCCTCTATCACTATCCACATCTCATTGTGTAATGCTGATAGATGAGCCTGCATACAAATTTTCCAATCATCAAATTCTTCAATTGTGAACATAGGGATGTGTGTCAAATTTGCTTCCATGATAATAACTTTGCTGAATAGAAAGGTTTTTGAAAGATTAAGTACTAAAACAAGCTTTGAAAAATTTGGAGATCTAGTTCAAGAACTGATCTGGAAGGCTCAATGAACCAACCGCTCGATACCACTTGTAGGTCCCAAGGGGTGTGAGTGTAAGGTTTAGAAGGGGGTTGAATAAACCTTACCAACTTTTCGATTTAGTCCTTTTAAAAATGTTCAGAGTTAATACTTCACAGCTGAGTCCTTGATGGACAACTAAGTTAGTTAATCAGTAGAGTTAGTCACTCAACGACTGATCGAGTTGTTGATAGAATAACTCAGCAGCTTTTGACTAAAGACTTAACTTGACGTGATATGTTTTCATTGGAAGACTTAACACCCTTGAATTTGGTTAAGTTTGTTTTAATACTTGGTTTTAGCACTCGATTGATTATCAATTGGATAGCAAATTTATCAAGATATAAAAATAAGATGCGAGAAATTAAAGTCTTTGAAATGTAAATGACACAATAAGTTTTTATAGAGGTTCAAGATAGGGTAATTCTTCTACTCCTCTCTTCTCCAACTCCTGGAGGAATCCACTAAGTATTGATCAATATACGAGTGGTTAATGTCCATGTACAAGTCTTGATCACACACCGACTTGATCCTTGGGACTCGATCTGAGATGCCTTGGTCACACAAAATGGCTTCTCGTGCGACTCGAAACTTCTTCTTCACAGGGGCAACTGCCTTGCTACTACATCCCACTTGCTTAAGTTCCTTGGATTTGATCATGAAGCCCTCCAAATAGCTTAAGCCTGGTTCGACCTTGAACCTTTCTACAATCCTTCGTGGAATGTAGACCCCTTGATTCTTCAAATGTTTCCTCTTCAACTTATTGAAGTTGTCTTTCCTTCACATGTGAGTGTTGGATTGATTTCCTTCGTAATGTAGGCTTGAGGATTGATCTTGAATGACTTGAGAGTATTCTTGGTTACAGTTCAAATGTTAGCTTGAATGTTCGTGGTTCAGGTCGGTAACCTTCTCTCAGAGTGATTCCTCAGCCTTTTATAGTGATCTTTCAAAAATCTGCCCGTTGAAGAGATAGGCTTATTTTTTAAAGTCACTTGTGGTCGTTGGCTTGTCTTGTTGCAGTCCTTGGAATTTACGTTTCCTCGTATGAACGACGCTTCAGCTTTTCAGAGTTCTGACACGGTGCAACACTTCCCATTGGTTTATTCCTTTTGCATGCTTCTGGGACTGAGCACTTCAAGAAAGGTAGTATGGAAGTATTACTTATTTAAGTAATTCTCTTGATTTACGTAACGGATCTCTTTCAGTTATCTCGACTTGACTGCATTTCCTTGCCTTCCCCAGTGACTTAGAGTCAGCTTCCAATCATTGGATGACTCTTCTGTCACTTCAACTTGACACTTGGCTATCTTGAGTTGACTTGACTGATACTTCACTCAGTTGTATCTTAGTTGCACCTTCAGTCGAGTTCCTGTCTTCTCTTCTTTGCCACACTCAGCTGCCTCACAGCTGAGTCTTCCTTTTAGTCTCCAGTTGTCTTCTTGCATGTTCAGGCATAGCTGACTTGACTCAACTCTACCAGCCCTATCTATTACAATGCAATTTATAACAAGAATGGGGTGCCAACTTCCTATTCTAAGTTTTACATGGCATTCATCAAAATCTACAAAATAATTTCCCAACAAGTAGGAATACCTTCAATTCTTATTAATCAACTATTTATGCGCCACCTGGAAGGGGGAATAAACTACTTTATGAAATGAACCCATAGATACACAGAAACTGGTTTTGATGAAACATTAATTGGAATTAATATTGAAGAAGCATGTTGAGATTATGTGCCCAGGGTTGCTTTCGTATTTGTTGAAACTTGTGGAGTTCGGGTCTTTAACAATTTTAAATATTTTACTTGTTAATTTAGGATTAGTTAGATAAACAACTTTTGATTTTCGACCGCTTCAATAAAATTGAAGTACGAGATTGCTGTACTCTACGTGTTTCGTATTCAATTCGTAAGGAATACGACCTTACTCGCTGCAGTTTAGTGAAAAAAAATTCACGGTCAAGTTTTTGGCGCCATTGCCGGGGATTATTCTACATAGATATAGTAATAAGTAGTTCAATCTTAAATGAAGCACAAATTTTTAATCGCCTTTGTTTATTTGTTTTTTGATTTTTACTAACTTAATTTTTTAGTTTTATTTGTTTTTGTGAGTTGTTGTGTAGGAGGCGTCACGACATACTCGGGGTTATATTAAAAGAAAATTGAAGGACATGGCAGACGAGGTGAACCGTGGAAACAATGGGAACATTGAGAATCAGCCATTGATACTACCGAGGGAAAAGAAACCATCTCTGGATGAAATGTTGGCCTCATTCATCGGAGAGAGAGATGCCAGATCAACAACGATAAGGCAAAGATATATAAGATTGAAGAACATGTTTCTTAGCTGAATACGAATATAAACGCAAGGTGAAAATCTCTGGAGATACAATTGGCTCAAATAGCAACAACAGTGGTAAGCCAACATCAAAAATGCAAATTCCCAATCGATATTGAAATCAACCCAAAGGAACAATACAATACCATTCATCTGAGGAGTGGTGTTGAATATGAGATCCCAAAGATATCAACCAAGACAGTGTAGAAAAAAAGAGAGGAGCAACCTACAATTACTTTTGTCCCTGAAGGACCGAAGATAGATGTTCTGATGAGCACCCTAAATGGTTCTTAAGGTATGTTTTTCGATGTTACTAAAGATGATAAACTTGAATATGTGGTTGCTCTAGATTCAGCGGAAGAACAGGTACCCAAGAAATGAGCTCGGATAGATGCACAAGGGCGTGTGAATTCACATGACCCAACCGTGCGAACTGCTCCCTCACATACAAATTTGATGGACGGACTCTCTGCTTCACCGGAACCTAAACCTCTTCCGGACCTCTTTCGATATACATTTGGAGAGTCTCTAACACTATGATGAGGTAGTTCTCGTGTTGTTTTCTGTCCTTTGAGTACACAAAAATATCATCTATGAACACAATCACAGATTTATTCAAGTATGGGTGAAAACTCGAGTCATCAAATACATAAATACTACTGGAGCATTACTAAGCCCAAAAGGCATCACCGTGAACTCATAGTGCCCATATCGTGCCCTAAAAATTGTTTTGGGTATATCTCCTTCTTTAACCTTTAGCTGATGGTACCCAAACCTCAGATCAATCTTAGAAAAGACACTTAATTGCCCCATTCAGTTGATCAAAAAGATCCTCAATTCTTGGTATGGGATACTTGTTCTTGATAGTAAGTTCATTCAACTCTTTGTAGTCGATGTACATCCTCATGTTCCCATCATTTTTCTTCACAAAAATGATAGGCGCTCTCCAAGGCGACACACTGGGTCGTATGAAACCAGTATCCAAGAGTTATTAAAGCTAAACTTTTAACCCTTGAAGCTCTTTGGGAGTCATTCTGTATGGTGCTTTGGATACAGAAGTAGATTCTAGAATCAGATCAATCGTAAACTCCACTTGCCGATTTGGAGGTATTCCAGGCAAATCATCTGGGAATATGTCGGCATACTCTCGTACAACTGGAACTTCCATGATTGTTTTCTCAGCAACTTGAGTGGCCATCACATTAAGTAGAAATTCCTGACATTTTTCTTTCTTCAGCATTTTAACCGTCTTCATTACCGATATAATTTGAGGTATTCCACTCACTCTTGCTCCAAAAATATGAATTCATCTCCCTTTGACAGTTCGAGAATTATTTCTCTTCCGTGAAATTTGATGTTGGCCTTATACCTATTCAACCAGTCCATTCCTAGTATGATATCAAAATCCCTCATTCTAATCACATGCAAATCCGCTTATAAACTCTTCCCATAATAATCCAACGCCACATTTTTAGTCACTAGATCAGTACTTATTATTTTTCTCGAAGGAAAGCTTATTTCTAGTGTATTACTAACTGTGCAGCTCTCAAGACACGTCTTAGCATGAAAATCAGCAGATATGAAAGAATGCATAGCACCAGTATCAAATAACACTAAAGCAGGTATTTGGAAATGTGTATCATACCTGTCAGTGTTCCCGAGTTCTGTTGGGCTTCTTGTTGTGTCATAGCAAAAACACGCGCCTGACCCTTTGGTGTCTTTCCCTTCTTGTCTGGAAACATGGTGCAATAATCTGCATGATGGCTGATAAGGGTCTTTTTATACATGTTTTATGTGTATATTTAAGTATGATTTGAGTTATTTTATTGTTAGTTTCATAAATTTTTTATTGTACATAGTTCACATTACTCCGAGGTGCTTTTATTGGTGTAGATTGATGATTTGGAGCTGTTTTTGGTGAATTTTGGGCCATGGTTTCATGTCAAAACATACCCGGGGGTTTCTGGATGCAAAAACACTCAAAATCTCAAGCTAAACGCGTCATTTCGGGGCCTTTTCAGTCAAACACGGGCAGGGTGTGTTTTTAAGCACGGTCGTGCTTTTGAGGAGCCAAAACCGAGCAAATTTTTGGCCAAGACGTACCAAACACGGCCAGGCCGTGCTTTTGAAGCACGACCGTGTTCGGGAAAATCCGCGAACACGGCCTGGCCGTGCTTTGAAAGCACGGGCGTGCTTTTCGTCCAGACTAGTTTTTCTTTGGCGGAAATTATGGAGACTTTCCATTTTTGCTTTTTGACAACCTTTGAGCAACTTTTACACCTCATTTTGATGCACCAAGCTCTATTATTCCCTCAATTGTCATGTGGACACAATGATTCAACCAACTCAACTATGAATGTGCACACAATGATTCAACCAACAACCATGGAAGTGGAGCATTTGTTAGCATTATTGATGTGTTCTTTCACAAATATGGTGCCTATAAAAGCCAAGAGTTTGAGTTGGAAAGGATATATAATTCATGTAGTATTCATTGATAGAGAGATTCATTGTATATTCATTGTATATTCTAAGTTTCAAAGCAAAATACATTGAGAGGATAAAAGAGAGGTAGAGTTGGAAGTTGAAGAGCAATAGAGGAGAAGGCTTGGAGCTCAACATCATTGCAATCAACCAAGGAGGAAGTCTTGTATTGATCTTGAATAAGAGCTAAGTACACCATGTTCATTTTATTCATATCTTCTTGTGTAGTATACTCTTTTGTCAAAGCCATGTGTTGCTAAATTTCTAGTGTTTGAATGTAATGAACTCTAGAATGAATTTGTGATTAAGGCTTGTATGTTTTTAATAAAATCTTCATGTTTTGTGTGATTCACTTATATTATGCTTTATTCATTCGAATTGGTATATGCGCAATATTGATTTGAAGTTTATTTTTCATCCGGAAATCGAGAGATTCATGGTGAAATAGAACCTATATAAGTGAAAAGAGTTGCATGCAATCCTAGATATAGGACGACATAAATCTTCTGGATTAGGGTCAAACCTAATATGGGAATTCACAAATCATTATAATGTTTGTCTTGGGGTTTTAACTAGAAAGAGATTTCATTAATCTACTTGAGATTAGAAGTTATTCGCTCGATAGAGGGTTTAACTTAAATCGAATTTCTACGGTCCATGAAACATGAGATTTTACTAAAAGAGGTTGGTTTTTGCTTAAGGGATTATGGTTGTATTTTTATCTTGTTAAATCACAAAAACATTATAGAGGGATTTACATTCAAACACATTTCTAGCTCTTGATTTCTTAATTCTACAATCTATTTTTATTTGATCTTTTGTAAGTTGCAATTATTTTAAAATTCTCTATTTTTCATTTTCATTAAACAAACAAAACTCTGAAAATTGCTAGATTAAATAACAAAAAGACGGTAATTATTAGTACTTACAATTCTCGTGGGAATGACACTCGGTACTCAATAATCTATACCTCGTGGTAATTGATGCACCAAGCTCTATTATTCCCTCAATTGTCATGTGGACACAATGATTCAACCAACTCAACTATGAATGTGCACACAATGATTCAACCAACAACCATGGAAGTGGAGCATTTGTTAGCATTATTGATGTGTTCTTTCACAAAGATGGTGCTTATAAAAGCCAAGAGTTTGAGTTGGAAAGGATATATAATTCATGTAGTATTCATTGATAGAGAGATTCATTGTATATTCATTGTATATTCTAAGTTTCAAAGCAAAATACATTGAGAGGATAAAAGAGAGGTAGAGTTGGAAGTTGAAGAGCAATAGAGGAGAAGGCTTGGAGTTCAACATCATTGCAATCAACCAAGGAGGAAGTCTTGTATTGATCTTGAATAAGAGCTAAGTACACCATGTTCATTTTACTCATATCTTCTTGTGTAGTATACTCTTTTGTCAAAGCCATGTGTAGCTAAATTTCTAGTGTTTGAATGTAATGAACTCTAGAATGAATTTGTGATTAAGGCTTGTATGTTTTTAATAAATTCTTCATGTTTTGTGTGATTCACTTATATTATGCTTTATTCATTCGAATTGGTATATGCGCAATATTGATTTGAAGTTTATTTTTCATCCGGGAAATCGAGAGATTAATGGTGAAATAGAACCTATATAAGTGAAAAGAGTTGAATGCAATCCTAGATATAGGACGACATAAATCTTCTGGATTAGGGTCAAACCTAATATGGGAATTCACAAATCATTATAATGCTGTCTTGGGGGTTTTAACTAGAAAGAGATTTCAGTTAATCAACTTGAGATTAGAAGTTATTCGCGCTCGATAGAGGGTTTAACTTAAATCGGGAATTTCTACGGTCCATGAAACATGAGATTTTACTAAAAGTGGTTGGTTTTTGCTTAAGGGATTATGGTTGTATTTTTATCTTGTTAAATCACAAAAACATTATAGAGGGATTTACATTCAAACACATTTCTAGCTCTTGATTTCTTAATTCTACAATCTATTTTTATTTGATCTTTTGTAAGTTGCAATTATTTTAAAATTCTCTATTTTTCATTTTCATTAAACAAACAAAACTCTGAAAATTGCTAGATTAAATAACAAAAAGACGGTAATTATTAGTACTTACAATCCTCGTGGGAATGACACTCGGTACTCAATAATCTATACTACAAAATGATAGGTGCACTTGCCTATGGTTTTCTAGAGTAGCTTTTGAGCCATCAATGGCCAAGTTGGTGGCAACGAAAACATTTTTCTAGTCTCAATAAGCATTCCCTATAATGATTCATTCCACAAGTTGGACAAGTTGGCTTCTCGTTCTGTGCAACTGGAATTGCGTTTGCCCTGGTCCTGACCTGTTTACTCTTGCTACCACTCGCCATTCCCTGACTTGAACCATTCCATTTCCTCTATCCTGGAACATTGTCTGTCTTCTGGGCAAAATATTCCAACCTCAAACACGAAGCCACTTCATGAGCTCACGAAAGCAGTTCAACATAAGTCGTCGTTCCCAAACCAGCTAACACACAACCTATCTCTGGACAGAGACTCCTTCGAAACATCCTTGCCCTCTTCTCATCTGTGTCTACCAAGTGGATGGCAAACCATGCCAATTGATTGAATTTATGATCGTACTTAATGACTGTCATGTTGTCCTATTTCAACTCTAGGAACTTCGTCTCCTTCCTATCTCTATATGATTGCGGAAAAGACGATTGCGTTGCCTCGTTTTTAAAGTCAATCCAAGTCATGTCACGCAATCGCCCCTCTGTATACTGGAAGGTGGAGCACGAGATTCGTTGCGCATCAATGCTAGAAATACGAGCAAATATTATTTCTATTGCTCGTAGCCACTCCTCAACTGCAAATGACCCGTCGCGTCCATTAAAGGTTTGTGGTCTAAACCTCCAAAATTATTCCAAATGTGTGCTTCCTCATTTCCACCAGTTGGGTGGCCTGGTGCAGGTGGTACGGCGTTTTGCTGGGGTAACCCTCGAAGTAAAGTAATGAGATTATTCAACAGATCGTGGCCGGCATCCCCTTGGCCTTGACTTGAATTAAGCGATGAATTTGATCCATCCCTTTGTGGAGCCATGATCTATAATACAACAATATGTGTAGTTTTTAACTTGTATGAGAAGCAAGTATAAGATCCATCAAACACATAAACACCACAAGACAAGGTATTTTAATCAAAATAAAATTCCACTATTTCAATAGATATTTCCTTAGGAGTTGAAGGGTTTTTTCTCTCTGTATGGGAGTGGTTTTTCTCTCTCTATGGGAGTGTCTAGGGTTCCTGTTTCATTGCTCATGGTGATGACCTTGTGGTTGATTTCTTCATTTATGGTGGTTAATAGAATAGTTAATCCTTGAGCATTTATTCCACTTGTGTTGGTAGTTAGATTGGCTTCGTCTCTGCCAGTGCATTTATTCAGGGGTTTGCTTCCTTTCTTCTTTTCTTTTTCTATTCTTGTTTTGCATGTGCATTAAAGTCCTTAAGTGTTTGCTGAATCTTGGAATTTCTGAAAAGTTAAACTCATCTCTTTCTCTTTGTCCATGTTTCTCCCTTTTTTGTGTGTGCTTTCTTCCACTGTGTTTCTCTTCTTGTGACATCTTCAGGTTAAAGTTTCTGGCTTGACTTGGGAGAGAGCTTGTGGGATTCCTGGGGATGGATAAAGTGTTAGATAAATGTTTTTATCATGATTTTGATGGTTTTGTTTAAATAAGTTTTTATACCAAAACAATGTTAATAAATGTTGTCCAAATACTCCTAAATGATTTAAAATATTTTTGCTACTTTTTGGAGTCACTACAAGAAAATTGGGAATTTGGGACGAAATGAAATCATCACTAAAAGTCCCAAAAACGTCGCAAATATATATTTGAGACGATTATAAAACGTCACAAGAGACGTCGCAATATCCCAGTCGCTAAAAGTCATTAGAGACGAAATCAGAATAACGTCTCTAAAGGTTTGGCTTTTGAGACGAAATAAAAACGTCACGTATTATCATCCAGTTGGCCCTATCTTACATGTTGCGACGAATGTTTTCGTCTCTAAATAGATAATTAGGGACGTCTTGTCAATTGTCGCAAAAGATAGTAATCCTAACTGAATAGCTTTCTGAGACATTTTGTTTTTGTCCCTAAATAACATATTAGCGACATTTTTAGTTTCTTTAAATTTAACTGGTATAGAGACGGTTATTTTCGTCTCTAAAACCATTCTTTAGTGACGATTTCATATTTGTCCATATATTTGGCGTTGGTTCAAGGACATTTATTTCGTCCCTAAAAAACTTATTTTTGCGGACCCACCGTGTCCTCTAGTTGTACAGTAAACTTTATAACAAAGTGCGAAATAAAATGCCCTAAGAATAATACATAAACATCAATATAAATTCATTAAAAAAAATAAAGTTTCATTCATTCAAATTAATAGCATCTTACTTGTAATCGTACTTCAAAATAAAATAACATTGTTTCTACAAGACAAAATATGAGACAACTAAACAGAGTCTATCAAGGCTCATGCTTGTCAAAACATTCATACTTGTTACCTAAAAGACAAAAAAAGAGCGACAGATTTTGAAAGATGCTTTTTTGGCTTGAATTGACCTGAGCTTCATTAATCTTCTTAAGAAGGCTGATGAGAAGCATTAGCTGTAGCTTGTCTCTCCATCAGCTCATTGACTGTTGTCATGGCTCTATTCATATAGTTTTCTTCCTATAATTTCAAAGACAAACAACTGAAAGTGCATAAAATCAAATTGTACATCAAAAAGGGTTCAAGGTAATTGCTGAAATGATTAATTGATTTCTGATCCTGGAACTGCATGTATATTGGGAAACATTGATGCTTTATGTACATCAAAAAGGGTTCAATGTAAGATGCTTCATATACAAAAATCATTCTGAGAAATATTACCATCAATATATATACATGCTCACCATGCAATATCCTCATTCAATCATACCCAATTGAATAATCCTTTACTTGCACCATAAAAATAATAATTCTTTACTAGATCCAACTGTTATCTCCATTATTGAATTTTATGGTGGCTAATAGTATTCTTATCATTTGATCCATTTCTTCACAAGGTCATTCAAGTTGTACACTCGAACAAGATTCTCGCACCCCGAACCAATCGACAACAATCAATTAATGTAGATTGGCAACAACTTAACTATTCTACTCACAACATTCATAGTTTTATCATATCCTGGGTGTTTGATCTTCAATCTTCAGATCAAAACAATCAAAGGCTTACTTACACAATCCAAGAACTGAATAAGCATATGAATAATCTGTATGCTTTTTTTAGTTCATTTAACAAAAAATATTTTAGAAGCTTTCTAGATGTGAGTTAATTAAAAAGAGCATATGAGATGGTGTTTGTGAAATAAAAAAGTGTAACTCACCTGTTACCAAAACAAGATGTCATCAATCACTGATTTTGTGAGGCAAATGATCAAGCATCCATATCATCCCTTCAATACAAGAAACATATATATAAAACTTGATACTAAAATAACAAGAAATCAGAATAGTTTGAGTTCTCCTTAAACTTACTCTTCACCCTCAGTCGCTATCTCATCATCATACTTAGAACCAAGAAGCTGGCGAAATAGTTGCTCATGTTTTGATAACGTTTTCTCCCTTCTATGTCCATTCTTAATCTCATTGTCTAATTTCTCCTTCAATTTGTCATTTTCAGCTTTCGATTGCTTTAATTGTTCTTGGAGTTCTTTGATTAATGAACTACTAGCTGGCATTAACCGAGCAGGTTTAGGGCCATACCCCAATCCTTTAATGCAACCCGATCTAGTTCCCAATACAATGTCACATACTTCATCAGGAGTTAGTGGATTACCCTCCTCAGTTGATTTGGCCGACAATTCTATCATACGTTGCTACAAAGTTAAGAAACAAGTCATCATAGTAGATCAAGAATAATGAAATAAGTTATAAGCTATCTAATAAGTGATATTCATCTTACATAGTTTTCATCTGCCTCGGGGGATGTCCATTTTCCAGTAGCTTCACTGAAATGAGTGTGCTTATAAAAAGTGATTCTATCACAACCTTGATCATTTCCTAGTTTTTGATTCTGTTATACATGTTGCATATTCAATAATTATGACTTTGAAAAAAAAACACTAATTAAGTAATTAGAATTCATACCAGTTCATGTCGAACAACAACAAATGACTTTGTCCCTTGGTTGTGAGGTGTCTTCATTTGTTTCCTGCTTTCAACAACTTTCTTGCATTTCTCCTACATTAGTTGCATAATCTTATTATTTATGCATGTATGCAACTATGAAGTGAAGATAGTTAAGGGGAGTAATGAAAAAAATTCATACTTTAACACTTTGTTGCGACCAATAATCACATAAGTCATTCCATTCTTGTTCTGTCACTTTATCGGGCATATTGAGTCGAGCTTGCTCATCTGATGCAAATTTCTTATAGTGCTTATGCAACAAGTATCTACGATTTCTGAACCGGGTACTTAGAAGAGTATTTACTGTTTCAGTTACTCTTGGTACATCACCTAAGCCCGGAATATGTAGTCTCATCTGAAATGGTAACATGACATCAATAAATATCTAAGAACATTTTAATTGCTTTAATTTTAGCAATTTTAAACTTACAGAAAGCATATTTTAGACCTTTACAGACGGATTTATATATTTGTTTTAAAAAGTACCTTTTGAGATTTTTCTAAAATATCACAAGAAAATAAAATGCTAAGTTAGCTTCAAAAATTAATAAAAATATTACAGAAAGCATATTTTAGACCTTTACAGACGGATTTTATTTGTCTTAAATCAATAACCTTTTTCAAATATATAAAAATCGTCGTTAATCTTCAATTTTTCGTCACATAAAAACCTCGGGGATGGTGGAAAATTATACTTTATTTGAGACGATATTAAACTAACGTCACTAAAAAGATTCTATTTGAGACGATTTGCGGTTCGTCCTAAATCAATAAACTTTTTCAGACATATAAAAACGTCATTAATCTTCAAGTTTTTGTCACAATAAAAAACCTCAGGGATGTTGGAAAATCATACTTTATTTGAGACGATATTAACATAACGTCACTAAAAGTATTCTATTTGAGACGATTTAATGTGCGTCCCAAATCAGTAACCTTTTTCAGACATATAAAAATGTCGTTGATCTTCAATGTTTCGTCACGTAAAAAAATCCCGGGGATGTTGGAAAATTATACTCTATTTGAGACGATATTAATATAACGTCACTAAACGGACTCTATTTGCGACGATTTCAGGTGTGTCCCAAACGCAAACGTCTCAAATTCCTTAATTTGTTGTAGTGAGTATTTCTTAGAATTTATTTTTTGATAACAATGGACAACACTTTTGATGGTTTTGTTTAAATTGGTTTTTGCACCAAAACAATATTTCTTAGTATTAAAACCGGTCGCCCTATGTAATTTTTGACAGCAAAAATTCCAACCGTTGCAATCCTTATCAGCAAGATTTACTTTTCATTTTTGTACAATATTTCTACATCTTGTGATCCTCTTTTTGTAGACAAAAGTGAAGAAGAAGGAGCCTATGTTGGTTAAGACTCTCCTATAAATAGAGGATGAATTGAAGACACAAGATACAACACATACAAGCAAATACACAACAAGAAATCTGAAAATTCTCCAAGCCTTCATTTTTATACTCTTGTTGTAATAGCCTAGTTCTTGCACTTGCACAATCTTGAGGTCTAGGCTTTTCATTCTTGATTATACTTGCACTCAAAGTTTGTATACTTCATTTATTGAGTTGTAATCTTGAATTTTTCTATCATCCAAAACAAGATATCCTTGTTAGTGTTCTTGTGGTAAGAACACACTTGGGTGATTTTAGGTGTTGAAGAGTGTGGTACTCTTCATAGGTGTTGAAGGAAGATTGTGGTAATCTCCTTGAAGGTGTTGTAAGAAGATTGTGGTAATCTTCAAAGGTGGTGTTGTATTAATTGTGGTAATTAATAAAATCATTTTTTCTTATTGAAATCCATCCCGGAGATACTGGGGTGGTAGAGGATTAGGCCCTAGGTGGGTTGAACCTCTTTAAATCGACGAGTGTTGTTTAATTTCCGCACTTACATTCTTGTCATTTATTTGTTCATTCAAAAAAGAGGGCGATTTGTGAAAAATCGGCATAATCTATTCACCCCCCTCTAGATTATCGTAGCCACTTGGACTAACATAAAGAGCTAGCCATGAAGCATCAGGGCTTCTCCCTTTCTGAAACAGAACAGACATGTATCGAGGATGGTACCACGACTCCCAAGCCATTCAAGGAGTACGATGAAAATGACAAGAAGGATTTCTCTCTAAACGGTAAGGCCTTAAACATTTTACATTGCTCTCTTACCGCCACCGAATATAATCGCATAAGAGGCATACGGTCGGCACATGAAGTTTGGGAAAAATTAGAAACCATCTATGAGGGCACAAAAAAAGTGAAGCAAGCAAGAAAAACAATGCTTGTGAAAGACTTTGAAAATTTCAATATGCATGATGGTGAAAGCATATCAAAAATGGTGGAAAGGCTTGACAACATTGTCAATCCTCTTATGGCTCTTGGAAAGGTCATCTCCGAAGAAGACGAGGTGACCAAGGTATTGAACGCCCTTCCCGGCTCATGGTCCGAAAATGTGACGACAATAACGGAAGATCAAAATCTTGAGACACTCAAGTTTGATGAGCTCATTGGGAACCTCCTCATTTATGAAGTATATCTCAAGGAGAGGAAAAATTCTCAACCATCCACCTCTAAACCGGGTACGCAAAATATTATTAAAGGCTTAGCATCTTCTTCTAATAATGTTTATTATGCTAGTGATGAGGATGATGAAGAAACGGCGACTCTTGTTAGAAAATTTGCAAAATTTGTAAACAAAAATAAAGCAAGAAAGCCTAGAGACAATTCTTGTTTCAAATGTGGAAAATCCGGGCAATACATAGCCGATTGCCCAAAATTAGCGGAAGAGGAACAAAAGAAGAAAAAGCCTTTTTCGAAAAAGAAGGCGTTAAATGCATATGTCAAAACTTGGGATGAATTACTTGAAAAAACCGACGAGGAAGGAGAATCCGAACATGGTCTTATGGCCATAAACGATGAAAATACCGAGGTACGCTCTAATGCTTCATCTTCTTCCCTAGTTGATGAATTACAATGTGATTTTGATGAATTGCAAAATGAGTTTCAAAATTTGATTGTTAAATACAAGAATTTGAAAAAGGAGCATAAAGAGCTTAAACTAGAAAAAGATAAATTATTTACTTCCTATGATTCTCTTGATAAGGCTCATGCTATTACTCTTACTATGGTCCGTACTCTTGAAACCGAAAAACAAACGCTCACAAATGATATTGAAAATTTGAAAAAGGATGTGCATCGATTCAATTTAAGTACGGATAAAGTCACAAAAATTTTAGATGCACAAAGAGGTGAGCATTCTAAATTAGGACTTGGTTACAAACCTTTTCAAAATGCTTTTAAAAAAAAAGACCAAGGTCCAACCTTTGTACGTGCTAGTAGTCCTCGTATTATTACTTGTTTTTATTGTGGTAAGAATGGACACTATGCTAGCAACTGTAAATTGAAGAATAATTTTAGCTATTATTGGAGACCTAAAGGTCTCAAGGCTAACTCCCATGGACCCCAAAATTATAGGGTACCTAAAAATAATTCCTTTGTAGGTTATAGGGGCTATAACAACAATGGATGATTCAAAATGGCTCGTGGACAGCGGAAGTTCACGCCATATGACCGGAAAGAGAGAACTTTTTACCAACATCAAGCTCCAAGAAGAGGGTATGGTCATGTTCGGCAATGGCAAAGGAAGAATTCTTGGAAATGGAGAAATTGGTAACTCTTCTTTCTCTCTTAGTAATGTTCTTTTAGTAGAAGGGCTTAAGTTCAATTTGATAAGTGTTAGCCAACTTTGTGATTCAAATTGTAATGTTGTTTTTAATAAAGAAAAATGCCTTATTTCCAAAAATGATAAAATTATTTGTGAAGCAATTAGAAAAGGCAATCTTTACAAAATTTGTACAAGTGATTTGGTTAGTCAAAATGATTCTTGTCTTGTCGCCAATAATGATTTAACTAGTTTATGGCATAGGCGACTTGGACATGTTGGATATAAAAATTTGCAAACTATTTACAAAAACCAACATGTAAAAGGACTACCCAAATTGAATTTTGAAAATCTTGGCTTATGTGACACTTGTCAAAAGAACAAATTAGTTAAAAGTAGTTTTAAGCCCAAAAATGAAATTTCCACTACCAAACCCCTACAAATGCTTCATCTTGATTTGTATGGGGATATTGGTACGGCAAGTCTAAGTGGAAAACATTACACTTTTGTTATAGTTGATGATTTTTCTAGATATACTTGGGCTCTATTTCTTACAAATAAAAGCGATGCCGTTAATGAGTTTGTTAAGTTGTGTAGACTTATTGAGAATAAAAAGGAAGATACTATTAAGTCTATTCGAAGTGATCGAGGTGGAGAATTTGACGGAGAATTTAGAGTCTTTTGTGAAACCAAGGGATATAGTCACAATGTTTCGGCTCCAAGGACACCTCAATAAAATGGAGTAGCCAAAAGGAAGAATCGGACACTTCAAGAAATGAGTCGGTCCATGCTCAATGAATTTTCACTTCCAAAATATTTTTGGGCCAAAGCCGTAAGTACCGCTTGCTATGTCATTAATCGAGTTTATATTCGTCCTAAAATGAATAAAACTCCATATGAGCTTTGGAAAGGAAGAACTCCAAATATTAGTTATTTCAAAATATTTGGATGTAAATGTTTTATTTTGAATACTAAGGATCAACTAGACAAACTTGATCCTATGGCCGATGAAGGAATATTTATGGGGTATTCAACCAAGAGCAAAGCATATCGGGTTTACAATAAGACTAGTGGGGTTGTTGGAGAATCCATCCATGTCAAATTCAATGAAGCTTCGGGTGTTGAAAGGATACCCAATGATGAAAGTGATGAAGAGGATATTGTTGAACCCATTGTTCAAGATGATACTCAAAATGATCAACCTTCAAGCTCAAATGTTCCTCAAGAAGATAAAGGTGATACTTCGAATTTTCCCGTGCATTGAAATTTAAGGGGAGATCACCCAAAAGATCTTATTATTGGTGATCCCCTTGATAAAGTAATGACTCGAGGAAAATTTGTCGAGAAAGCTCTTATATCTCAAAAAGAGCCTAAAAATGCTAAGGAAGCCATTGAAGATGAGGATTGGTTTTTAGAAATGCAAGAGGAGTTGAAACAATTTGAAATGAATGATGTATGGGAATTAGTACCTTGTCCTCCATCTCAAACCATTATTGGTACAAAATGGGTGTTTCGGAATAAGCTCGATGACGAAGGCAATATTGTTCGAAACATAGCAAGGTTAGTAGCTCAAGGTTATTGTCAAGAAGAAGGTATTGATTATGATGAAACATTTGCACCCGTAGCACGTTTAGAAGCTAATCGTATTTTACTTGCCTATTCTTGTTTTAAAAATTTCAAGCTTTACCAAATGGATGTAAAATCCGCTTTTTTAAATGGTATTATTCAAGAAGAAGTCTATGTAAAACAACCTCCGGGGTTTGAAAATTTTTCTAGGCCTAATGATGTTTATAAACTTAAAAAGGCCTTGTATGGTTTGAAACAAGCACCCCGTGCATGGTATGATAGACTTAGCTCTTTGTTTTTGCACAATGGTTTTACAAGAGGTAAAGTTGATACTACTCTCTTTGTTTTTGAAAAAGGGCAAGATTGCTTATTAGTGCAAATTTATGTTGATGATATTATTTTTGGTGCTACTAATGAATCCTTGTGCAAGAAATTTTCTAAGTTAATGCAAGGTCAATTTGAAATGAGTATGATGGGGGAGCTCAACTTCTTCCTTGGACTTCAAATTAAACAATATCAAGAAGGAATATACATTTCACAATCCAAGTATACAAAAGAACTTTTGAAGAAGTTCGGAACTGAAGAAGGAAGAACCGTCTCTACCCCAATGGCAACAAACGTCAAGATTGACAAAGATGAAAAAGGCAAGTTGGTTGATGAATCCAAGTATCGAGGTATGATTGGTAGTTTACTTTATTTAACCGCAAGTAGACCAGATATTCTTCATGCCGTATGCCTATGTGCTCGTTTTCAAAGCAATCCCAAAGAATCTCATATGAGTGCCATTAAAAGAATTTTTAGATATTTGAAAGGCACTATAATGATTCGGATTATGCGGGAAATATTGATGATCATAAAAGTACTTCCGGATCATGTCAATTTCTAGGTGATTGCCTAGTTTCTTGATTTTCAAAGAAACAAAATTGTGTTTCACTTTCAATGGCCGAAGCCAAATATATTTTCGCGGCTTTTTGTTGTACTCAATTACTTTGGATGAAACACACTTTAGCGGATTATAAATGTTCTTTTGAAAGTGTTCCTATCTTTTGTGATAATATATCCGCTATAAATATTGCTCAAAACCCGGTTCACCATAACCGTACTAAACATATTGAGATTCGACATCATTTTCTAAGGGATTGTGTTTCAAAACGAAAAATTGAGATATCTTTTGTACCATCTATGATTAATTAGTGGACATTTTTACAAAACCGCTATCTTCCGATACTTTTGCGTCAATACGAGCTCGGTTAGGCATAATGCATATTGAATGAGGTCTATGATTGCATTTTGCACGTTTTTTAAAACTTAGGGGCGAAAAATCGGATTTTTGGTTCAAACCTCGAATTTTCACAAAACAGAAAGAACCACTGGGCTAATTGGGGGAAGGCCGACCGGTCGCCCATGATGTCGACTGGTCGCCCACCCCCCAACCAGATAAAAACGTTTATGTTCTCAGTTTCATCATTTTTTGGTCTTTTGTGTTCATTTTTCGTCCCCTACGCATTTTTCACACAAATTTCACTTCAAATTTGTTTTATTGCATACATTTTATGTTTTGGACTTCATGAGGCTCGATTATCATCATCATTGTTCATCTTTACCGATTAAATGGTAAGAATTTCTCCTTTTAATCTCAATTGGGTTGAACCCTTGAGAATGTGCTTGTATCTTGATATCTTGTTGAAATTCGTGTTTTAATATGTTGTTTATGATGATTGATGATGAATGAATATTGTTGTATTGAAATTGGTGATGAAATTTTTTGGCTTAAACGAATCACAAAGGCGTTATATTTCTCTTGTTTTATTCAATGCACGCCAAGTGTTCGACAAAATGTTTCAATGAAAAACTCATCACCTACATGATTCTCTTGATTTGAAAAGTCTTATAAGTTTATAGTGATCATGTTTTATCAATCAAATGAGCTTTTACAAATCAAATGAGCAATTTTTCCCTTTTATTCGGAATTTAAGCTTAAATGCTCAATATGCTTGATAGATCGATTAAATTGCGCACTTTGATATAATTATATGCTGTTTTTATCGTGCTAACATTATTTTTGATGATTCTAAAGGGGGAGAAACAGGAAAAACGCTCATACGCTCAAAGAAGCAAAAATAAGCTTGCAAGAAAATCTATAAGCTAGGGCTCTTTAAAGCCAAAAGCTGTGAACAATACTTAGTCCATGTGATGTATTATGGACTTTTATGCTTGACTAATGATGTTTTATGACAGGGGGAGCTTTTAAGCTCATGAAATTCAAGCTTTTAGCTTTTAGTTGTTTGCTCCTACTTATTTTTGTTATGCATGTTGATAGGGAGATCTTGTGCAAAAATGATTTTGAAAAATCTTTGCTCCTATCCTTGTGTGTTTGTACTTATGATAAATCTTGCTTGTAATGGTTTGATGTTTTAGACCGGAAAATTGGTTTTGTTTTAAAATCGAATTCCTAAAATTGTTTTGGTTTGTAATCATCAAAAAGGGGGGAGTTTGTTAGATAAATATTTTTATCAAGATTTTGATGATTTTGTTTAAATAAGTTTTTATACCAAAACAATGTTAATAAATGTTGTCCAAATACTCCTAAATGATTTAAAATATTTTTGCTAATTTTTGGAGTATTTCTTAGAATTTATTTTTCGATAAAAATGGACAACACTTTTGATGGTTTTGTTTAAATTGGTTTTTGCACCAAAACAATGTTTATAAATGTTGTCCAAATACTCCCAAGTGATTTAAAATGTTTTTACTAATTTTTTGGAGTATTTCTTAAAGTTTATTTTTGATAAAAATCGGACAACATTTAAAATTGGAGGTCGACCGGGTGCCCAAAAGGTCGACCGGTACCTGAAGAGTGCACGAATTGAAACATAAAGTTACAGACTTGAAAAACTGAAGAGGGGGACCGGTCCAGGGCAGGGCCGACCGGTCGCACCCTTGGGCGACCGGTCTCACCCCCCCTTGACCAGTCGCACCCCCCCGCAACTCCTACCTGGATCGCACTATTTTCATTCAAACGTTCGAAATCTTATACAGGGCAACCGGTCGCCTATGTAATTTTTGACAAAAAAAATTCCAACCGTTGCAATCCTTATCAAAGAAGATTTACTTTTCATTTTTGTACAATATTTCTACATCTTGTGATCCTCTTTTTGTAGACAAAAGTGAAGAAGAAGGAGCCTATGTTGGTTAAGACTCTCCTATAAATAGAGGATGAATTGAAGACACAAGATACAACACATACAAGCAAATACACAACAAGAAATCTGAAAATTCTCCAAGCCTTCATTTTTATACTCTTGTTGTAATAGCCTAGTTCTTGCACTTGCACAATCTTGAGGTCTAGGCTTTTCATTCTTGATTATACTTGCACTCAAAGTTTGTATACTTCACTTATTGAGTTGTAATCTTGAATTTTTCTATCATCCAAAACAAGATATCCTTGTTAGTGTTCTTGTGGTAAGAACACTTGGGTGATTTTAGGTGTTGAAGAGTGTGGTACTCTTCATAGGTGTTGAAGGAAGATTGTGGTAATCTTCTTGAAGGTGTTGTAAGAAGATTGTGGTAATCTTCAAAGGTGGTGTTGTATTAATTGTGGTAATTAATAAAATCATTTTTTTCTTTTTGAAATCCATCCCGGAGATACTGGGGTGGTAGAGGATTAGGCCCTAGGTAGGTTGAACCTCTTTAAATCGACGAGAGTTGTTTAATTTCTGCACTTACATTCTTGTCATTTATTTGTTCATTCGAAAAAGAGGGCGATTTGCGAAAAATCGGCATAATCTATTCACCCCCTCTAGATTATCGTAGCCACTTGGACTAACATAAAGAGCAAGCCATGAAGCTTCAGGGCTTCTCCCTTTCTGAAACAGAACAGACATGTATCGAAATAGATGGAGGGGATGTGGAGGTTAGTAGAGAGGAGTGTCTCCGAAGCTTGTTTGGGAAGGTTTTAGGAAGCAAAAAAGTTAACTTCACTGGTCTGAAAAAAACGATGAATGGGGTCTGGCCTATAGACGAACCATTTCTTCTCCGAGAGGTTTGGTTTTAATAAATTTCAATTCATTTCTCAATCCCAAATGGATAAAAAAGAGTGTTTCAAGGAAAATTATGGTCGTTTGAAAGTCAGTTTTTGGTTTTGAGGGAATGGAATGATGGTGTGGATATGAAAAAAGAGAGTTTCTCTTACATTGATATGTGGGTCCAAGTTTGGGAGCTATCGGCTATTTGGATTAGTTCTGAGGTTGGACTGAAGGTGGGGAAAGTTTTTTCCACTATCAAGGATGTTCTAATGCCTGAAACTGGGAGTGTGAGAGGTAGATATCCAAAATCAATGTTCTTTGTGGATATTGAAAAACCACCGCTGGGGGTTAATTTGAAACTAAAAGGGGAATCTCATTGGGTTAGTTTTAAGTATGAAAATCTTATTGGATGTTGCTATTATTGTGGATGGATTGGTCATCATGAGAGGTTGTGTGATGAAAAAAAAGCGAATATTCGTAATGGCAATCCGAGAGAAGGAGATTTGGAGAATGGCTCAAAGCGAAAGATCTTAGTGTAGATTCAGGTTTGGAAGATCTAATCCACCTGAGCTCAATGGTCCCCCACAAAATTTGAGAGAAAGGAGAATTGAAATCCCGATCCTAAGAAGGGTAGGAAACTTGCAATATCCAGGCTCCAATTCGAATGAAGTCGAAAACATTAATCCCGTAGTGAATCTTTGGGATTGGTGTAGAGGCAAAAGACTCTTATTGTGGATGGAAAAATTGAATAAGGGAAAGGAGATCAAGAAGGATCACATCCCTTGGAAGATCGAGATCTAATAATTTTGAGAACTCGCTATAATTCCTTTTGTCGATCTTTCTAATGGTCCCTCACCAAAACATGAGTAGAGGAAACGGACTAGACTAGGTGCTAGATTTGGAGAAAAAGGTTGTGGATAAGGAAAATAGTCAAGTTGGAATGAAAAGGAATTGTGAGCGATTCTAAAGATTCTTAGATGAGTTATCGTGAGAAAAAGAAAGGTTTGAAACAAATGTTATGGATACCTGGAGAGCTCAATGGTCCCCCCCAAAATCGTTGAGAGCATGTGTGTGAAATTGTAAAGGGTTTAGGAAATCTTGCAATATCCAAAAAAAAAAAAGATTTCGTTAATAGTCCAAATAGTCAATGAAGTGTTTGAAAAAAAGTGGAGGATTATTAATAGCATTAATAAGATCCAAATCCATCAAATTATTGTTAATACATTTTGTTTGAAGTTGAATTTAGTATAGAGGAGGAAATGAGAAAGGTTGGGCCATTTTTGTCTATGCAAGACTAATGATAGAGAAAGATCACTCCAATGGGAGTTGTTGATTCAAGCTAGAGATACAAAAGATATATGCTCAAATGTACCAAAAAAAAAGGGGAAGAAAAATTGAATAAGGAAAGGAGATCAAGAAGGATCACATCCCTGGGGAAGGCTATTTGGAGGAGAGACTGGAAGTCAAATATCCAAACACTATCGCCCGAGAACCTATCATTGTCTAATTATCAGGCATGATTGTGTGGAGCACAACCATAATTTTGAGAAGAGATGGGTAGATCATGTTGACATAATTCCTTTTTCTCGATCTTTCAAAAACGTCCGAATTTAACTCTTAAAATGGAGCCACTCCAATATTAGCAGCTCAAACCTCATTTAATGCATTGAAAACATGAGTGAGGCAAGAGAGATTGGGATAAGTGGAATTGTCTAGAGGGAGAAAGGTTTTAGGGGGAGAGGTAAAAAGGTTGTGGATAAGGAAAATAGTCAAGTTGGTATGAATGCTTTCTTCCTATTTGTGAAGCAGAAATCAAACAAGCCCTCTTTGATCTTCATCCAAATAAGGCCAAACAAGCCCTCTTTGATCTTCATCCAAATAAGGCCCCAGGCCCAGATGGTATGAATGCTTTCTTTTCTCAATTCTATTGGGACTTATTCAGTTTGATATCTGTAAAGCGGTTTTAAATTTTTTCAATTCTGGGAACTGCTCAAAAGCATGAACCAAACACTAATTACTCTTATCCCTAAAGTTAAACACCCCACTTCAATGTCACAATTCAGGCCTATAAGTCTTTGTAATGTGGTTTATAAGATCATTTCCAAGATTCTTGCATTTCGACTTAAGAACTATTTGCACTTATGCATTCTAAATTTGTTAACTGGATTTTGACATGTGTTTCCGCATCTACTTTTTCTTTTAACTTGAATGGTACCTCTTATGGCTATATTCATCCTTCTAGAGGTTTAAGACAAGGTGATCCCATCTCCCCCTATCTTTTCATTATCATTTCTGAGATTTTCTCAAGTCTCATTAATTTGTCTGTGGCTAATGGATCTTTCCAAGGCCTTAAGCTGTGTAAAAATGGTCCCCTTGTCACCCATTTACTGTTTGCTGATGACTCTATCATCTTCTGTGAGGCTAATGTTACTCAAACCTTGTTGCTGAATGAAATTCTCAATAAATATCATAGGATGTCTGGGCAATTAGTCAATTTTGATAAATCCTCTGTCTTTTTTAGCTTTAACACTTCTGCTGCTGAGAAGAGTAGAATCTGTCATACTCTTCATGGGCTTACAATGCAAAAATCTTGTAGATACCTTGGACTTCCTTTGGGGATTGGTAGGGCTAAGATGTACTTGATACAGTTAAAAAGAGGATTCAAAATTGGAAAATTATCTTTTTTTCAACAGAAGGGAAAGATGTACTCATTAGGTCAGTGCTTGAAGCCCTCCCTGTTTTTGTAATGTCTTGTTTTAGACTTCCTGTTGGTATCTGTAAAGGGATCAATCAAATTATCTCCAATTTCTGGTGGGGATTTGCTGAGGGGGGGAATAAAAAAATCCACTGGAAAGCTTGGGATCTTCTTTCTATCCCTGCATGAGGGGTGGCCTTGAATTTCATGACTTAAAACTCTTTAATGAAGCTCTAATAGCTAAACAAATGGAGACTTGTGTCCCAATCAAATCTCTTGTTAAGTCGAATTCTTAAGGCAAAGTACTTTCCCAAAAGTAACTTGCTTGATGTTGTTGTTCCAAGTAGTGCATCTTGGCTTTGGAAGTGTTGGATGGAAGCCAGGCCTACTATTGCTAAAGGGATGAGATTTGAGGTGGGGGATGGGAAGGCCATTAAAATCTGGCATCAACCTTGGATCCCTAATTCGATTTTGTCCCTGCAAAACCTACAGGTTCTGAGCCTTGTCCCAGTTTTGTGTGTGAACTTTTCAAGGATGATGGCTGCTCTTGGAATGAAGGATTAATTAAACAACTCTTTTCTTCTGAGGATGCCTCTAATATCTTGCAGATTCCTATTCAAAATCCAAATCTGTGTGATAAGCTTGTGTGGCATCATGATACCAAAGGTAAATTTACTGTTAATTCAGCTTATTAGTGGCTTATGAAGAATAAGTTGGCTTCAATTGAGCAAGATGAATCTAGTGGATTTAGGGAAAGAAAACTGAGAGTTTGGGATTGTGTTTGGAAATTGAAAGTGCAACAGAAGCTTAAGTTCTTCTTATGGAAATGTTGTCATGGTATACTCCCTGTGAAAACAAACATTCTGAAGAAATGGATTAATTATGATACCATTTGTCAGTTGTGTGGTATGGAGGTTGAAACTATGGAACACTTATTTTTTGAATGTGGTAGAGCTAAGACTATGTGGAAGTTAGCTCCAGTCTCTTGGGAAGGTTTTAATTTGAAAAACTTACACTTTTTGGATTGGTGGCACAATCTCTGCTGCTTGGATAGAGGGGATAATAATAAATTCAGGGTAGAGTTAACCACCTACATCTTGTGGTGGTTATGGAAGGCTAGGAATAATTGGACCTTTCAGCAAATCTGGAAACCTGAAAGAGTTATTATTAGAGCTTCCATTGCTGATTGGAATGATTTTAAAGGGGTTAATGGATAATTTTTTTTTACTTTGATTTTTGCTGCTTTTTGTTCTGGTTTTTGCTGTGTTTTCTGCTGCTGTTTGATGTTGGAAGTAGGGTCCTTTGGATCAGTGCTTTGGATTGGTTTCTTTTGTTTGTGATGGATGATCTCTAGGGAATTCTTGCTCCAGTGGAGATGTCAATTTTTTGATCCTTTTTGCTGCGGTGGATTGCTGCTTGGAAGATACTGTGATGCTCCTGGATATTTGACCTTTGTTCATGAAGGTTTCACAGCTTAGGGCATTATTATTTTTGATTCTTTCTAAGACAGTTTTTTTTGTGTTTTTTTGGAGCTGAGCATGTTCAGCCTGCTAAATCTTTCTTTAGTGTGAAGGTTTTTTTTTTTTTTCTGATTTGAAACCTTTTGGTTTCAGTTAGAGGATTGATGTAATTATTGGGAACTTCTGTTGATTCATATATATAATTGCTATCGTTTCAGTTAAAAAAATAGATGTTTCCTTCAAGAGGATACAATACGAAATAAAATAAAAGAACATATTAAATAACTGCTTGCTCTAAATTGAATCTTATCAATCTAGGAAAATTGAAGGAATTACTACTAGAGTAAAGAAATAAAAAAAATTCAAAACAAAATTAATAGCTAAGGCTAGAAGAACTAGTCATCTAACTAGATCCTTCAGATGAGAATAATCCATCTGGGTCTTCCAGTGGGTGTTCCTCGAAATTTGCCAACAAATGGTCATCTGAATCAATATATATTACATTAGGCATGACGGGTTGTCCTGGCCAAAGTAGTTCAACTATAAATTTCTCGGGATCCAAGGTGGTATGAGGTGGTACAGAACTGTAGTCCGTCATGTCGTCACGTACATTCCTTGCGAGGTCACCCCATTCTCTGGGTAGGGTACTGATTAACTTGTCATTTGCCTCATCCTGGGCGATCCTTCTTTTAAGATGTCCTATCTCCAACCACAATTTTCTCATTATTTCAATATGTTCCTCTACCGTGGCCCCTAGCTTTCTTTCTTAGTTTAAATACTTATGTACCCTCCAATAGAAAATTTGACCTCTCATTCTCTTCCTAGCTGTTTTTATTTCACGCACCATCCTGGAGCATTTCACGTTACCATATAAGTTCATATATCATTTAACAAATTATGCATTTTGGTTTTCGCATAGCTCATCACTATTCACCACTTATAAGAGATATTTCTAACATGCTAAGTAGGTAAATGTTTGTGAAGCATGAAAATAAATTTATCACCTAGGTAATATTAATGAAAAATAATCACATATTTCAAGAAACTTCATAACACATTGTATATTCTCAAGATTTCTCATATTGAAGCGATAAGTAAATACTACCTGATTGGATACAACTCGGTGAAGGGATAGCCATCTTTTTCTAAATAAAAGAAATTGCAAGTCTACAAGAAGGTAGACCTGCTCTGATACCACACTGTAACGCCCCAGTTTTGAAATGTGATTTTTAACATTACAAAAATATAAAACTACATTTTATTATATCACAATTTTTTTTAAAACAAATATCTACTATAGCGGAAACATAAATTGAAATGGGTTGAATATAAATGAGAAATCCGAAAATCCATCGCATTAAAGAATAGAAAATATAAAATTTATCGTTTCATAAAAATTAGAATACATAAAGTCGATAATTGGAAATAGTGATAACATAAAGTAGTTTTCTCCCTAACATGCGAATACTAATAAATGAAAAAATTATCATTGGCTTCCCCTTCATCGGCTCCGCACCCATCCAGATGTTCTGAAAAAAAAATAGTAATAAGGGGATGAGTAACACATACTCGTATGGATCTAACTGTCCAAATTAAATATATACAAGCATAATTTAACAAATTTGAGCACATATACTTTGCCATCACAGATACTTTGCAATTTGGCCTAGGTCATACTTTGCCATTGGTCGAAGCCATACTTTGCCATTTAGCCGAAGCCTACTTCTCATTGGCCGAAGCCATATTTTAGCATTGGATGAAGCCATACTTTGCCATTTGGACGAAGCCTACTTTGCCATTGAACATAAATAAGCACAAATTTTTTACGTATAATATGCACATTTAAATTCAACAATTATAATCATATTGTCAAACAAGGAGTTCATAAAATTAAACATGTACGTATTTAATAAAGACAATTAAACTTTGCACTTAAAAGCGTAAAGAAAATTCCTACCTAAAATGCAGTTGATAGTCGTACGAAACTTGAAGTTAGAAAGCCTAAACGTCTAGTTCTTTGTCACCTACATAATAAAGTGATTGAAAAATAAGTTTTAGCTCTGGTTCGAAGTACAAGTGCTTATATAATAAGCTAGACTCCTAATAGGTAAATTTAACCAAAAATATAAGTTTCGGGGCTAATTTGAAAGTAAACAGAAATAAATTTAGATCTTTTGGACCAAACTGAAAAAGGGTGGAGTTGAAATAAAATTTCTAGAAACTCTAACTTAATCCCTAGGGCTAACATATAATTTCTGAAAATTAACTAGAATTTGTGGGGTTTAACTGAAAATACATGGGACTCAACTAAAAAGAATAGAAACTTGAATTTGGGAGGACAAAACCTAATTGAAATCTCAGGGACTACATTGAAAAATTTGAAATTGTTATTAAGCCCAAAACATAATCAAATTCTCAAAACTTTAGCCTTTGCCATCCAAGAATAACCCCTGCCATCCAAGCATACCCATCTCATCACCTCTGGCAAACCATTACACATTCACACACACATATCTATACACACACACGTACTTAATGAAATCTACACATAATTTCGCTCTCTGTAGAACACCTCACACACACATACACCTCACTACACACACACACGCCTTCAAACACACACACACTTACACCTCACGACACACACACACCTCGAACACACACACTGGTACCTCAACACTTTCACCCCATCTTCTTTTTTTAATCAACCCCCACATCTTAATAGTTCACTGAAGAAATTGCACAATCAATAAAAGTCAGAAATCTACAAGGTACACGTGAGAAGATGACGAAATCTTCCGACAGTGTGTGTGTATATATATATATATATATATATATAAACCTTTATTGAAAGTGAAAAGAGGAAAAAGGCACAACTAACCTTCTCTGTGGGTTACCGTATTGGGGAAGGGAAAATATTAAAAAGCTGGAAAAAGTGAAAAGTGGTTTTTCCTTTTTCAAGTCTAATAAAGGTAGGAGTGGTACAGTAAAGTGGGTTTGAGGGTAAGTTTATTAAACTGCTAAGGAACGTGGGATAAGGATGAGAGTGAGTTGTTCCTATTTTTAGCAATCAAAAAGGGATTAGAAATTATCTAATTTCAAATTTAAAAACTCCCACTTAGAAAATATCTGCGATATGTTTATATATAATTATCTTATATAATAAATTAAATAATAACGATTAAGGAAAAACATTTGAAATTAATAGAAAATAATTTATTGGGTGCTACATCTGGGATGGCAAATATGATACTTTGTAGCTTTAGAAATTTCCTAAGAACAATATTGAAGTGTATATTAATAGTATATTTGGACCTTTGAAAATCGAATTTAATAATCCAAATCTTTTTGTTGTATATTAATAGTATATTCGGACCTCTGAAAATCAAATTTAGTAACCCAAATATTTTTTGGTGTGCTAAGACACTCAAGAAAATGGAAACTTGTCCTCTTATTTGAACATATCCTGTTTGTGCTAAACCACCAATACTTTCTAGGAAGAAACACAATTCACCAAAAATATTTTTATTTATTCTTAAATAGTTAATACAATCTTGATCACTAAGATTTATAAGGTCATACATGAGCTTAATTTGACATGGTATTCGATCAATTATCATATAACGCATGTGCACATTAGCTATTGGATCACTTTCTGTACGTGAGAAATGCAATCGTGGGTACACGCAAACAAACATGAAAAATATTAATGATCGGCCTTGTGATTTCTTCAACCACAACAATGGTGCTTTCTTCATTTGTATCTATATATTGTGTTCAATACATATTAAGATAATGACATGTCAGAATTTAATACTTCCTATTGAAATATGGAAGCATAGTACTATTACCAATAGAAAAAATATGTTTTACGTGTGTTATTTTTTACATCCATTCATCCTCACATACTCATCAACAATGTCGTATAATAATGTTAGGGACAATAATTAGTACGTTAACCCAAGTTTTCATACATGCACATAAAAATTACATATTAAACTATAAAACTGATGCTATCAGGAATGACATTTTTTTTAATTTAAACATATAGTTTAAGAAATCATAAATTTTCAAAAATGAGTGTGTTACCAAATTATGAAATGCTTACGGTAAGCTTAAATAATGTTTTGTTGGTTCCATTGCATAGAAAACAGATTGATCCTTCATAAAAAATAAAAAAAAAAACAAAAACAAAAACAAAATTGAGAAAATTGATTGATAAAAGAAACAAGAAATGGGTTACTCAATTCATAAAGGAAAATAGATGAAAATGCAAAATAAATTGTATGATCATCTATTAATGCAATCCCTAAAATCCAAAACTTAATAAACATTTTCATCACCAAAAACACATGAAATATCATTTGCCAAAGCTCGAAACTTCAATCGAGAATTGTGTTAGGGAAACATGGGGATTGACCTGCTTAGGGCTAGATGGCGTAGAGAGAGGTGAGAATTATGTTAGGCATTTTATATGGGTACAAACCTATAATACTTGTGTCATTTGGGGGTAACGATAATGTTACACCACTTTAAGAGGCAAAGAAAACTTCACTTTGGTTGCAAAAAACCAAAGATTATAAAACCGAATGGAGCATCCAACTATTAGTCATAAAAACATTGGAGTAACACATGGGCCATTCACATTGTGTTTGGCCGAAATATTTGATCCCAAATAAATAACTAATCTTGATTAGTGGCCACGATTAGGGATTTTCTAACATCCCAAACAAGATACACAACTCAGTCAAAAGAATGGGTTTGTGGGTGACAATGGGAGATACGGTAGCATAAATCACATTAGCAGGCAAGAAGATTGAGAGGTACTTAATGGGCTTCTTTAAATTATTTTACAAGATCCTAAGTTTAATGAAATAATTTTAAAATTTATGTAATTTTTTAAACTATTTAATAATAAGATCTTACAGTTAAGAAGTATGTTATTTCCTCAAAAATAAGTTCCTAAAATATTTGGATAAAATGAGATTATAGAACTTATAAATGTTAAAAATGAGTTAAATGTTTCTACCCCGTTGGAATAAAAAAAGAACAAATTAAAAAAAGGTGAGAAAATTTCCCTATACTTGTATAATATAGAGCATTATGAAGAATTTTTAGAGAAAACACAAGTTTATTGTTAGGAAAATATTATAAAAATTTGTTGATGTCAAATAGACCATGTAGCTATGTTAGATTAAGACCCACTTTACTTTTATAGAAAATGTTATGGTTACAGTTTAGTTTGGTAAATTTTAAAAGTGTTGATAAAGTTGAGGGCTAAGAAGGACAACTAAGTTAATTGAAAGACTTCTAATTATTGGGTTTGCTGAGTGATGAAAACTATTGATCAATGCAGCACAACTAAACTTATTTGAAGACGGGGAATCAGAATTTGAGGAAAAACACGTGTAGTGAATAATTTAGGCCGAAATTAACAACGTTCTCCCCTGTAAACCAACCCAACCCAATTCTCAATGTATCCCAAGTGCTCACAGTAACTATCAAGTCATTGCATGTTTCTTTATGTACTAACAGTATCAAAAATTGCTTTCTTCAAGAGATATTCGTGAATGTTTTTTATTATATTTTTGTTCTACGATTCAAAAGAATATGTTGGCTTCTCTTATTTTATTCAAAAGCTTGTCTCATGTCAGATAGTCTGACAAAATAATCCATCAGATGAAGCGCTAACAACCAACTCATACTCATACCCAACTGATTTATTTATCTTCCTCATACTACTCTATCAACAATACTATCTTATTGCTATAATTATGAGAGATAATTACACTTTGCTCCCTGAACTATTCATGTTTTTTTAAATAACAACTTAAACTTTCAGTAGTTGCACTTAACCCCATTCAACTCCATGAAAATTGCACCTCACCTTTTTATGTCCACTGCCGATCAAATATGCTGGGAATATTCCCTCATGTCAATCCACGTTTGATTACTAAGGGTAACAACGTCCATTCATGTTGTTAGCTTTAGGCAAATGTGTAAAATCAAATCCCGCCATTATTAAAAGAGAAATAATTGAGTTTTGCTCAATGTTTTCTTCATCACTTCATTAAGCTGCATATTTGAAGAAGAAAATGTTGACTCATTCATCTAAATTCACCATGGAAGATGATTTTTGAAAGTGTGGAAGAAATAATTGAGAAAGACGTCTTGGACCAACTTTAACAAAAGAAGGAGGTACTCTACTTGTGAATAATTTTGGGTAAGATGAAATATGTAAATCCTAAGTTAATTTTAGTGAGGAATTTGGGAAAACTGAGTTAATATGCACTACAAGAAAACTGTAAAATAGCTACGGATTTTAGCTACGGAACGAGTCCGTTGCTAATTTGCAACAGAATAGAAACGGAATTCCTATGGAAATCGACATTTTAAACTAAAAGAATATAACAACGAATCAGAAACGGCCTAGCTACGGAAATTAATGACGGATTGTATTTCCGTTGGTAAACCGTTAGCAAATAAGGCGCCAAATTTACCGCGCAATATTTACAACGGAATAGTGACAGTATAGCTACAACCTTTAGCTACGGATATAAAACCGTTGCTACTAGCGTGAAATTTCCGTTGGTATTTTTATTATGAAAGAAGCGGTGTCGTTTCAACTAATTTTAACAACAAATATTATATCTGTTGTGAAGTAACGACGGATTGGCCGTTGCAATTCTCTTCAATAGTAACAACGGATATTATATCCGTTGCAAGATTTTAATTTTTTTTTGATTTTTTGGACGAGGGTTTTTTTCTTTTGAGTAAATTGGACGAGGGTTTTAGATAGGCTTTAAAACTCAAATTGTGCTTTTCTCTTTTAACACCAGAACACTTCCACCCGCCCACCGCCAACGCTCCCTCCGGCCCACCGCCAGCACTCCCGCCGGCCCACCGCCATCATCCCTGCATCGCCACCAGCCAACACCAGCAGTCCCGCCCTACCATCGGTTCAGTTTATGGTTGGTTTTTCAATTTTTTTTCCCAATTTGCGAATTAGGGCTTGCGAGTAATGGATATCTCATAAAAAAAGATGAGCTCTGTTTAAATCACACCAATAGGTATGAACTTACTCTATTTGATGTAAGGATTCAAGGTTTTGAGTGTTTGGTGTTTTGAATTTAATGTGCTTCGTTGTGGCGTTGTTAAAAAAAAAATCTGGCTAGTTTTTTAGCTTCTTAGATGATCTTGCTTGAAATCAACTAAGAGCAGGCCAAGGAAGAATCAAAACTTTCTGATATGGATATGATGGAGACTAATGTTGTGCCGCTTTGCACTTTTTTTTAGTAACGTGATATAATTGTGGTGTATATATGAAGCTATTCATCTAGGTGAATTGAATGATTTGGGAAAGATAATTGGATATTTGGTCGAATATTATCTGATTTTTCTCTCATTGATTGAACCGCTGCTTCTGCTAGTTAAGTGATTTTAGGTTTTAATTATTAGGAGTAGTCCTCCGTGTCCGTGAATGTACTTTATGATTTGAGGGCTGAT
Organism: Rehmannia glutinosa; assembly: GCA_016081115.2. Taxonomy (NCBI): domain Eukaryota; kingdom Viridiplantae; phylum Streptophyta; class Magnoliopsida; order Lamiales; family Orobanchaceae; genus Rehmannia; species Rehmannia glutinosa. The sequence goes on along the minus strand of CM071928.1, from coordinate 41,236,562 downwards.
TCTATTAATGAGGATTGAGTAAGAGATTGTATACTTTTATGCAAACTAAATTGGGCAAATATTCCCCAAGTATTGAAAGATATTTTAAACATGATGAATTTGGATGAAATGACTATACCAAAAGGATCTTTGTTAGCGTACCTTGCTGTGTCTTGTTTTGTTTCATTATCTAGATTGCCTATGCTTAGCTTTGATTTAGCTTCAATTCAAACGGATGCTTCTTTAAAATGCAGCTTTGTTTCTCTATCTGGATTGCCTATGCAGCAGACCTAAACCTATTTATGGGGTTAATCTTGAATTATAGCACGAATTAATGTCGGTTTAGTTGGCCACAGCCCATTGAATTTGATTCGTCATTTTTCTTGGCTATGTGCATAATTTATGCAAACTAAAAACATCAGGCTTTTCATTCTTGTTTCCAGCAGCAAAGAGCACCATAGATAATAACAGTGTGCCTGATAGGCCTGCGACATCTACATCTGTCGCATCAGTGTCACCTGCGGTCACGGACTTGCCCTCTACCCATGTTGAGCATAACAAGTAAAACATAGATAATATATATTCATGCATTACATATTCGTTATGATAATAATATTGGTGTCATTAAATTGATTTAAATGTTTTATTTGTGCAGGTTGCAGCCGCAAAATCCATGTTCGACTAAGATGAGAGAAATCTTTTGCAACGCCTCCACCCTAAAGGATACACCTAAAAGAATGTGTCGACCGAATATAAGGAAGGTTACTTTGAGGAGTTTAAGGTAAATTTATCCTACAGTTTAAGATTTAGACCAATTGTACTGATTTTTGGCTCATCTCCCATTTAGACAATTTTATCATGAGACATTGTGCATGCTCTCTGTCCGTTTTCTGCAATATCCATTTCTGAGGATTTATAGCTAGCTACACAGAAAATCCTGAGGGTGTAGAAATTTTCAAGATAATCTCACCCAAAATATATATCCAAAGTGATACCAACTTTCTCATTTTAAGTGGCCACATAAATTTCTTGCTCATGATAAACTACTATCTCTTTCTGCAAAAAGTTACTGGTACTTTTGAGCAGAGTGGGGTACCATGAATAGATTCTGAGTTGTCCAGCAATACACACTACTGTCACCATTTCTCTTTACATATTTTCTATTTAATGAGATCAGCCATTTTGCATTTCTGAATCTATTGCTTGATAAGGGTCTTCAATATTTGAAGTATTGATAATTAGGTACCATTTTTTTTAGAACTACAAAAATAAAGATAGGAAGATACATATATGGCAAGTTCATATGCAGCTATATTTGGAGGCATTGTGCATGCTCCTATGTGGACTTTTACCATTTGAAACAGCAGTCAACATTTATACATGAATGTCATTTTCTGGATATTTGGGTTAATCGCTTCCTTACATTAATAACACGTCGTCTCTGTAATAAAGACCAGGTTTTTCAGTCTCCCTGTAATTGAGCATCATAAGTAGAGAGTCGCTTCGGTTCACTTATGTTCTCCCGATTTATAGAGGAGATGACAGGACGGATGAAGATGCGTTCAAGTTAATAGCATAGACATAACATCCTCAAAATTTGTCGATCTTGTCTAAATTTTCGTTTGTAACGTGATTTGCTTCTATTGTAGGTGCTAAGGAAGAAGAATCGTGGTTATGGAATACTCGTGTCCACCGTCCCAAAAGAAAGCAACGCTTTTTTCTCTTTGAGGGATACTTCAGAGGTGAGAATTTTGATCGATCGATTGATATCTTGTTTCGTCTTACATTTCTCATCGATTCCAATTTCGTTTCTCTAAAATCGGGCGAAACCCGTCTCGAAAAATGCTTGCAGGTTCAAGATTTCTTGGAATCCCTAGTGAGAATGGCACAAGAGGATGGGAAGAGAGATGAGAGGGGCTCAGAAGCATGTGGTTATGATACAGACTAATTAAACTTGATAATATTAGGTCTTCTATAGTTTTTCTATTAATGTGGCAGGTGGGGAGATGTCACATGATTAGGCCCCTAGTTATCCTTTTTTTTTTTTTTTCTGTTTTTTGTTATTTGTAATTTAATGTCTTAAGTAATTTTATTTCCAGTATTATAAATCTTAATCAGCTTTTGCTTTCTTAGCTTTTGTTGATGGATGATGGGGGATGTCAACCTCCTTTAGATAATAGCAACGGAATTGCCGTTGTTAAATTAGCAACGGAATTTCTTTGCTAACTTAGCTACTGGAGCGCTTGTTAAATTAGCAATGGAAATTCCGTTGCTAACTTAGCAACGGAATTTCCGTTGCTAAACTGTTGTTATATTGGTTGTGCAATATATATCGTCGTCCATTAATAGCAACGGACTGTTTTATCTGGCAACGGAAATTTTCGTAGCAATATTCGTGACGACTCTGTTTTCCGTTGTTAGATTTTTAGCGACCAGCATTTTAACAACGGATATGTTCTATTGCTAATCCGTTGCTAAAACTGAATAGCAACGGATTTTTTATGTTTAGCAACGGAAATTTCCGTTGCTATTTTTGACTTTTCTTGTAGTGATGGATGTTGATCTAAATGTCAATTTGAATGCTCCATGAAAATCAGTTGCATTTTTGTCATAAAATTTCAATTTAATTGTTAGTGTGTAATTTCTATGAAATTTCGGAAAGTGTTTGTTTGTTTTCTGATGAACTAAAAAAAATTCATATTTATCAGTACGTTAAATATAATTTTGTTCTCGTAAGCCATTTCTCAAATTTATGAAATTTTATGTTGAGTAATCTATGTTTTAAATATTTAAATAAATTAAAATCTCACTTTTTTGTTTATCTGAGGAACCCGAGGGATACACGTACTTTGTGTGGATCGACCCTCCAATATGTATTATAACTCATTAAATTATATTGAGGCTACTGAAATGAGTTAATAAGCAAGATGAGGAGTTGAAACGAGTTAGTAAGCTAGAGGGGGATCTGACACATAAGAAATCAATGGAGAAGTGGTTGTGGTTTGCATTGGTGACATTTTGGATTATTATGTATCTCGTTTGGTGATATTTCAATTTTCGAATGGTATGTAAATTTTTGCCAGTGATTCAATATGTGTATTTTGTTATGCGTGTATCAACTTTATTTTAATATATGTTATCCAGTTTCTAATGGTAATTGGTGCTTTTTATTCCTCTTATATATCAACAACATTTGAAAAGATAGAAATATAACTTGAATAAAAAACTCCATCCTTCTGAATTGCATAATCAGTTGTTTTCATCACATTATAATGAAACCAACTTAGTACCAAAAATATCAACCTAGTAATGACATAACAAGTACATATTGAAAGACCCAAACCACTAAAGTATGTGCAAAACAAGCTAGCAAACAATTAACCCGCTAATGACTAAAAGAAGCTAGGAAATGTCCAAAAACATCAGTATTGGTGCTAGCAAATGCTCAAAATATCAATGCATTGGTTCAAAAAGAAGCTAGTAAATGCCAAAACATCAATGCAACCTCAAAATGCTTCACTGGAAAAGGAAAATTGTCCCAACAATACATTTGTTTACATGTTGGTGCTTCATCAGATTGTCCAATAAAGGCTGTCTTCGTATCTTTATGAATGTAGGTGACTTCTATTGTTGAAAACCTCACAGTTTGTGTAATGTTGCTGCATTCTGCATGTCTTCCCTTTGGCTTAGTCAAATCTTTAGGTTTAGGTATATCTTACGCCTTATAACTCTTTTTGTTTGTTTTTACGATCCCCAAGTGTCTGAATCCAATATTTAAAAGTCTTCTTTTTTTGGTCCTTTCACTACAACTTCTAGGCAAAACACATTAACCTATACACAATAGCATTTACAAATATATATCCAATGCAATATAGAAATGTAATTTGAAACTTATAAAAATAGCTTGCCTTTAGTGTTGTCTTCAATCCAAGAGTTTTTCTCTGTGTTTTTGATTGTAGTGTAATTACAACAATTTTCTCCTAATATTTTGGCAGTTTCTTCATCATTTTTTTTATTGTTTTCTTTCGAATGACAGCTTCATTTCCCCTAGTTGTATTATTAACCTCTTCAAACAATCTGTCCTTAATATGCACAAGCACATAATATAATGTTTAATTGGATTATATCAATGCTTAATCTACATTCATAAAATTACCTTCCCCGGAATCGGCTTTAGGTATTGATGGGATTGAATATTGCCTTGGTGATCCAGACAATCTGCCACTCCTATCCTACAGATACAAAAACCTATTTGGCAAACTTCTTATTGTCCTTTAAAAATTAAATATTCGGTGTAATCTATATATGAGTGTAAAACATTAATCATTATCTTCACCGTTTGAATAGCTTATTCTCTTTCAAATTGGTGGCGAGATGTCAAGTATTTCTTGATTACCACCAGTCTCTTTCATAGTTGGACAAACCGTTGTATTATGATTTAGTTTTCTGTAGATTGAGCATGTCATGGTTACTCCCTTCTTTGTCAATCTTAATGGTCGTTGACTTTGTTTCCCTTTGCACTTACTTCCTTCACCTATTTATCTTATTTTATTGTGTTATTTGGGTCTTCTAGGTGTTCTTCTCTATACACCGAAGTAGCCAGATTATTCTATTTCACCTCTTAGAAAGAAAAGAACATAAATCAAAATAATTGACAGCGTGGCGGCACATTTATACAAAACTTCTACCTCGAACACACGTGTTAGGAAATTTATTTGTATAGATTTTGATGAAGAACAGAAAACATAGATTAGAAAGTTTACACCCTATTTTCTGAAAGTATTTCAACTTTGTAATTGTTAGAAAGATATCTGAGAAACCATGCAACCAAGTTGAAGATGCGAAGATCTAATCAAGAAGAAATCGAGAGAAGATTCAGTTGTATCGCAGCTGAGTATCGAAGAAGATCTTCAGTGAAGTAAAGAAGTTGTGTCTTTCTGTAGGCTTACAGCCGAGTCATCCAATAATCAAGGAAAAGACTTAATAAATGGGTAAAGCTACTGAAGGACTTAGAGAAAGCTGAAGAAATCCATTGCAAAGAAAAGTCAAGACTTACCCGAAATGGTAAGGGACAAACCTGCAACCTTAAAAAATTATCTTGCTGAAAGAGTGCAAATAGCTGGAACCAATGAGAAGCTTGCAGAAACCTGGTACGATTAGGGCACCTGCAGGTCATTAATGTAAAAGTTCGGTCAACATCAAAAATTGCACAACAAGATAAGCCAACAAACAAGAAGTGAAGTTTGAAAATTATCTATCTCTTCAACAGACATATTTTCAAACTCTCATTATAAAAGGCTGAGGAATTTTTAGAGGGAAATACGAGATACTTAACACATACAAGAGAAATTTGAGCAACAAAACTGCAAATCTCTCTCTCTCTCTCTCTAAGCCAAAAAGTTCAAATCCTCAGGCCTAAACATTCGAAGTGATTCTAACCCACACAATCTAGTGAAGGAAGGAAACCAACTTCAAAGTTGAAGAGGAAACCTATTTGAAAAATAACAAAGGGTCTGCACATCCACGAATTGAAGGAAATGCAGTGAGGTTCAAGTCAGAACCCAGTTCAAATCCATCAGAGTGCTACAAGATCAAGTCCAAAGGGTTTGGAGAGATGAATTAGTGAGGAAACTGCCTTACGAAGAGTTGAGTCCCAGACTGAAGCCAGCTGTGTGATCAAGTTGCACTAGCATATTCATCCAAGAGTTGGAGAAGAGTGGAGTAGAGGAATTACCCCATCCTCGAACCACTATAAAATTATTTATGTCATTGACTTTCACCATTTTATATTCTGCATATTTATTACTACTGATATATATTTGCTCACTCAACTGATAATAACTTAACCAAAAAAAGTGTTAAAAACCATATTCTGCTATTAAAAACAAGTAAACTAATTTTCTGAAAAGCTAACTTCACTCAGCTGAGTTAATCTATAAACGGCTCTATCGAGTCTGTTGAGTGGTTAACTCTCTTGTTCAGGTTTGATCCAGATGTCTCCTAAGAGACTTAGTTGTTTACTTGTGGAAACTCTGATTCGATTTAAAAATCAAAAATTGGTTAAGTCTATTCAGCCCCTCTTCTAGACTTAACTAACACCCCTTGGGACCTACAAGTGGTATTAAAGCGGTTGGTTCGAAGAACCTTCCGCACTGGTTACTGAACTAGAGCTCAATCTATTCAAAAGAACAACAGTTGAAAGTTTTTCGAAAATTTCTTCCAAAGTTATTATGATGGAAGCCAATTTATCTTGTATTCCCATGTTTACTATCGAAGAGTTTGATGACTGGAAGATTCGTATGCAGGCTCATCTCTCAGCTTTGCATGATGAAATATGGGTTGTCATAGAAGATGGACCAATTAAAATCACCAAGATGAATACAACTGTAAGAGCTGTTGAGGATGCTATTGAAAGACCTGCTATGGTGGAAAAGCCTCAAAGCGAATGGACCAATGAAGATAGAAAGAGATATAACTTGGACAATGTGGCCAAAGGTATTTTATATTAAACACTCTTGATAAAGCAATGTTTAACAAAGTGAAATCTTGTAGGACTGCTAAGGAAATATAGTAAAAGCTGACTCTTATTTGCGAAGGCTCAGAGCAAATAAAAGAGAACAAATTAACAGTTGCAGTGCAGAAGTCCAAAAACTTCAAGATGGCTAGTGAATCACTGGAACAGATGGATGCCTGATTCACATAGATTACAAACGGGTTATCAGCCATTGGCAAATAATATACGCAGAAGAAAATGCGTATGAACATTCTCAGATCTCTCCCAAATAAGTGGGAAATAAAGGTGATGGCCCCAGACATTCAATGAAATCAACAAAGATTTCCAACCATGAGTTGTTCTCAGATCTTAAAGCCTATGAATTCGAGCTCAAAAGGAAAGAGCAAGATGGGATAGTTGTGCCAAAGAGAGTTGCTCTGGTGGCTGGAGAATCAAAAAATGCTAAAACCAAGGACATCATAGACAAATAGGAGATTGCCCTGATGGTTAAAAGGTTCCACAAGTTATTCAATAAGAACTACGAGAAGAATAAAGGTGATATCTGAGAAGATCCACTCAGGATCGACAATGGACTTCAAAGCAATGGTGAAATAGGGTGTTTATGGAGCCTTGGTGAAGAAGATAGCTGAGAAACTCAAGAAGTCTGGTCTGAAGGACTTTCTCTCCATGGAGTTCTCTCACACATACCTAGAGGAGGTTGCGATATTCTACATGAACGCGAAAGTGGATGACGATGAGATTCGATCATCCGTGATTTAACTCTGCTTCTCTCTTCATATTATATCACTCATCTGTCAGCTAACTCGATACAATTGATTTCCCATCTAGGCTGTTTCACTTGGCTGAAATGTGAAACTTGCTCATTTTTCATTCTTTCTTCTTTTGTCTCTGCTGATTGAGTCTTCTGAGTATCCTAACTCAGCCCAATTAACCCTAGCTCATTCTTAAGCTCTTCAAATCTCGATTCACATAAGGGCTTTGTGAATATGTCTTTCTTTTCAACATGATCTCTTATAAAATGATATCTGACATCAATGTGCTTTGTTCTTGAGTGCAACACTGGATTCTGAGTGATTGCAATAGCACTAGTGTCATCACACATAATTGAAATCCCTCTTGCTTCAATATCATAGTCTCTCAACTGATGTCTCATCCATAAGACTTGGGCACAAACAAATTTTGCCCACAACTATGTACTCTTGGTGTGGATGTAGCTATTGAATTTTGTTTTTTGCTGAACCAAGAAACTAATCTGTTTCCGAGCATTTGACATGTACCTGATGTACTCTTCCTGTCAACTCTATATCCAACATAATCTGAGTCTAAGTACCCTGCCAGCTTGAATCCTCCTCCCTTTGGATACCATAAGCCAACTTCTTGGCATCCCTTCAAATACCTTAAGATTCTCTTAGTTGCAGTCATGTGACTCTCTTTTGGTGCAGATTGAAATCTAGAACATACACCTACTGCAAAGGTAATGTCTGGCCTACTTGCTATTAAATAGAGCAATGATCCAATGAGGGCTCTATATCTAGTTTAATCAACACCTTTGCCATCTGCATGCATGTCCATCTTGACTAATGTATTCATAGGAATCTTCACTGATGACTTCTCTTCCATACCAAATTTCTTCATTAAATCTCTGGTATACTTGGTTTGGCTTATCAAGGTTCCATCCTTCAATCTCTTGACTTGAAGTCCTAAGAAGAAAGTCATCTCTCCCATCATGCTCATCTCAAATTTGCCTTGCATGAGGTTTGAGAACTTGTCACATAGCTCTTTGTTTGTGGATCCAAAGATGATATCATCCACATATATTTGAACAAGCAATATACTCTCTCCATCTTGAATCCTGAAGAGTGTTCTGTCAACCTTGCCTTTGGTGAATCCATTTTAGATTAGAAACTGAGACAATGTATCATACCATGCTCTTGGTGCTTGTTTCAATCCATACAATGCTTTCTTGAGCTTGTTGAGTTTATCTCCAATAGTTTTTTGCTCAAACCTAGAGGTTGTTCAACATAGACTTCTTCCTCTAACAGTCCATTTAGAAATGCACTCTTCACATCCATTTGATATACAGTGAAGTTCTTATGTGCAACATAAGCAAGAAACATCCTTATTGCTTCCAATCTGGCAACAGGAGCAAAGGTTTCATCAAAATATAGGTCTTCTTCTTGGCAATACCCTTTGGCTACCAATCTTGCTTTATTTCTGACAACAGTTCTTTCCTCATTCATCTTGCTTCTGAATACCCACTTTGTACCAATAACATTTTTGTGGGTTGGCCTTTGAACTAATTCCCATACTTTGTTTCTCTCAAACTGATTTAGCTCTTCTTGCATGGCCTGAATCCAATGTGTGTCTTCCAATGCTTGAGACACATCTTTAGGCTCTATTTGGGAAATAAAATAAGTGAACATTGCTTCATGTTGTGCTCTGGATCTGGTTCTTATGCCATCTCTAATATTTCCAATGATTAACTCAGGTGGATGGTCTCTCAGCCATCTCACATTAGGTTGGAGTAAGTCTGCTGGATTCAGTCGTCTTGCAGCAAAGTTGTCTTGAACAACTTCTTCATCATCATTTAGCTGTAGACCTTCCAGCTGTCTTTGAGATTCTGCTATCTCATCATAATCAGGGTTGAGTGCTCTCACTTCTACTTCAACATAAGGACTCTTCTGCATAGTTGGTTGATTCTGCTTATCAGCTAACTCATCAATGTCTTCTCCATTCACATTTGGCTCATCAAATACCACATGGATAGACTCTTCTGTAACCATAGTCCTGTTGTTTAGCACTCTATAGACTTTACTCTCAGCAGAGTATCCCTAAAAGATACCTTCATCCGCTTTAGCATCAAAAGCCTTTAGATTGTCCTTGCCATTGTTGTAGATGAAGCATTTACATCCAAATATCTTGAAATATCCAAAATTTGGCTTTCTCCCTATCCAAATATCATAGGGAGTCTTGGTTAATTTCCTGTTAATCATGCATCTATTCTGAGTATAGATTTATGGCTTCAGCCCAAAATCTTTTAGGCAATCCAGCTTCAGCTAACATTGTCCTTGCAGCTTCCTTAAGAGTTATGATCCTTCTTTCAGCTACTCCATTCTGCTGTGGAGTTCTTGTTGCTGATAACTCATGAGAAATACCATTTTCAACACAATACTGAGTTATAATCCCATCGACAAACTCAGTTCCCCTGTCAGATCTTATCTTTATAATGGTTTGACTCTTCTCATTTTGAACTCTTCTCATCACCGAGGCAACTTCGCAGTGTTTTTTCTTTTTTTACACATGAAAATTGTCCGTGTATATCTTGAACGGTCATCCACCACCACCAAGGTGTATTTCTTTCCCGATGCTAGGCGGCTCAACAGGACCAAATAAATCCATATGCAATAGATGCAATATCCTGGTTGAAGAATGACTTGGCTTATCCTTGAATGATGACTTGATTTGCTTTCCCATCTGGCATGCATCACATATTCTTTCTTTCTTGTACACTGAGTCTGACAATATTTCCACAAGATGACTCCTTGCAAGCTTGTTGATTGTCTTGAAATTCAGGTGACTCAGCTTCTTATGCCACATCCAACTGGATTCAGCTGTACTCCTTGCTAGCAGACACGTGCTTGGTGTAGCAGTGGACCAATCTACTACATACATATTCTTTTGTCTTGTTCCTTGCAGCACAATTTCATTAGATTCAACATCTTTGATCTGGCATATCGCCATGTTGAATCCTACATTATAGCCTTTGTCACAGAGTTAGCTGATGCTTAATAGGTTGAAGTTGAGGCCTTCAACATATGTAACATCTGTGATCTCTAGTCCATTCTTCTTGAAGGATCTTGTGCCTTTGATCTTCCCTGGAGCTTCATTTCCTCCAAATATGACTTTTGCACCTTTGATCTCCTTGAATCTTGACAGATTTCTTTTATTTCCTGTCATATGTCTGGAACAACCACTATCCATGTACCAGTTTCCTTGGCACTCAGTTGTTCCTTGAACCTTCAATCAACTAAATCAGTTTTAAGGTACCCATACTTGTCTGGGTCTTGGGGGGGTAGTGTTATAAGATGCTCCAACCAACCTATAGCCAGATGATCTGACTCTAAGTGGTTGCCATCCACTAGTACCATAATCATAATGCACATTAGCAATTTGCTTGGGGGTTTTAAGATCATACAACTATCTCTTTTGTCTGTATGCCTGTGTGTTTGTTTTAGCAGCTGCTTTCTTGGGGTAGTTGTGGAATTTCTGGATGTAGTGCTTGGGTGCATAAGTGTGCGGATAATAGCTCCTTTGCCTTGGGAATGACCTTTGTTGAGGTTGAGGTCTTTGCCATTTTGGCTTGTATCCCATAGGTCTTTGCTGATATTTCACATGGTTATTCCAATCAGCTTGGTTTAGATAGTTTATACCATTCGCATCATATGTATTTCTTTGATGAAATTTCTATGGCTTTTGGTAGCTCTGTTTAGCTCTTACAGATTATTTTCTGTTAGGGGTCTGCTGATGGACTTGTCTGAATTTCTTCTCAGCTGTCCTTTCAGCATACTCTACTGGCTTCTTTCCTTTTCCCTTATAACCAAGGCAAATATGATTGTGATTATATTTTGGTGTAGATGTTGGTGCAACATATGGTGTTTTGGACTTTTGGATTCCCTCATTGCTTGAGGATCATTTTTCCAAAATCACTCTTGGAGCTTGACTATACACAAAGGAATTGAATCCTATGCATGTCTTGTCTCCACACTCTTTTTGACTGATAATAAGTTCATCCAATGATTTTGATGCTTTTGTGAATGAGGTAATCACATTTTTAAGATCTTTTTCTCTTTTCTCAGTAGCAGCTAACTCTGCTAAGACCTTTGTATTTTCAACCTTCAGCTTAATGTTCTCATCAGCTATATGACTTAGAGTACTCATCTCTTTTGTCAGCTGTGAGTTTTGGCTTTTAAGCTGGCTGTTCTCCTCATTCAAAAGTGTGTGTGAGGTTTTAATGTGCTCAAAATCTTTCATCATTTTGCCTAATGAATCATAAAGATCTGTGGGTGATGAAGTGTGTGTATCACAATCACTATCACTTGAATCAGAATGAGATGAGTTAGAATGTACATCATCTTCTTGATCTTGTTCTTTAGCCATGAGGCAGATCAAAGCCTCTTCCTCAGTGTCACTTGAGTAGTCAACTTCACTGCTATCCTAGTTTGATGCCTCTTTAAACTTGGCTAGCTCAGCAGTCTCAGCAGCTAACATGGCTTTCTTCTTTTCTTGTCTTATTTCCCTAAGGACTCTTCTTTCTTCCTCATTTCTATATTTGTTGAGTGGTGAATAGGAACAGTCAACAGCAAAATGTCCTGGTTGTGTGCAATTCCAACACAGGTTTCAGCTCTCTGATCAGCTCTCTCGGTTCTCTGATTATCAGCTCTCTGATAGTCATCTCTCTTGGGCGGTCTGTCCTCCTTTGCTTTGGAAGGTGCTGAATGTCTCCTGGAGGTTTCTGTTAGTCCAAGTGGCTACGATAATCTAGAAGGGGGGTGAATAGATTATGCCGATTTTTGGATTTTCGCCCTCTTTTTAGAATGAAGAATGACAACAAAAATGAAAGTGCGGAAATATAAACAACACACGTTGATTTAGAGAAGTTCAACTCACCTAGGGTCTAATCTTCTACCATCCCAGTATATCCGAAGTGGATTTCGAAAAAGAAAAAAGGATTTTATTAATAGTACCAAACTATTACAACTTCACCTTGAAGAGCACCACACTCTACTTACAACACCACCTTGAAGATTACCACAATCTTCTTTCACTTATGAAGAATACCACACTCTTCAACACCTAAAATCACCCAAGTGTATTCTTACCACAAGAACACTAACAAGGATGTCTTGTTTTCGATGATAGGAAATTACAATCAAGATTACACTTTGTTTGAAAATATTACAACTCAAAAGTGAAAGTGTAATCAAGAAGGAAGCCTAATACTGAAAATGTGCAAGTGTAAAACTAGGCTTAAAAATATAAGAAGAAGTATGCTAAGAAAGAATGAGAATTTTGTTGTGAATTTCTTGTTGTTTGATAGCTTGTCTGTTGTGTTTGATCCTTCAAAGCCTTCAGGTATTTATAGGGGAGTTTTCAAGATTGGATCTCCAACATAGGCTCCTCTATCTTCACTTTTGTCTACAAAAGAAGGATCAAAATATCTACAATAATGGTTAAGAATTAAAAGTAGATCATGACAGATAATAGATGAACAACGGATAGAATGTTGCTGTCAAAAAACATAGGTCGGCCGGTTGACCTGTTGAAAATTCAAAAGTTTAAAAAGTTAATCTAAGATTTGGAATAATAAATAAGGGTGTTGGACCGGTCCAGGGGGCGTTGGACCGGTCGAACAAGGGCTCGATCGATCGACCCCCTTATGGACTGGTCACCCTGCCAATAAGATCAATACAAAGAGAAATAGAACAAAACTCTTTTGTTCAGCTACCGGTCGACCTAGAGGTAGACCGGTCGCCCGCCCTATTTTTGTTGCAGGTTCGTTTCTATTTTCAGTTTTCAACTTTCAGGCACGGGTTGCCCTCTTGGGCGACCGGTTGACCTTGAAACGAAAGTGTTGTCCAATTTTTGTCAAAAATAAATTTCAAGAAATACTCCGAAAAATTATTAAAAAATATTTAAATCGATTTGGAGTATTTGGACTACATTTGGAAATATTATTTTGGTGTAAAAAATCCATTTAAACAAACTCCCCCTTTTTGATGATTACAACCCAAAACAATTTTACAAAATCGAATAAGTTTTTCGGTCGAAAAAATAGTCTATCCATTTTAAGCAACATTGATTAAAAATAAAGTTTTGACAAGGAAGAGAGAAAAATTTTACAAAAGAAGTTTAAAGAGGCTCTCCCTATCAATAAGCTTAATAAAAGCACACAAAAAGCTAAAATTTAAGGTATGAAAGCTACGGCTTTTACAAAATAGCTAAGAATCTATATATCTTAAAAACTTTCCCTGTCAATGAAAATCCTTAGTAACAAGATAAAATATTTTAGGGAACAAAGATATAAGAAGTTGTACCACCAAAAAAGCTATTTTCATAAGAGCTTTTCTTAAGAGCTTTTTAAGGTCTAAAAAAGCTTAAAAGCTCCCCCTGTCAAAATAAACTTATTAGAAGCATAGCTAGACGAAAACAAGGGAATACATAAATTACAAAAGCTCCAGCTTTTGAAATCTGGCTTTTATGTCCACGAGCTTTTTCTGTGAGCTTTTACAAGCTCTTTTACCTTATCAAAAACTTTAGGCTCAAGACAAGTTTTCTCCCCCTTTGCAATCATCAAAAATACCATTAGCATAGAAAAAATAGTAAAAATAAGCATCAAAGTAGTGCATTACAAAAGTTTTATACTAGTCAAGAGTTAGAGATAAAAACAACAATTCAACAACTAAGCAAAATAAAAGAGATGGATCACTCATCGTCGGAGGAGAAACACGCAGTTGGAAGGAGTTCTTTAATAAACTTCTTCAACTTTCCAACAGATTTTTTTAACCTTGAATTTTCCGTTTCAAGAGTCATACAACGAGCTTGAAGTTGCCCTATAGCATCATCATTCCGAACCTCGGCACCGGTATTACCCTCCGGATTGCCTTTGTTACCACCCGCCGCCAATCTCTCGGCTTCATCATCATCAAAAATATCATCCGGATATTGTGATGATGATGCCTGTGATTTTTCTTTAGCCGACTTAGTAGGACGTTTGGGCATTGTCCTACGCATCTGAATCATTTGTTGAGCGTTGTCATTATCAAAGTCGTCATGAATGATTTGGGAGTTGAATTCTGAAGAAGGTAGTCCGGACTGTAATAGCGATTTGCAAATCTAATTTCCCATAGAAAATTTCTTATTTCCTTGAGTAACAGATTCAATAACACATTGGATTAAAATAGCCCCAAAATTCAGTAACTCCCCCTTGGAGATTTTCTAAGTCAAGAAATAGTCCATATTATTGGGCAATTTCACAGATTTTCCACAAATACAATATGCCACAATCATAGAAATCAAACGTAGCTCGGTAGTCATGGCTAAAAGTGTAAAATTCGGCCAAACACCCAAATAAGTCTTAATCTCCTCTAAAGACACACCAAAAAACCTCATCATTCCAATGAGAACAACCAAAATAATCCCAACCTCCATCACGAACATTCAATAACCGACATATATCATTAGGCGTCCAACAAAAATGTTGCCCTTTAACAAATAAATTCATAGCAATCGGCTTGTCATTCAAATCATACTTAATCCATAAATTTGTATGAAATAGCATAATAAGCTCATCATCATACATCACAAAAGGGTGTTCCCACAAATACATCCACCCTTGCGTCAGAAAAAAGCCTCTAATCGTAGGAAATTCATTTGAAAATGTACCAAACCGACATATTTTAGTCCGCCCAATCAACTTATTGCTCAACTCTATCTCCTCAAATGTTTTCTCCGCAAATTTATTAATAAACTTCATTAGAAAGACGAGGAGTTTGAGATGATATAGATTTCTTACTTTTTGCCCATTTAACATTATCCTTTGAAATTGTAGCCCGGAGCTTGGCAATTTAGACCCGGGTAAGTTGGGATTTTGCATTTTCACGTTGCTCCTGAGCTATATTCCTTTGTGTAGCTCGAATTTCACGTTGTTTGGCTTCTTATTGGCGAGTATTTGAATTACCCTCTCCGGCTCTACTTCTTTTGGGATTGGGATTTTCACCGGTAGAATTCTTTGGAGGTGCCATAGAAGTAAAATTCTTACAAAAGTAGAGTGATTAACAACAACAATTGAAGAATTGAAGATTTTATTGAGAAATTGAAAATTTCGCCGGTTAGGGAAAGAAAGCGGCAAAAATCTGTTCTGTGAAGATTTGAGAGACAGACGCGATTTAAGAAGAAGAAAAACGCAGGTCGACCGGTCGACAAGGGCTTCGACCTATCTTTGTGTCGTTCGACCAGTCAGCCCCTGCCTCGACCGGTCCCTGAAGAGTTTTTCTTGGACGAAAAAATTTTATTTTTCACCCCCAAAGTTTTAAAATGCATCAAAAATGAAAATATAGACTTTATTCAATATGCATTATGCCTAAACGAGCTCGAATTGAGAAAACATTCTCGGTGGATAATAGTTTTATAAAAATATCCGCGAGTTGATCTTGAGACGGAATAAAGCACATCTCAATTTTTTGTTTAGAAACACAATCCCTTAAAAAATAATGTCGAACCTCAATATGTTTAGTTCGGTTATGATGAACTGGATTTTGAGCAATGTTTATAGCGGATGTATTATCACAAAAAAATGGAACATTTTCGAAGGAACATTTATAATCCGCTAAGGTTTGTTTCATCCAAAGAAGTTGAGTGCAACAAAAAGCCGCGGAAATATAATCGGCTTTCGCCGTAGATAAAGATACACAATTTTGTTTCTTAGAAAACCAAGATACTAGGTAATCGCCTAAAATTTGACATGATCCGGAAGTACTATTTCGATCATCAATATTTCTCACATAATCCGAATCACTATATCCCTTTAAAGAAAAATTTTCATTCTTTGGATAAAACAAGCCATAAGAAATAGTGCCTTTCAAATATCAAAAAATTCTTTTAACGATACTTAAATGAGATTCTTTGGTATTGCTTTGAAATCGAGTGCATAGGTATACGACATGAATAATATCGGGTCTACTTATATTTAAATAAAGTAATCTACCAATCATACCTCGATATTTTATTTGGTCTACCGATTTACCTTTCTCATCCTTGTCGATCTTGATGTTGGTTGCCATTGGAGTGGTGACGGTTCTTCCTTCTTCAATTCCGAACTTCTTTAAAAGTTCTTTTGTATACTTTGATTGTGAGATATAATGCCTTCTTGAGAATGCTTTATTTGTAGTCCAAGGAAGAAATTGAGCTCCCCCATCATACTCATTTCAAACTCACCTTGCATCAACTTGGAAAATTTCTTGCAAAGAGATTCATTAGTGGCACCAAAAATAATATCATCTATGTAAATTTGAACTAATAAGCAATCTTTCCCTGTTTCGAAAACAAAAAGAGTAGTATCAACTTTACCTCTAGTAAATCCATTTTCCAAAAGAAAAGAGCTAAGTCTATCATACCATGCTTGGGGTGCTTGTTTTAAACCATATAAGGCATTTTTAAGTTTGTAAAGATCATTTGGCCTTTAAAAAATTTCGAACCACGGAGGTTGTTTTACATAGACTTCTTCTTGAATAAAACCATTTAGAAAAGCAGAGTTTGACTCTAATACCACTTGTTAGTCCAAATGGCTACGATAATCTGTAAGGGAGGTGAATAGATTATGCCGATTTTCGGATTTTCGCCCTCTTTTTAGAATGAAGAATGACAACAAAAATGAAAGTGATGAAATATAAACAACACACGTTGATTTAGAGAAATTCAACCCACCTAAAGCCTAATCTTCTGCCACCCTGGTATATCCGAAGTGGATTTCGAAAAAGAAAAAAAGGATTTTATTAATAGTACCAAACTATTACAACTTCACCTTGAAGAGCACCACACTCTTCTTACAACACCACCTTGAAGATTACCACAATCTTCTTTCACCTATGAAGAGTACCACACTCTTCAACACCTAAAATCACCCAAGTGTGTTCTTACCACAAGAACACTAACAAGGATGTCTTGTTTTGGATGATTGAGAATTACAATCAAGATTACACTTTGTTTGAAAATATTACAACTCAAAAGTGCAAGTGTAATAAAGAAGGAAGCCTAATACTCAAAACGTGCAAGTGTAAAACTAGGCTTAAAAATACAACAAGAAGTATGCTAAGAAAGAATGAGAATTTTGTTGTGAATTTCTTGTTTGATAGCTTGTCTGTTGTGTTTGATCCTTCAAAGTCTTCATGTATTTATAAGGGAGTCTTCAAGATTGGATCTCCAACATAGGCTCATCTATCTTCACTTTTGTCTACAAAAGAAGGATCAAAAGATCTACAATAATGGTTAAGAATTAAAAGTAGATCATGACAGATAATGGATGAACAACGAATAGAATATTGCTGTCAGAAATCATAGGTCGACCGGTTGACCTGTTGAAAATTCGAAAGTTTAAAAAGTTAATATGAGATTTGGAATAATAAATAAGGGTGTTGGACCAGTCCAGGGGGCATTGGACTGGTCGAACAAGGGCTCGATCGGTTGACCCCCTTATGTACGGGTCACCCTGCCAATAAAATCAATACAGAGAGAAATAGATTTGTTCAGCTACCTGTCGACTGAGGTCGACCGGTTGCCTAGCCCTATTTTTGTTCCAGGTTCATTTCTATTTCAGTTTTCAACTTTCAGGCACGGGTTGCCCTCTTAGACGACCGGTTGTTTACGAAACAGAAGTGTTGTCCAATTTTTGTCAAAAATAAATTTCAAGAAATACTCCGAAAAACTATTAAAAAACATTTAAATCAATTTGGAGTATTTGGATAACATTTGGAAATATTGTTTTGGTCTAAAAAACCCATTTAAACAAAATCATCAAAATCAAGATAAAAACATTTTTCTAACAGTTTCACCCTTTTTCCTTTTATAGTTCTTGTTGGAGAACTTGTCGAATCTTTTTACCATGAGGGAAATTTCCTCGTGGTCATGGTCTCCGTTGGCTTAGTTTTCTTCCTTTCACGGGCCAACGGTGCAGTTGTTTTGGGTTCAGCTGTTTCCTCTTGCTCTTTCCTTCTCAGCTCAAATTCGTAGGCTTTGAGGTCTGAGAATAGCTCATGATTAGATGTTCTTGAGAGGTCCATTGAATGTCTCAGGGCCATGACCTTTATTTTCCATTCAGCTAGGAGGGCTCTTAGTATCTTCATGCACATCTCCTTCTGAGTGTACTCTTTCCCAAGAGCTGAAAGCTCATTTGTTATCTCTGTGAATCTGGCATCCAGCTGATCCAGACTTTCACCTGCAAGCATTTTAAAATTCTCAAATTTTTGAACAAAGAATGATTAATTTATTCTCTTTAATGCTTCGATCCTTCACAAATCGTGGGTTAACTTATCCCAAATTTCTTTGGCTGATCTGCATGACTTGACTTTGTTGAAAATCGCCTTGTCCAACGTCTTGTAGAGAATATCCTTGGCCATATTGTCCAAGTTATATCTCTTTCTATCTTCATTAGTCCATTCAAAGTCGCGAGGTTTTTCAACCATGGCCGGGTCAAATTCTCTCTCTGCGAAATCCTCTCCTTCAGCTGGAGGTGCTCTTCTTACATCAGTATTGACTTTGAGTATTTGCAATGGCCCATCCTCTATTACAAGCCACATTTCATCGTGTAAAGCTAATAGATGGGCCTGCATACAAATATTCCAGTGATTAAACTCTTCCGCAGTAAACATAGAAATACGAGTTAGATTTGCTTCCATGATAATAACTTTGCTTTTAAAAATGAAAGACTTTGAAAACACAAGTGTTAAACCTTTTGAAAAAAGATTGAGATCTAGTTCAGTAACCAGTGTGGAAGGTTCAATGAACCAGCCACTATGATACCACTTGTAGGTCCCAAAGAGTGTGGTGTAAGGTTTAGAAGGAGGGGGGTTGAATAAACATTACCAAATTTTCACTTTAAGTCTTTTTAAGAATTTCAACAGAGTTGACTCAAATCAGCTATGTCCTTGGGGGACAACTAGGTTGGATTTCTTCAGCAAAGTTACCCACTCAACAGACTCGATTGAGCTATTGATAGTATAACTTAGCTGCATCAGCTAACACTAAACTTTTTGGTGATTTGATTTTTAACAGCGGAAGACTTAACACTCTTAGTTAATTTAAAGCTCGTTTTTAACACTTGTTATTATTAGTTAGATAGCAATATAACTTATCAGCAGATATGGAAATATAAGCAAGAAAGTAAATGCTGAAAGTAAATGACACAAGTAAATTTATAGTGGTTCGAGGATGGGGTAATTTCTCTAATCCACTCTTCTCCAACTCCTGGAGGAATCCATTAGGTAACATATCAAGTTACAAAGTAGTTCTCAGTCTAGAGACAACCTTGATCACACAGCTGGCTTCTCCTGCAACTCAGCTTCTTCACAAGGCATCTGCCTTGCTACTTCAGCTCCCTTCAAGTCTTTGGAATTGATCACACATCCTTCCAATAAATTTGAAACTCCTGGTTCGACCTTGAACCTTTCTATATTTCCTTCAACTTGGTGAGTAGACCCCTTTTCGTTCTTTAAACTTTTCCTCTTCAACTGGTTGAAGTAATCTATCCTTCACACCGTGTGTTGGATTGAGTTCCTTCGAATGTTAGGCTTGAGGAATTCTATGATAAGCTTTGAGAATATTGCAGGTTATGCTTGCTTGAATATTGCTTGATTCGTTCGTGCTTGGTTCAAGTCACCTTTTCTCAAATGCTTTGTCAGCCTTTTATAGTGCTCATTTGAAAATTTGCCCTTGAAGAGAAAGGCTATTTTTAATATGACACTTTTTGTTCGTTGGCTTGTCTTTTCTTGGACTGCAGAGATGTGATGTTGACCCTTCCTCGTATTAAATGGCTCTGCATCTTTACAGGGTCTAACACATGCTCCAGTGTTTCCCATTGGCTTATTCCTTTTTCATGTTTCTGGGCCAAACACTTTAAGACCTGGCAGCTTGGACTTATTACTCCAATGGATCAATGTCACTTGTCTTGACTTGACTGCGGCCTTTACCCCTTTGACTTGAGTCTACTCCAATCATGGGAATGACTCAACTGTCACTTCAACTGATAGACTTGGCTTCTTTTACAGACTTGACTGACACTCCTTCATACTTCACACAGTTGTTCCTCAGCTGGCTCTCCTTCAGTCGAGCTCTAATCTTCCATCTTGGCCATACTCAGCCGACACACAGCGGAGTTTTCACTCTAGTCTGTAGTTAACTTCTTGTATTCTTTGACATAGCTGACTTTACTCAGCTTTTTCAGTCCTATCTATTACAACATAGAATTACAAGGAAAATGGAGTGCCAACTTCCTAGTCTAAGTTTTACATGGTGTTATCAAAATCTTACAAATAAATTTCCTAACACGAGGGAATTGTTACATACTTTACTTCAGCTATATTAGGTGTCCTACCTAGTCTTCTCACATACTTAGTGGATGTAAATGAATGCGTAGCTCCCGAATCAAATAACACAAATATTGGGGTGTCGAATATAAGAAGTTTACCTGTAACGATTGATGGGTTAGCCTCTACGTCTACTCTGGTGATAGTGAATGCTCTAGTTGGCATATTCTTTTGCCCCGTAGAATTTAGCCTATTAGGGCACGCACTAGCAAAATGTCCTGGCATCCCACACGTAAAACATCTCATGGTATCTACCGTGCAACTTCCAGTATGTTGACTCTTGCACCTAGGGCAAAAAGGTAGTGTTATAAGTGATTTACCCTGAACAACTCTTTGACGCTTAATTAGTTCCCATTGTTGTTATCCTTGACGTGGTTGAAAGATAGGTTTATGTTGTTGCTGAACTTGAAAAACTCTTTTCCTTTGACTTCCCATCCATTTTTGTCCAAGTCCTTGTTTGAATTAACGTCTAGCTTCCTGGGCACAAAAAATCCTTAATTCAGCTTGCTCCGCTACCAGTGCTCTCTCAACAACTTGTGAATATGTTACTCCTTGAATTCCTGCCATACTGACATCTCTGTATAATTCTAGCCTCAGACCTTCAAGAAATCTCTACTTTTTAGTGTGTCAGTGCTAACCATATGAGTGGCAAACCCGCATAAATCTTCAAATTTGCGAATGTAATCGCCGACAGTCATAGTTCTCTGGCGTAGTTTTATGAACTCGTTCATCTTCATCACACGAAGAGGAACAATGAAGTATTTGTTTCTGAATAGTTCTTTAAATCTTTCCCAGGTCATTGTCATTGCATCTTCTATACTCTTCATCGTGTCCCACCAATTTCTCGCACTTCAACGTAGAACAAACGAAGCATGCATTACTTTTTCTTCTTGTGGGACCCTACTGTATTGAAACATGTTATCTAATAGTTCTTTAAATTTTCCCAGGCCATTGTCATAGCATATTCTATGCTTCTCATCGTATCCCACCTATGTCATGCGCTTCCACGAAGCATAAATGAATCACACATTACCGTCTCTTCTTCTAGGACCCTGCTGCACAGGAACATGTTCTCTAGAGTTTGCAACCAATCTTCTGCAATGTGGGATCTATTGCATCCTCAAAGGTTGGTGGATTTAGCTTTCGGAATCTTTCTCATACTATCTCGACTTGATCCGCCCTTTGGTACGGTTGATTCATTTCTGCTATTTGTTCTCCAATTGTATCCCTCTGATGGATGAGTTGTTGAATTTGTTCAGATTGTCATTGGATGAGCTCCATAAGGCGAGTTATGACAGTATCTCAATCACTAGTTAGTATAGGGGTCTCCCCTCCTTAGTTTCTATCCCCACCGCTACTCTAACCTCTAGTTCTCACCATAGCAGAAACACGGTCTTAGGAACAACCTAATAACACATGGCTAATATAACATCATGAAACATAAAATGCATCAAACAATAAAATAAAAGTTGCTGGCATGACTATGCTCCACAAATTTTGAGTTAATGAACATGGATAGTCTACAGAACCTGTAGTCGGGCTCTACTACCACTCTGTCAAACCCACACCTATTACTACTATTATAAAATATATAAATAGTATAATTTGAGAACATAGGCTCTATTTATAAGAACATGAATTTGTTTTTCTTTTTCATGTGACAATTTAATAACAGACGAACAACGAAATGAACCTTGTACACCGCAACAAGGATTTTACCATTTGAAAACAAAAGTCCAGTCAACCATGTCTGTTCGTAAACACGATGACTAAATATACAAGTCCAAAACTCAAACCAACACACTATTTACATATATTTAAAATAGAGTTTCAAAAGTTATAAACAGTACGAGTTCCTGCATATAGCACAACAGAAGCAACACCAAAATGAACCCACTAACACGCCTGACAGGTCATCATCCATATCCATGATCCTCAAAACTTGAAGAAGCTTCAGCATTGTACAGTAAGCCAAAGACTCAGACATTCTCGTGCTCACTGCAGATTGCATGAAATACATGAGCTAACGCTCAACAAGTAAAAATCATGAATGTCAAAGAAATAGCAATGCTTTTCGAACATGTAATGGTAAAATGTAAATCCATGAATCGTAATATTTTTCTCAAATTATTTTTTTTCATTTGGGGCCCTGACCCAACTACTATGCACCGGAAAAGAGTTTTGCACATAACAATATAAATGGCCAATAATATCATTATAAAGCTACGTGTAGACCATCCTCCCGTGACCCAACCAAGGGTCCCCTACTTACGTCCCCTGTGTTCGTCAAGAAGTATCCCACCCCAGGTTCATTATATGGGTACCCACAAATGGACCATCCTCCTGTGACCCTCCGAGAGCCCATGTCCCATCTAGCCCCGTGTTCACCAGGAAATATCCCACATGTTGTACCTAAACATATATCATAAGCATGTCCAACATGCCTTGGTGCGCTAGCAGTGGTCAACAAACATCCATTTTCTATTAAAATTATTTTTGTGCATGCGAACATCCTCTTGTAATATGCACGCACATGCAAATGTTGTGAATGGCGTGTTCAATAGATCTCCAAGCACCATATTGCAACATCATTCAAGCCAATTATACCACATATAATACCCAAATAAATACAACAAGATATCAATGTCACATATGATATAAATAATTCAAACAATACTATGTTCGTGAATTATAGTTGCAGATGGATTTTTACTTACCTTACACAGTCTGTGGCCTACTTACAAGTTTGTCATTGTGATGTTCAAAGTTTGTGAATAATTTGTATTGATAAAAATATTAATCTTCACTCTCATTTTGGCAAGTTTAATTACTGAACCATATCATAAAAGACTTTAAATTTTAAATTTAGTCAGGCTTATTTGAATCTCTGAAATACCTTGATCTTTTTTTTTCTTTTTCTTGTTTATTTAATTGTAGAAATAATTTAATACCACTTAATTGCTATAACTATGTTCTTGTATTAATTCTCCAGGTATCGAAATTAGTTCGAACGATTTTCTATTAAGCTATATGTATGGTTCCTAATATAAACAAAGCATATTTCTATTCTATTAATTTGTTGTAATCTGAAATATATAGACACACTTATAGCTATCGTCATTACTTGTATTATTTTTAATATATTCATAAATGTTTTTTTAAACTTTATATGCACCATTTGTTTGTTTTTTTCATTAGTAGATGAAATCCTTCATAATTCGATGATCCCGTGTTTATTAAAACTCATTAGTAGAAATTCTCTAGAAAATTAAAATTAATGTTTAGTTATCCTGGTATTATTATGATCAAATCACACTAGAAAAAATTGATAGAAAATCAAGACGTTAGAATTTGGAACAAATAATTATATGGAATTATAGAGTGAACTATTATTATATTTTTGCATATGGCTCTATAAACCAATATATGATATTTTATTTAACTAATTTGACTAATCTATTATGTTAAAATTATTCAGGCTCAAACCTTAATCACAAATTTCTAATAATCATAGTTATACTTTTAGTTCCATGGATAAGATTAGCTAGTCCATGACTTCCTTCTATATATAATATTTAGAATCATCTTTGGTTATATATAATGGTAGATAACTACATAAGACATAAGATGTACAGATTTTGACAAAAGGAAAGATCAAATATAGTTTTGTAGATCACTTACCAATTAACCCCTGCTTCTTCACTCTTTATATTCTCGCTTGTTTTTCAGCGTGCGTTTTTTTTTTTCTTTTGTTAGTAATAGTTATGTATCATTTTGTTCTCTCATAAACTGAAGGTGATTAAGGTTAATAAAAACTCATATGCACATATCTATCTTTATCCCAAGAAAATCCCATATCAAATATAAGCAACCCACCATGTTGCAAAACCAAATGTTGATTACGTGTACTTGCACATACACACACGTGTCTTTCATGTACTACATATACCCATAAATTTAGTCCTACATGTATATATATATATATATATATATATATTATATTGTACCTATTGAGTATGAATATAATATATGGAGATATATATATATATACAAATTATATTTTATTACACCTGCACATAATTTATATATGCATTAATTATATTATTACACATGGATACAATAATAGCTAGAATCTAATGGTCTGACAAATAAATAATTTTATTTTTCTACTTAAATTAGCAATCCGACAACTAGCACTATAGGGGAGTTCCAAAATTAAAGAACTAGTCATGTCGTATAAAATAATCAGATTATGCAAATAGTACATAACTAGCATGTAATGCATGAACAATATTGACCAAGTGAGTAGTAAGAGGTTCGAGTATTACATGAGCTTCCACATAGCGCATTCAGAAATTCGCTTCATCTATTCTGGATATAAAGGAGAGTCATCAGCGGATACTTATTCAGCTGGCAACATCTATTCTTCTTTGGCAACTTATCCGTCACCTTCTTCAGCCCTTGCCTCAATAGGAGACTCACCAATAGCTTCATTAGCTATTTCTTCAATATTAGTAGCAACTTCCTCAACACTTTTCTCGGTAACTTATTCTCGCATGGCTCTGGCAGCCAATCGGAAGTACTTATCTACAGAGTCAACTGCCACAACTGACTAATCATGTTCATCCCTCAGCCGACCCTTTGGCATGGTCTTTTGCTTCTTATAAGAAGCTGACTTGCGAGGGCAGTTGTCCTCATTTTTTTGTCACTTGGGCTGCTACAACTGTCTGACTTTCAGCCATTTCCCCTTCAGAAGTGCCTTTCCTATTCACATGGGCCTTATTCTGTGATGTGGAGAGATTGCCTCGAAACAATCTCTTATTTACATGAAATAGTTTCCCTTTCCTTAGAGACAATCTTTTCTTCTCCAACAGATAACCAAGAACCAACCCATACCACATGATGTTCTTGAATTTCCCATCAACTACCTTGCATTCATCACATTTTGACACAGTTTGTCCGAAATGAATGTAGCCCAATTCATCTCTAATTCCTCCAGAATAGATGACATTACCGACAGTTTGGTCATGGACAACTAATTATATGGCCCAAACTTGATGCCAACATATTTTGACACCACATCCATCAGTTTGTGGTACTCTTTGTTCACCACATCATTTGTTCCAGAGGGATTATAATTGTCCTTCTTCTCAAGTCTTTTGAAGGTCGAATTCGTAATCATTCAACTCACTCAGCCCTGATCTAGGAAAGTTCAATAGCTTACACACATATCTTCATCTGATATTACAACCGATGTCCCATTCACAAATGCGTGAATGCAATCATCTTAAACAATAACATTGGCGTAGAACATAACCACCTCCTCCAAATATGTCTGTGGCATCTCCAGAGTTAAAATATCCATACTTTAACTTCTCCAAACATGAGACAATTTTCTGAGACCTAGCTTGGTAACTCGACTGCTTGACCAAGCCATCAGCGTCGATAAGGGCTCCAGAGTAAACATTTTCTGACATCTTGGAAAAATTCAAGGCTTGGGCAGTAGCAGCAACAAATGATTTCTCTAGGGTCATTGCAAAATGATAGGTTTTCGGAGAAAGATTAGGAATTTTTGCAAAGAAAATTCTTGAAATTTCTGAGAGTATTTTTTGCACGTAAGGAGAGAAAAATGAGAGTGAAAGGGTTTATATTGGAGTTGAAAGGACATGATCAACACAGTGAAATTCGAATTTAGATCAACAATCATTATTTAATCTTGCAACCCTCCTTTTGAATGCATTAAATGACCATCAACATTTATGTCTAATCATAAGCAACCTAGTACTATAGACGTGTAACATTAATTGCCTCGAAATAATCTCTTATTTACATGAAATAGTTTCCCCTTCCTTAGAGACAAGCTTTTCTTCTCCAACAGATAACCAAGAACCAACTCATACCACATGATGTTCTTGAATTTCCCATCAACTACCTTGCATTCATCACATTTTGACACAGCTTATCAGAAATGAATGTAGCCCAATTCATCTCTAATTCCTCCAGAATAGATGACATTACCATCAGTTTGCTCATGGACAACTAATTATATGACCCAAACTTGATGCCAACATATTTTGACACCACATTCATCAGTTTGTGGTACTCTTCGTGCACCACATCATTTGTTCCAGAGGGATTATAATTGTCCTTCTCCTCCTTGGCATCTATCTCCCCCAAGTCTTTTGAAGGTCAAATTCGTAATCATTCAACTCACTCAGCCCTGATCTAGGAAAGTTCAATAGCTTACTCACATATCTTCATCTGATATTACAACCAACGTCCCATTCACAAATGAGTGAATGCCATCATCTTGAACAATAACATTGGCATAGAACATAACCAACTCCTCCAAATAAGTCTGTGTCATCTCCAGAGTTAAAATATCCATCAACTTTAACTTCTCCAAACATGAGACAATTTTCTGAGACCTAGCTTGGTAACTCGACTGCTTGACCAAGCCATCAGCGTCGATAAGGGCTCCAGAGTAAACATTTCCTGACATCTTGGCAAAATTTAAGGCTTGGGCAATAGCAGCAACAAATGATTTCTTTGGGGTCATTGCAAAATGATAGGTTTTCAGAGAAAGATTAGGAATTTTTGCAAAGAAAATTCTTGAAATTTCTGAGAGTATTTTTTGCACGTAAGGATAGAAAAATTAGAGTGAAAGGTTTTATATGGGAGTTGAAAGGACGTGATCAACACCGTGAAAATTTGAATTTAGATCGACAATCATTATTTAATCTTGCAATCCTCCTTTTGAATGCATTAAATGACCACCAACATTTATGTCTAATCATAAGCAACCTAGTACTGTAGATGTGTAACTTTAATTGCGGATTACTGTGTAGCATTGAATGATATTGACGTCATGTTAAAAATACTCCCGCTTAATTGAATGCGACATCATCTTGTCCTCTAGCCATTTAATATGTCTGATGTTGTCTCTTGGCTGACAAATCTTCTGATCAGCAGTCAACTAACACTTCACTCAAATGTACAGTTGACTTAACTCTACCGATTGACCAATTCTGCTGATTTTACTCAATTGATAGGCTAAAACTCTTCTGAAATTCAATTCTCCCCAATTGTTTACTCTTTTGATCTACTCTTCTAGTTAAACTGACTCAACTCAATTAAACCATGTTCATTCTTTAGCTCTTCATATCTTGATTCACATAGGGGATTTGTGAATATATCAGTTAATTGCTTCTCAGTTGACACACATATTCCAGTTTGATGTATTTCTTTTCAATATGGTCTCTTATGAAATGATATTTGACATCAATGTGATTGGTTCTTGAATGCAATACTGGATTTTGTGTGTTAGCTATTGCACTTGTGTTATCACATATAATTGAGATCTCATTTTCTTCAATATCATAATCCCTTAGTTGTTATCTCATCTTTAGAACTTGTGCACAACACCTTCCTGCAACAATGTACTCTGCCTTAGATGTAGATGTAGGTACTGAGTTTTGTTTCTTGTTGAACCAAGAAACCAACCTATTTCCAAGCGGTTGACATGTACTGGATGTACTCTTTTCACAACTCTACATCCAACATAGTTTGAATCGAGTAGCCCATAAGTTTTGAAGGTTTTTTCCTAAGGATACCATAATCAAACTTATTAGCTTTCTTTCAGATATCTCATAATCTTCTTGGTATGGTTGTCATGTGACTTTTATTTAATGTAGATTGAAATATTGCACCTAAACCTTCTGCAAAGGTGATGTCAGGTTTGTTGGCTGTCAAAAAGAGCAATGAGCCAATGAGTGATCTATACCTTGTTTGAGCTATTGATTTCCCTTCATCAACAAGATCAAATTTATGGAAGTGTTCATAGATATCTGGACAAATGACTTCTCTTCGACGCCAAACTTCTTCATCATATCTATTGTGTACTTAGTTTGGCTAATGAATGTTCCATTCTTCATTTGTTTCACTTGAAGTCGTAGGAAGAAAGTTAATTCTTCCAGCATGCTCATCTCAAATTTTCCTTGCATGAGATTTGAGAATTTGTCGCACAACTCTTGATCCGAAGATGATATCATCTACATAGGTTTGCACAAGGAGAATGCTCTCTCCATCCTCAATCCTATATAATGTCCTGTCAACCTTTAGTGAAACCATTGTCTATGATAAATTGAGACAGTGTATCATATCATGTTCTAGGAGCTTGCTTCAATCCATAAATTGCTTTCTTCAGCTTATACACTTTATCACCTATAGTCTTCTGCTCAAATCTTGGAAGTTGCTCAACATAGACTTTTTTCTCTATTAATCCATTTAGAAATGCACTCTTCAACATCCATTTGATACACTATGAAGTTCTTGTGAGCATCATAAGCTAGAAACATCCTTATGGCTTCAAGTTTTGCAACTGGAGCAATGGTTGATCAAAATCTATACCTTCTTCTTCACAATACCCTTTGACTACCAATTTTGCTTTGTTTCTAACTAATGTACCTTCTTCATTCATCTTGCTCCTGAACACCCATTTTGTTCCAATGACAGGCTGATGAGCAAGTCTTTTGGCGTAATTTGAGAAACGAAGCATGCAAACATAGCCACCTGTTGAACTCTTGATCTTTTCTTTACTCCTTCTCTTACATTACCAGTGATTTACTCAAGTGGATGGTCTCTCATCCATCACACATCAATTTGGAGTAAGTCCGCTGGATTGACTTAGTTTCCAGCTAAGTTGTCTTTAACAACTTATTCTTGATCATCTATACTCAGCTCTAAACTTTCCATCTCTCTCAGAGATTCAGCTAATTCATCTGCATCTAGGTCGATTCTTCTGGGAGCTATCTTAGTGTAAGGACACTTCTAAATAGTTGGCTGATTCATCTTTTCAGCTAACTCATCATTGTCTTCTACAATGACATTGGATTCATCAAATGCAACATGTATTGACTCTTCTATGACCATAGTCCTTTTGTTCAACACTCTATAAGCTTTACTTTTTAGATGATTATCCAAGAAATATTCCCTCATCAACTTTGGCATCAAAAGCTTTCAGATTGTCTATTCCATTGTTGTGAATAAAACACTTACTTCCAAAGATGTGGAAATATCCAACATTAGGCTTTCCTCCAATCCAAACTTCATAAGAGGTTTTGGACAGTTACCTTTTGAACATACATCTATTCCGAGTGTAGCAAGCTATATTAATAGCTTCAGCCCAAAATCTCTTAGGCAGCCCAGCTTCAACTAACATGGTTTTGACAGCTTTCTTGAGAGTTCTGTTAATTCTTTTAGCTACTCCATTCTGTTGTAAAGCACGTGCATCTGATAACTCATCAGAAATCCCATATTCTACACAATACTGAGGTATAATTCCGTTGACAAACTCAGTTCTTCTATCTGATCTTATCTTGATGATTGATTGGCTATTCTCATTTTTAACTCTTTTTATTTGTTGAGGTAACCTTTGCAAGGTTCACTTCTTCTCACAAAATTAAGATAGTACATGTGTATCTTGAATAATCAACTACAACCGCTAAGGTGTACTTCTTTTCACTTATGCTTGCTGGCTCAACCGGTCCAAACAAGTCAATATGCAACAAATGTAAAATCCTTGTGGGTGAAGGATTTGTCTTTTCTTTGAATGATGATTTGATTTGCTTTCTTTTTTGACAAGCATCAGAAATGCTTTCTTTCTTGTACATAGAGTCTGGTAATCCTTTAACCAGATGACTTCTTGCTAGCTTGTTTATTCTCTTAAAATTTAGATGATTTAGCATTTCGTGTCACAACTAAGTTTCTTCAGCTGTGCTTTTGGCTAACAAACATGTGTTTGAGGTGGCAGTTGACCAATCTACCACATACATATTCTTCTTTCTCATCCCAGATATCACAAATTCATTGGTTTTTGCATCTTTTATTTGACATAATTCTATAATGAAACCAACATTATAGAATTTATCACATAGTTGATTGATGCTCCGTAGGTTAAAATTTAAGCCTTCAACATAGGCAATATCCTTGATTTCCAATCTATTTTTCTTTATTGATCTTGTGCCTTTGATTTCACATAGAGCTTCATTTCTTCCAGATGTAACTTTAGTTCCTTTTTCTTATTTGAAATTTGATAGTCGCTTTTATCTCCAGTCATATGCCTAGAACAACCACTATCCATGTACCATATTCATTGGCACCCATCAGTCTTGTGAAACTCCATCAAAGAAATCAAACTTTAGGTACCCACACCTATGTGGGCCCTGAGGGTTTAGAACTATATGGTGATCCAACCAACCTATAGATAAAAGGTTTGACTCTAAGAGGTTGTCACTTTTCAGTTCCATAATTATAAGGAATATTTGCAAATTGCTTAAGTGCTTTAGCAACATACAATTGTCTCTTTTGTCTGTATGCGTGAGTGTGCATGTGAGAATTTACATTCTCTTGATAGTGTTGGAAATGTTATGTCTTATGTGCATGATATCTAGATGCATGAGTGTGCTGATATGCATGCCTAGGGAATAACCCAAATTGGTCTTTAGGGCTTTGCCATTGTGGCCTCTTTCACTTGGTAATCTGCTGATATTTCATGAAAGGGTTCCAATCAGCTTATGTGGTGTACTATCATCATTCCCTTCATTTCTTTCTTTCTTTGGAAGTTTTGAGGTTTTTAGTAGTTCTGTTTTCTTCTCACATAATACTTTTCTATTTTGAGTATACTGATTGACACTTCTGAATTTAGTTTCAGCAGTCTTATCAGTGAACTCAGTTGGTTTATTTCTTTTTTTCATTATAACCACGACAAACATGTGTGTGTGTTTGGTGATGTGTGAATGCAATATATGGTGTCTTACATTTATTTCTACCTTCAATGGTGAACACAAGAATGCGAGTTAGATTTGTTTCAATTTTTAATAACCCTTTAAAAACATAAAAACTGATTGTGTTGATAGTTTTTGAAAAGAGAGATCTCGTTTAGTAGACAGTGCGGAAGGTTTTTTCAACCAACCGCTCTGGTACCACTTGTAGGTCCCAAGAGGTGTCAAAGTAAAACCCTGAAGAGGGGTTGAATAGACTTTATAATTTTTTGATTTTTCAATCAGAGTTTTACGAAAACAGTTAAGTCATTGCTGACAGTTAAGCCAATATTAAGCAGGAGAGTTAACCACTCAACAAATCTCTTGATATAGATGTTGATAGAGTAAATCAGCTGAAAAATAACAACTTTTAGAAAATAAGTTTTTTTTTTATAACAGTGAAAGTCTTACATCCTTTTGAGTTTTAGCAATCAACACTTAGTGTTTTTGGAGAGCTATTAAGCAAGTTAAACAATAGCATGAATAACAAGAATGTAAAGTGTAAAATTTAAATGACACAAATATTTATAGTAGTTCAAGGGGTGGGGTGATACCTCTAATCCACTCTTCTCCTACTCCAGGAGGAATCTACAAAGTATCAGGTGACTTTAGATATAAAGTTACAAACAGTGTGAGAAGCTTTGTTCACACATCCCACTACCTAGACTCGACTCTTTACTAGATTCATCTAGCTATTTCAGCTCACTGGTTGATCAAGACTTGTTCGCACAACCCTCTTGCAATCTCCAATCTTCTATTTTGATAGGGACCTTACTTAATCCCTTCCCTTCAAGGTGATGTAGACCCTGAGTTTGTTTTCACAAAGTTTTTCTCTTCAATTGTTGATATAGCCTTAATATTCCACTTGACAGTTGGATAATGTGCTCTAGATGAAGCTTGAGGAATTCAGATATAAACTTGAGAGAAAATGGTTTTTGCTTTGTAGATTTTGCTTGATTGAATTTCTTGCTCTCTTTCTTGTGTCGTATTTCTCTCTGAATTTTTCCTCTCTTTTATAGTGTAAATTTATATTTTGTCCGTTTAAGAGATAAACGAATTCAAGTCCCACTGTTGGACAATTGACATGTCCTTTCTTGTACTTTGATGTTGACCCTTCTTTGTATTATTTTGGATTATGCATAAATTCTGAAACTGGCAATCTGCACGTGCTCTTCCATTGGTTAAGCATCTTTTGCCTTCATAAATGCATTAGCATTTTATGGTCAAATACTGTACTTCAATATCTTTGATAAAAGTCCTCCTTAGACTCAGTGCAATAGATCTCATCCAGTTGACTTATTCCTTCAGCTGTTTTTCCCCACTTGATTGATCTTTAATTCTTCTGAGTTGTAGGTCTTATGAAAAGTCTTTTGTCTCAACTATGTTGTCAATCTTCTGCTTTGACTTAGCTGGCACAACCCTGCTGAGAGTCTTCTGAACATTGTACTCAACAGAATCTTCATTACTTAGTTGTGAGTCTTTTGAAACGCCTTTATCAAGTCTTCTGATTGATTACTTAACTGATTTGAGTAAGCTTAAGTCCTATCTATTACATAAGCAAAACTTACATAAAATTATGGTGTCAACCTCCTAATACATAGTTTTCTAACCATCACCAAAATATATAAAATAAATTCCCTAACAGGGATAGAGGAAGAGTAATTGGAGAGAGCTCTCCAATCTAGTATGTGAAAAAGTATGTATTGTGTGCTGAAAATTATTTAAGGTTAGGATTTTGGTTGTTTTTAAATGGGTCCATGAGGTATGAGGTATTGAGTGGGTCATTTGTTGTGTTAAGTCCATAGGCTGCAGATTTAAGGGTAATGGGTTGGGCTAGAGAGTAAAATCAATTGGGTTTTATATTTGGGTATAGAAGTGCTGAAAATTTCTTAATCCAAATGGCCAATGGCCTATTTAATACATGGATAACAAGGTTATCTAGAATTTAAATCCTTAAGTGTCAATAAAAAATGGTCCAATTATCTCAATACCAGACTTAATTAAATACTAACCCCAAAAACCAATTAAGTTCCAATTATTATTAAATCAAACCTAATAATAAAATTAATCCCCAATAAATAATGCAATTAATCCATAAGAACCACAATTATTTTTCAGTATTTCCAATTGAATCAATCTTACTTAAGTCTAAATCGACCTAAACATTATCAAAATCAAATAACTCTAATATGAACCACTCAAAATAATATGCTAAAGATACAAAAGTCGTTAAACTAATCATTGCCCATTTAATAAATAATGCTAAATTTCTTCTTAAAAAAACCTAAAACCCCAATTTAAAACTTTTCCATAATGACAATCTTATTAATTCTTAACATGGCGTATTTCCCATACTTAATTTGTTTAATAATTCACAATTCATTGATCCGTGATCCTAAATTTTCCAAATACACTAAAATCAACCCAATCAAAATATCAAACCGTTAATCTGAGTAGGAATTGAGAGCCACTAAACTAAATCGAATATCAATGGAATATAAAATACTTACAATGATAAACTCAAAATAAAATATTATACAGAAATAGTAAATGCATATAATATATTTATGCCAAAATATTATTTATAGTGATATTAAGCGAATATCATAAAATGGGGTCTTATATAAACTTTCAAGAGTTGCACTTAACCCCCTTCAACTCCATGAAACTTGCACCTCATCAATTCCTATCCACTGCCAATCAAATATGCAGGGAATATTCCTTTATGTGAGCCCACGCTAGATGACTAAGTGTAATAGCATCCTTTCCTAACAAACCAACTAATTCCCGCTCAAATGAACCCACGTGCTTGACATATGTTCTCCGAGTCCCTAAATGTCTGATATTAAGAATCCAAATCCCCGATTTCCTTCATTACAAATTAAAACCCTACGCGGCGTCCAATTCCCAAAACCTTAATCTGAGTTTTGTTCGCAATTTGGAGGTGGATTTGTTGATCCTGTTTCAATGGGTTGGAAAATACATAAAGATAATGTAGTTGTCCCTATTGGAATGTTGTCTCCAGATTATGGTAAACATTTTTTGGAAATTTTAAGTGAAAGTGCTTTGGGTGTTGAATATTTTAATGTTTCAGATTATTGTTGTATAGTTATATTATTTTTCATATTTGTCTCCCTATTGTAGTACATAGTTGTCTCACCAAGGTGAGGACCACATTTCATTATGAGTCTCTTTTAAATGTGTGTGGGGAACATATTTTGTCTGGGTTCCCTACAA
This sequence comes from Rehmannia glutinosa, assembly GCA_016081115.2. Lineage (NCBI taxonomy): Eukaryota > Viridiplantae > Streptophyta > Magnoliopsida > Lamiales > Orobanchaceae > Rehmannia > Rehmannia glutinosa. The sequence continues at coordinate 41,201,877 of CM071928.1, read as the reverse complement.
GGTTTTTGTCGCTCCTTCGTTCATTCCCTATTACTATGACTTTGTAGCATTTTGTACCATAGTAAAGATGGTTGATATATTTTAAATTTTATTTTTTTATAAGCTATGTTTTGTGTCTACAAAATAACATTTGATAGAATTTTTGTTTTTTTATATGTACCATAATTTTGTTTTATTTTCAAAATTTGAACGATCATTGTGGATTATTTTTTAATTTTGTACGAAAATATTATATTGATACTGAAATTGTTCGGGTTGACGTGCGTTTAGGTCAACAAGCAAGAGTATGTAGAAATACAATACATGGAAATGGGAATAGACTTTAATTCAGGGCTAATTCGGCTTTTTTATATAATATACCGAGCTGAAAGCTTCTGGTCGGTTTTCTTTTTACAGCCCTCCTTTTACAAAGTGTTTTTCTCTATTTTTTCTCTCCTGTCTTTTTCCTCAAAAATGAGGCATATTTATACCCATCTCATTAATGGGTTTTTTTTATAATCACTATTACACTTAACACTAAAATAATCTCAAAGGGACACATGTCCTTCTCTAAGCGTGCATGTTGGCCAACTATTCGCCACTTGTCGATTCATCTTGATATTATGCTAACAAGTGGCAGTCTCTTGTGCTAATGGGGCATTTAACTTAACTGGATGGTTATCCTTTAAATTTCCCGTCATAAGTCTCCCGCCAAAATCAAGCTCGGGTGGAGCTGAGCCCAACTCGTGACATCATCAGGTCGGTTGCTGATATCATTAACTCGATGGTCATGTCGCCTGGGGTCCCACATGTATATGGGCTGAATGGCCACATCGACTGATTTGCTTCCAGCTCAGCTCGGGTGTCATCAATGGCCCCCAAGTTTAATTCCGAGGAAAGAATTCCTAGAGTCGGATTTAAACTTTAATGCTAATCATGAATCTTAAATGGGAAAGAGGAAACCTCAAAAGTCACTCATTCCTGACACTTGTCGTTTAGCAATTAATGCCTGAAACGGCGTATTAATTGGAATGTCATGATGATAGACACGTGGCGCCTTTTGGTTGGACCAACTCTGTGAAGGAACCGAAGAGGTGGGAAAGCTTTGGCAGCGGTACATGGGGATGTGACGTCTCTGACAGTTTTTTGAAATTGAAAAGACATGTCTTTTGAGTTGGCGTCCCATCTTTCGAGGGAACTTAACCTATAAATACCCCTTTCACCTTTCATTCTACACTTTTGCATTCATAATCTTCCGAGCAGTATCCCTTGAGAGCGAGCAGATATTTCGGATCTGCCCTTGAGCTCAGAGATCCCAGAATCACTTAGGTATTTTTTCAAAAACTTTTTTCTCTTCTCCTTTTCAAACAATGTCTCTTTCTGAAGACAGTCAGAACCGTAACCACAATGTTGAGGTTGAAATCGAGGATCCACCTTCTGACCCTTCTATTTCTTCTTCTCCAGTTTGAAGAGCTCCATCACACAGTCCCAGTATCGTTGAACTCTCAAGTTCGACTCATACACCCCCATTCGAGACTCTGCTTGAGCAGACGCACACCATATTTGAACCTGTTCCAGTCACCATCTATTGAGAGGGCATTTTTTATGAGCCTGGGTTAGCCCGAGAAGAGTCCGGCGAAGAGGCTTTGAATATCGATCCCCAAGACAATCAGCAAGAGGAAGGAGAAGGCATGGACCCGCGAGAGCATGTGCAGGAGGAGGAGGGTGGTGAGGCCTCCGAAGGTTCGAGGGTTGCAAGGCCCGTAGGGCAAATGGTCCATCGTCATGAAGATGGCAGGTGCGGGAGAGGACCCCGTCTACGAGTGGAGGTCAGGTGGAGACCCTCCGACCAAAATGATACGCCAAGCATGCTGATGGTTCGAGAGGTGAACGCCCTCCATCAGAAATATAGGATCCCGGCCAACGTCAATTTTTGGTTGTCGGATGCTATGGAGTGTCCCGAGCACCCGCCTGAGGGGTGTATGGCCGTATATGTCCCCAGCCTCTTGTATGGGTTGCGATTCCCCTTGCCGTTGGTGCTCACGCGGTGGTTTCGCAAATGGGGTCTTCCACTATCCCAGGTACATCCTTTGTAGGGTCGGATTATCGGATTGTTGGTGCTGTACCAGCTGGAAGGGTATCCCCGTCCCGATTTGCTGGGATGAACGAGTTATTCGTCTAAAAGGCAACTCTTTCGACGTCGGGTCGGGGGCAGCCATCAGGTTGGTATTACGTACATACCAGGCCCGGATACCCAGACGGGTTGGTTGAAGGCCTTTCCACAATCTTTGAAGGAGTGGAAAGACAAGTGGTTTTGGGTGGGCGGCGAGTGGCAGACTCGCGTAGGGGCGGAGGGGTCAGTCCTCCATCCCCCTTCGGATTTTACATATAGTTTCCGTAAGTGTATTCTTTCTTCTTTTTCTTTTTTTCTCTTTTTTTTAGGTTTGTTTGACTTTGATTTTTCATTTTGTTCAGGGAACCGGCCCTCTGTCGATCCGCTTTCGGCCGCTTTTGTCTGCTGGCTTAACAACATCCAGGCCATGGGCCGGAGGGACAGAAGGATTGAAATCCTGGCCACAGAGGCCCGTCTAGCTGAGGCCGGCCTGCGGCCCACTTTACCCACCAATCCCAAGGCCAGAGGGGTGGTCGAGGAGGAGGCGGTAGTGGTCGAATAGGAGACAGAGGAAGAGCCTGAGAGGAGCCCGCCAAGGGCTGAGGGGGGACAAACTCTTGAACTAGGACGGCAGCCTTTACGAACAGAACAGGCAAGGCTGTCCCCAGTGATGTCTAGTCCTCAGGGGGAAACGCCCTTGCCTACCGAGCAGGTGCGGACCCCTGAGCGGCAAGAAACAACTGGGGCTCAAGGTATGTATGTTACAATTCTCGAATTTCCCTTATTTTTGATTTTTTCCCTTTTTTGTCCTTTGCTTAACCAACCCCTTTGTAGGGCGCGGTGTGGACGTCTTCACTCGTCTTCAGCGTGTGAGAGATACGGCCACGCGCAGGACCAGAGTGGCTGTCGGCCAGCCTGCTGATGCTGAGGCAGCCCGGAGAGAAGAGATCTGGGCCAGTAAACGCCCTGCCAAGGACACCCCGGAAATGGAGGGGCCCCCACCCTAGAGGAGAAGAGGGGGCATTGTGATCGAGGAGCCTGGGCAGACAGAGAGGATTGGGCCAACCCCACCAGTGCCTCTGGTGCAGATTCCGATAGGCGGGGTCCCAAGGGCTTTCTCGGACGACCTTTGTCGGGAGGGTCATTTTATCCCCCCGAGTCAAGTGAGGGAGGAGGCCTGCAAAATGATGGCCGGATCGCGGCCTCAATGGTTCGTGGAATTTGTCAGGTGCTCCACACGAACTGAGGAGCAATCAAGGGCTTTGCCAGAAGCGGGTCAGGCCGCAAGGGATGTCCTAGCTCGCTGACCACGAGCATTGAGCGGTTCGTCGAAACAGCCGGGAGGAGCGGATCGATGCCATGGGGTTGTCTGGCAGGATCATCGGACTCCTATGGCATGCGATCAGAGGGGGTCGCGACCTGGAAAAGAAATACGCCGACCTGGAGAGACGGCATACCGACTTGCAAGATGCTTATGCCACCCTCCAGGGGGTCCAGGAATCCTTAGAGACCCAAGCGTAGGAGGCCGCGGCCAGGGCAAATACTGAAAGAGAAGCTGCCGTGAAAGTCGAGGTCGAGCGGGATCAGGCCCTAAAAGCTGAAGAAGAGCTCTGGGCTAAGGTCGCAGAGTTGGAGAAGGCAGCTGCTGCCCATGCCGGGGAATTGGAGAGGCGCGAAGCCGAGGTCCGCAGGGAGGTAGAGGAAGCTTCCTAGAAGTAGGTTGAAGAGGCCCGGGCGGCAGCCATCCGGGCTTACAAAGATTCAGAGGAATATGCCTTCATGCTGACCTGCGGGCATGCGACTAGCATCGGGGAGATTCTCCAAGATCTTAAGGCTGGCAAGACCGTGGCCGAGCTCGAGGCTGAGCTTGCCCATCTAGACGCCGACCTTGATACCATTCGCCCCCGCTTCCTTGAGACTGGCGGCGGCCAAAACGCCCCTCTTCCAGAATAAGAAGTGGCTTTTAGTGAGCCCATCGAGATTTCTCCTCCCACTGGGGCTTAAACCTTTTGTCTTTTTTGTATTTTCCTTTTGTGTAGGCTAGGCGGCCTTGGGCCTTCTGATGTAATGGGCTCCAGCCCCCCACTGTACATGTTTTGCTTAGTAAATGAAGCTCCTTTTAGTCATCTGTGCGTATATCTGCATTTTTAAATTTTTGCTAAGTATTGCGCTCGCTTTTACTTTTGGTTACATAATTTCTGCTGTCTACCTCCTATTATTTTTCCAAGTATGGGGATCGATTTTCTAGTGCTCAAATGGCACGAGTAATGGGCTTTAACTGCCTGGATTTATTTTGCCAAGTTTTATGCTTGGAACTTAAGTCGAGTCTTTGTTTTGGGTAGGCTCGCCTCTTGGTCGAGCTTCCCTTTACTTAAACATGCACGGGACATACCCGAGATGAGCAGTCGGCGCTCGGCACTTGGCCGAGGCGATTGAAACGGCTCTGATCTTGGCCGAGGTGAATGGGACGGCGCTCGGATCTTGGCCGAGGCGAATGAAAATTGCCCCCTTTTAGAGAGCTCACAGAATATCAGATAAAAGGATAGGTTTTTAGAATTGTATCTGAACCACAAACTGCGTACTTTATTGATAGTACCTTTTAAAGTATGATACATTCCACGGGTGTGCAAATTTTTCCCCGCTCAAATACTCGAGCTCATATGCTCCATTTGTCATGACTTTGCTGACTCGAAATGGTCCTTCCCAAGTCGGTTTTAACGGGCTGGGCTCAATCCCGGTCACCCTTTTCAGAACGAGGTCACCGACCCGAAACCTTCTTTCCTTTACTTTTGAATTGTAGTACCTTTCACTCCTTTGTTTGTATACGGCGTTTCTCATTTCGGCACTACATCTCTTTTCTTCCAATAGGTCCAACTCGGCTCGGAGTGCGGCTTCATTATTTTCTTCGGAAAAATTTGCAACTCTAAATGTAGGGGCTCCAATTTCGACAGGGATAACGGCATCGGCTCCGTAAGCCAGAGAAAAAGGTGTCTCCCCCGTGGCTGCTCGGTGCATTGTTCTATACGACCACAACAAGTCGGGCAGCTCCTCGGGCCAATTAGCCTTAGATTCTTCCAACCTTGCTTTAAGAGTATATTTGAGTATTTTATTCACTGCTTCGACCTGTCCATTGGACTGTGGGTGATACGGGGTCGGGAAATGATTTTTAATGTGAAATCCTTCACAAAAATTTCGAAACCTCCGGTTATCAAATTGTCTTCCGTTATCTGTGACAATCGAGTATGGTATCCCAAACCTACAGATAATGGACTTCCATACAAAGTTAACAATCTTTTCTTCAACAATCTTCGCCAGGGGTTCCGCTTCAGCCCATTTTGTAAAATAATCCACCGCCACGATGGCATATTTCACGCCCCCTTTGCCAGTGGGGAGTGGTCCGATGAGGTCCATTCCACACTTGGCAAACGGCCATGGACTGAATATGGAAGTGAGTTATTGAGGGTGGTACCTAACCTGTGGCGCAAATCTTTGACATCTTTAACATTTTATGACAAGGTCGGTCGCATCCTTTTTCAGGGACGGCCAATAGTACCCTTGTCGTATCAACTTGTAAGCCAATGTTTGGCCCCCAGCGTGATTTCCGCATATACCCTCATGTACCTCTCGGAGCGCGTAGTCTGCGTCTGTTTCCGACAGGCACCGAAGGAGCGGGACGGAATATCCACGTTTGTACATGACACCATCCACCAATGTGAACCGAGCGGCCTGAGTTCGCAACGTTCTTGCCTCTGTTTTGTCTTTTGGTTGAATACCTTTCTCTAAATACTGGACGATTGGAGTCATCCAGGTCAGCTCAGCTGCTTCATTGGCGTGTATCTTCTGCACATTAAGTGATGGGACAGATAGCTGGGTAATAGTGACATCTGCAATCGCGTCGGTCCACGAGGTGGAGGCCAACCGAGCCAAGGCATCTACCTGCATGTTTTCAGTTCGGGAACATGCAAGACCTCTGCCTTGAAACACGAAAGTTTTTCCTTGACCAAGTCCAAATATCGGGCAATTTTCTGTTCTTTGGCTTCGTACTCACCATTGATTTGATGGACCACCAGCTGTGAATCACCGTGTACCAACAATCGTTTGAGGCCCATCGACGCTGCCATTTCCAGCCCTGCCAGGAGCGCTTCATACTCAGCTTTTTTTTTCTGGGAACTGGAACCGCACGGTCGAGCAGTGGCGCTTGAATTTTGGATCAATTATCACGATCCCGCCCCCTGCTCGGACTGCGGTGGAAGAGCCATCAACAAACAACTTCCATTCTTGATCTTCGACCACCTCTAATTGGATGGAAGGTGTGAACTCGGCTACGAAGTCAGCCAGCGCTTGTCCTTTTATTACCGTGTGTGGCTCGTATAAAATGTCAAACTGGCTGAGCTCGACAGCCCACTTAATCATCCAACCCGAAGTGTCTGGTCGGTGCAGAACTTGTTTCAAAGGATAATTGGTAAGTGCCAAAATGTCTTGTGCTCCAAAAAGTACGGACGGAGTTTTCGAGCTGATATGACCAGAGTATATGCTAGTTTCTCCATTGGTGGATACCGGAGCTCAGCGTCGTGCAACGTTTGGCTGGTGTAATAAATCGGATATTGGATGGAGTTGTCCAACCTGATAAGCACCAAGCTGACTGCGTACTCGGAGACTGCGAGGTACAAATATAAGTCCTCTCCCCGGGTTGGTTTTTGTAGCAGAGGGATTGAGGCTAAGTGTTATTTAAGTGACTCGGAAGCGACTTGTGTTTGTTCGGTCCATTAAAATTCTTGTTTTTCTTTATGATTTCGAAGAAAGGTTTGCATTTGTCCGTGGACCATGAAACGAACCGGTTTAGGGCAGCTAGTCGGCCTATTAAGCTTTGTACTCTTTCAACGGAATTGGGGGGGTTCAAGATCAATTATAGCTTTTATTTTGTCTGGGTTGGCTTCAATTCCCCTTTGGCTAACCATATACCCCAGAAATTTTCCCGAGTCGACCCCAAAGGTACACTTTTTCGGATTTAACATCATTTTGTACTCTTGCAAAATGGCAAATATTTTATTAAGATCACTAAGATGATCAGATATGTACAAGAATTTCACCAACATGTCATCCACATAAACCTCCATGGAATGACCTATCAACTCCTCAAACATTTTATTAACTAACCTTTGGTAGGTCGCCCCGGCGTTCTTCAGTCCAAATGGCATCATCTTATAGCAGTACACCCCTCGAGCAGAGAAGAACGATGTGTTCTCCTCATCATCTGGATGCATCCGAATTTGATTATAGCCTGAGTATGCATCCATAAAACTCATAAGTTCATGCCCGACCGTGGCATCCACCATATAGTCGATGTTGGGCAAGGGCTAGCTGTCCTTTGGGCACGCCTTATTGAGGTCGGTCAAATCCACACAAAGGTGCCACAAACCATTGCTCTTCTTCACTAATACAGGGTTGGCCACCAATCGAGGGTAGAGGGCTTCCCTGATGAATTGATTGTCGAGCAATTTATTAACCTCGGCCTCCAGGGCGACCTGCCTGTTGGGACCGAGCTTGCGTCTTTTTTGGATCACCGGTCGGAATGTAAGGTCTATGTTGAGGCGATGGCAAGCGTGTTTAGGATCGATTCCTAGCATGTCAGAGTGTGTCCATGCAAAGACATCAAGGTTATTTCCTAGGAATTCGATCAATTCCGACCGGAATGGCTCTTGGAGGTCATGGCCAATACGTAATTGGCATCCCCTAGGTTGCCCGTCAACATCAACTGTGTCAGCTTGCTCCACCAGTTCCGCGTGTTTTCTTTTTTTACTTTGCCCCTCTTTTTCGACAGGGGCAGCTCCTTCTCCACTGCGGTCTACTTTCCAGCTCCGTCTCGCATACTGGCTCTTTCTTGTCCTCCAACATCGGTTCCTTTCCAGGTCGTCTGCCTAGATCATTTTCTGAAACAATAAGCTCACCCTGCTCGGGCTCACCTCCTTCCCCTGGGTCGTCCTTTACTGTCCCGCTAGTTTCTCCCCTTTCTACCACATTAATTTCTGCAGGTCGGAGTTTGAGAGAGCACTCCCGTGAATCCCTTTGATTCCCTTTGAGGATGGCTTCTCCTTCCGGGGTTGGAAACTTGACACAAAAATGATATATGGAAACTGGTGCTTTTAGACGGTAATGCAACGGCTTCCCGATAATCGCGTTGTACTCCGAGTCAGCGTTAATAATTTTAAACGTGGTAATGACAATCCGCTTGTGCAATCCCTGTCCCATCTGGATGGGCAGGTCAACTTCCCCGAGCGGGATAATCCTTCCTCCTCCAAAACCCAAGATATTGTCATTACATGGACGAATGTAGCTGTCGTCCACGTTCAATCTTCTGAAAGCCCGGACGTAAATCACCGACGAATAGCTTCCTGAGTCAATTAGAATTCTACGGACCGAGATGCCCAGAATAGGTGCCGTGATGACCAGGGGTCGGAATGAGGGTTGACCACCTAGTCGACATCCATGTCTGAGAAGACAAAGCGACCCATCGGTTGGCCCTCTCTAATCTTCGCCACTCGAACCTGTCTTTCTGCATGGGCGGCTTGTCTGACATCTGCCTTTCTTTTCCGGTTCGAGCAGCTATCCTCAGTTGCATTAGTATTGATTCTATGAACGCCGGACATCATCAGAATCTCCCTACCTTGATTCTCGTTCGGCGGCAATGGTAGGTGAGCTGGATTTGTCAATCGCTCTGGATTTACACCCGAAGCGAGCGCTGGTGGTGGCGGTAACTCGTGGACGTACCTCTTCAGACTGCCCTTTTGAACGATGCGTATTATTTCTCTGATGAGGTCTCAGCACTCATCCGTGTCATGGCCTATCGACTTGTGATAGGCGCAGTATCTTTGAGCATCCATCTTTGCGGGCTCCAGCCTCAAAGGCCGAGCCGGTGGCAATAAATTAAGACCCTGTATCTCGTTCCATATCGCTGAAGAAGTGTGGGTCAGAGCACTCCTTAGCGCCGCAACCTCGGCCCGTACATCCTGTCGCGCCTTATATCCAGTAGTTGGGTTCTCCGAAAAAGGCCTGAACCCCAACCCCGATCTTGAGGCGGACTCCTTCTTTCCATCTTTCTTCACGTCCCCTACCTTTTGCTCGGGACGTTGACTGGCTATGGCTTCTTTCGCGCAGATATGGCACTCCGCGCGAATAAGAACCTGATATGAAGTCGCCCCCGATTCATGGATAGAATAATTGAACCATATCTCGGGAGAGAGGTTGGCCATGGCCGCAATCAAAATAGCATCATCCGAGACCGGTTCCATCTCCCGGACCTATTTATTAAACCGAGCTATGTAACTTTTTAGAGGCTCATCTTTTCCCTATTTAATATGTTTACAAGGGAATCTTTCGGTGCGGCTCGAACTTTGGAAGTAAGAAAATGTGTTGTAAATGCGGGCGCCAGGTCACCCTAAGACCGAATGGACCCTTGCGGCAGGGTTCAAAACCAACGGTGGACTTGGTCGCCCAGCATTAATGGGAACGCTCTACACAGAATCACGTCACTGGGACTATAAAGTTCCATCCACGCCAAGTATTTGTGGATATGGGTTGTCGGGCCGGTCTTGCCATTGTATAGGCCGACTTGTGGAATTTTTGGCTTGGGTGATAAAGGAGTTGACAGAATGCTGGGAGCAAAAGGTGATACAATAGAAGACCGGCTTGTTACCTGGTGCGGCCTTTGATACTGGGCTTCTTCAGGACCGTCCTCCAATTCGTTTAATCGGCGGCAAAGACGCAGGATTTTCGCCTCTCGTTCCTCCAACGGGCTAGGCCCCTGGGTTTGGTTGGCCCTTCCCGGCTCTCTTTCATCCGGAAACCGGAGCCTGGAGCTTATCGATCGGGTGGGGCGAAGGGGATCAAGCCCCAGCTGTCCCGCAAACATGGAGCGGGTGCGGCGGTGGCGTGCGGGCTCTGGCCTCTTGGCCTTCATCACGGGGAGGCGCAGGGACTTGAGGATTAACATTAACATTTACTGGGGGGTTAAGTGGGTGAGTATTTACAGGAGATGGAGGCTATATTTGCGAATTAGTAGTTGCAAGTGTTTGGGAGATGAGTTGATTCATTTGTTGGACAAAAGTGGGGTTTGCGATGAGCTGAGCAAAAGGAAATAAAGTCGTGCTCCCTGCTTCAGTCGGGGGTACGTTCTGGCCATTGGTAGTTTGGCCAGTTTGGTGATTTACAGGTTGATCCTCAGTTATACGAGCGTTTCGTGATTGCTGACTCATTATGTCATTTTCGATGGAGTTAATAATAAATTTACCTGACTTCTCGTGACTTAGCTAGCTGGGAATTTGGACTGGACCTAAACGGCCCCCCCTTCCTTAGCGCCAATTTGTTGACGTGCGTTTAGGTCAACAAGCTAGAGTATGTAGAAATGTAATACGTGGAAATGGGAATAGATTTTAATTCAGGGCTAATTCAGCCTTTTTATATAATATACCGAGCTCAAAGCTTCTGGTCGGTTTTTTTTATACAGTCATGCTTTTACAAAGCATTTTTCTCTATTTTTTCTCTCCTGTCTTTTTCCTCATAAATGAGGCCTATTTATACCCATCTCATTATTGGGTTTTTAATAATTACTATTACACTTAACACTAAAATAATCTCAAAGGGACACATGTCCTTCTCTAAGCGTGCATGTTGGCCAAGTATTCGCCACTTGTCGATTCATCTTGATATTATGCTGACAAGTGGCAGTCTCTTGTGCTAATGGGGCATTTAACTTAACTGGATGGTTATCCTTTAAATTTCCTGCCATAAGTCTCCCGCCAAAATCAAGCTCGGGTGGAGTCGAGCCCAACTCGTGGCATCATCAGGTCAGATGCTGATGTCATTAGCTCGGTCTGTGTCGCCCTGTGGGTCCCACATGTATATGGGCTGAATGGCCACGTGGACTGATTTGCTTCCTCGGCTCGGTGTCATCATCATTCAGTATTGATTCTTGTCATCCGGATGAAATGTCTTTAATAAGTTAACTAATATTGTAATTATTTAGGTTTTAAGAAAATAAAAAGGTTTTGTAATAGGAGTGGGTGAATGACTGCGATGATTTGATATTATTAGAAACTGATAATGATGTTCTTCATATGGTTAATCTAGTTGATTATAATAGGATGGTTGGCCTTTGTCTGGAACATGAAAATGATAGGGTTTCATGTACTAATAATTTTCGTTATGTTGGATGAACCACTAATTTTGTTGGTGATAATGGAGACACCATGTATGAGGAAAAAGATAATACTGACCAATCTGGGATTCTGGATGTGGGGAGGAACTAATGATAATGATCAATTGAACATTAGTTTTGATAACAGATGAAGTAATTCAAGAGATGATGAGCAATCATTAGGCTCAAATTCTAATACTTCTGAGAGGTTCATTGATAATGATTTGGGAATATCTGATGATAATGATATTTTTGCAGCTAATATGATTCTGATGTAGAATTTTTGTGCACTAAATATACCCAAAACTGGAAATGCTGCAAGTAGTGACCAAGTTGGATTCAAGGTAGGGTCTACTAGTTTGCATGATGGACATCCATTTTTCAATCAAAGGTTAGAAATCAATGACCCTAAGTTTGAGTTAGGTAGGTGCTTTGAAGACATGTCTATTTATAGGAAAACTATCAGACAACATTGAATCAAACATGAGAGAGATGAAAACACCAAGGTGCAAGTAAATGCAAAGATAAGACCTCCCCATGGGTTATTTATGCTTCAAAATCTCAACTAAAGACATGGCCCAAATTAAAACATATAACCCTAAACACAATTGCCTAAGACTGCAAAACATTTCTCATGCAAAATCTAAGTGGCTCCCTGACATGTTTAAGAATAAAATCTGTCTGATCCTTCATGGTCTAATGAATCCAAAATGACAATACTCTAAAAAGACGTGAAGCTCATGTTTAATAAGAGTCAACTTTATAGGACAAAAACAACAATGTTAAGTATGGGAAATGGGTGACAGTACACAATATGCCATGCTCTGATCTTATGTTGAAGAGATGAAAAAACCAAATCCAGGGACACCAATTATAATCAAATGTAAATAAGTTGGAGACCAGCCAATATTTAAAAGATTCTACATTTGTTGAACTTCTCTAAGGGATAGGTTTCTAAAGGGTTGTAGACCTGTAGTATTTCTTGATGGGTGCCATGTGAAAACTTCTTGTAGAAGGGTTTTCTTAAGTATTGCATGAATTGATGGAAATAACTACATGTATTGTAGCACCCTTACCCTTGTAACACATATGCATATAACATAAAATAATAGTTCATAGGGAGCACAACTGCATTGTACATGAGATTAACATGTTAATCATGAACTGTAACCCTTCTTTTTTTCACGAGCGGAAACATTTACGTAAAAAGATTTAACTCTTATTCATGCATGTGCATTTTTCTATATTATAGGATATTAACGACCATACATGCCCTTTTATATACAGATCAAAACATACTTCCTATATGAAATGCAAATGATGAGCTGAGGGAGAAGGATAGTGTAACACCAGGGAAAAAAAGAAGAGAAGTGTATTTAATTAGTTAGATGACCCATTAGTGAATTATTATTATTGGGTTTATTATCCAATTACTTGGTCCATGAGGAATCCTAAGGTGTTTGGGAAACTATCTAGGGTAATTATATTAGGAGTCTTTCATTATTAGGGTTTTATTATACCACATTAGAGAGGACCAAAAGGAAACACATTCCAGCTCTTTTCTCTGTGCCATCATAGCCCCATCGTCTACCATACAACCTCTACGAAGTTTCTCTTCAACGCCATGATCCCTCAATTACCTTCCCTATTTCATTCTCAACTCCTAAGTTAATTTTCTTATAAATTTCGAAACCCAATCTATACTGTTCAGAATTTTATGAAATTTGAATATGTTATTAATCATGACGTTTTTATTGTACTGTTAAAATTCCATACTAATCCGGTGATTACTTTTATAGTTATTGAATTTTCAAACTAAGATGCCAGAATTTATGTTATTCTCTGTTTTCATTTTAGAAATTCCAAAACCCTACTTATACATATCCAAAATACGTGAAATTTTAATATGTTATGTTATCATATGTTTTCAATATTCAGTTAAAATTTCATATATGTTTGAGTTGTATTTGAGTTTATATGAAATTCGTATATTCACATTTTCCAAATCTTGAATATACTTTGTTTCTGATTTATAAATTCTAGAAACCATGTATAAAGACCTTAAAAATCTCTGAATTTTTGATATGTTATGTATTATAATTTTGACTACCATGTGGTAAAATAACATATCATTCTAACGTATATTTGTTTAAATATTAATTAGTTTCCAAGACGTTACAGTTTTAGCAATGACAAAGGTTTCAGATTATAAAATTCAAACCATAAAGTTAACGAATTTAATATTTTATTATTTTTGGATATCTTATACTATGATGTGTATATTATATGTTGTTAAAGTTTCAAATTATATAGTACTATATTTATTTAAATATGATTTTTCTCCCTTAGCTATGCAGGTTTTAATGTTACAGTAATTTCAGTTTCACAAATTCAAAAGCTATAGCTAAATATTTCTAATCTTCCTGAAATTTTTATATGATATCTATTTTTGAGTTTATTACCTACTGTAAAAATATTAAAAAATTCAAGTATACAGTTTATGAGAAAATATTATTCGATCCCAACTATGCAATGATTTAGTATTGTTCAAACCAACCAAGTTGAACCCTAAACCTTAGGAAAATACCGTGAGCTTTCACGAATGTTATTTTAGTGCTTCCGATATCGAGGTTAATACTTAAGTTTTGACTTCTAGGAACTAAGATGTATTTATATTCATGTTAGGTGACGAGGACGGCGAACTCTGAAGTTCAATAGGGATATTGCATCACATCATTCTACTATTTTTCAAGCAAAGTTTCAAGGTGGGGTTTGTTTTCTAAAACTTTATTGTCCTTGTTAAATGCTTAGATTATTTTGCATGAATGTGTAGTACAGTTGCTTAGGCCCTATTGAGCCAGGGACTCAAGAGGTCCGGGGTCGATGTATCCCTCAGGTGGAACCCCTGCAGTGCACCCATGTCTATGTCTACGGTTTTTCAAAAGATCTATGCTATGTCCTATTGGATTGTATTTGCATGTCTATGTGAGATATCTGTGTATTTAGCTTGGATAATTTATACTCCACTGAGCTGTGTCGCTCACCCCACATATAACAAACTTTTCAGGTTAAGGAGTCGGCAGTGGTTATTGGCGGTGGATAATGGATGGTCTATGAAACTACTGGAGTGATGTCTTTTTCTAAATGTTAAGTTTCAATTGAATAAGAAATTGTTCAATAAATTATTATTTTCAAAGTATTTACCTACGATGCTATACTCTGTGTGATAATTGATTTGTGTTGAGAACAAATGTTCAGTTTCTAGGAAATTTTCGAATTGAGATAATAAATGATGAATTATTGTGATTTTCTAAGTTTATTTATGTAAACAGAAGAAAATGGATACTTCTTTTATAAATTAGTAAACGTGCGAATTTCTTAGAAATAATTGAATATACGAATTTTCTACACTTTATAATTTGCTTCCGCTGGTTCTATTGATTTTGAATGAGATATATTTACAAGCCTATTTTCTCTTATAAATAAAAATATGTACGCGATTTTTTTTCAAAGTCTTTCACTGTCAAATGGTCTTTTAGAATTATATGATATCAAATTTATTCAAATTATTTTATGCGATTACTTCCACTGTAATTATTGTTCTTTGAAAATTAAATGGCTCGCCATAACGAGTTCTCTTTCTTATGTTTAAAAAAAAGATATTCGGCAAAATGAATGTATCTGTATATTTTTATAGTCCAAAATTTTGGGGCGTTACAGATGGGAATCCAGCCTACCGACCCTTAATCCATGCTTTGAACCTCTGTTACACTCCACATATCAACTTTTATCTACAACAACTAAATATTGGCAAAATTGCATTTGGTGAGTTGCAAGCTCAGCAAGAATAATCCAATAATAAGTTATTTAACATCACATAGGCACATCATTAATAACCATTTCTCATCATCTATTCATATTATTCATAAAACACATAAATGCATATGCTTGATCATATTCTTTTACTGTTATGGGCTAGCTAATACCAAGAATAAATCGTGATCACGAAGATGGCCATGGCACTATGTAATTCTTAATTCACATAGAGTTCAGTGAACTCGGGGTGGCCGTGCATTTCTGTAATTGGATATCCGTCAAATTACGTAACACATGATTCAAGGTCATTAGCGGCCATAATAGACTCCATTAATCTCTCGATGAATGCGTTTTTACGTAATCACATATTTCATTTCCGTGATATCAATAACATCGGAGAGATCGCATATCTCATTTCCATATCAATAACATCAATGGAGATCACATATCTCAATTCCATTTCAATGTCATCACATAGAGATCATATATCTCGATTTCATCACGATAGAGAATCATACAATTTACATTACAATAAGAACAAACTCTAATCACTATAGCCAAATAAGTAAGCAATTCATTTGAACATATCAATTATATAATCACACAAGTCAAATAACAAATTAAAATTAAAATTTTAAATATGATGGCCACATGTATGACTATACACGTGTTAACTATTTATCTATATATACATATGAAATCTATCCCATTATATGGGTTTAAAAGTATAGTCAGATGATATATATATATATATAATATTATATATATACTTATGTAATTAAGCTAAATTGGAAAAATCTTGATTTCACATGTATTCTGATATGAATGTGAAACATCAAAATACATGTACTTATGTTTATGAACAATTAAATCATGGTAATTAAACTATAAAATTTCGAGTTATGACAATTCTTCCCCTTAAAAATTTCGTCCTCGAAATTTGTACATGTATCAATAAATAACCACGGATATTAATTATTCCTTCGTATGTTGTTCTATTTCCCATGTAGCTTCTTCTCGAGAATGATTTTTTTTTAATGACACTTTTACCAATGAAATCACTCTTTTTCAAAGTTATTTTTCTTTGTACTCCACTATTCAATTGGTTGTTCAACAAGTATCACTCAAATTATCAACAAATTTCAACAGGTTCATCATAAAGAACATGTGATGGGTCTGATCTGTATCGACAAAGCATACTAACATGGAACACAAAATGAATCTGGGATAATTCAGGTGGCAAACCTATAAGCTAATGGTCCAACCCTTTCAAATATTTCATATGGGCTGATATAACGTGGACTCAGTTTATCTTTCTTCAAATCTAAGAATACCCATCCAAGGTGAAACACGGAGAAATACTTTCTCACCAACTTCATATTACATTTCCCGTATATGTTGGTCAATATAACTCTTTGTCTATCTTGAGGTGTTTTTAATCGACTTTGAACTATTCACTTTTTCAATTGTATCTTGAACCAAATCTGGACTATCCAATAATCGTATTCCATTTTCATCCCAACATACTAGACTCCTGGATTTCCTACCATATAATGCTTCTTAAGGCGCCATGCCAATGCTATTATGATATTGATTATTATATGCAAATTTTGTCAATCCAATATATTCATCCCATTTGAAATCTAGAACACATGCCCAAATATATCATCTAAGTATGTATACTTCTCTCTGACTGTCCATCTATTTGCGGATGAAATGTTGTCCTACAATGTAATTTAGTACCCAAGGCTTGATGTAAGCTATCCAAAAATTCCGATGTAAAAAGAAATTCTCAATCTAAAACAATAAATAAAGGTACACTATATAGTTTAACAATATCATTACATACCTTTTTAAAGATTTCCAAGAGTAGAACCACATCTAAATAGTGAAAATTGAGCTGACTTTGTTAGTCGATCAACACTAACTTAAACTGCATTATTTTCTGTGACTCGATATGTTTTAGCGCTATAGGTTGATCATCTTTTAGAATATGATTTTTTTTACAATGTTTATATTCCTAGACATGTCAATTAACAAAAATAATTAATAATTAATATCTAAGTCAGATTCACACAAAGCTCATATTAAACTATTCATAATTAATTACAAGTATCTTCATTCAATTGAATACACAATTACCACATATTTTGTGTAAAATGACTATGGACAATAACCTAAAAATAGTTTATAATACCCAATATCATTATTTACCCAAGAAAGTTCTTCATTCAATCATCTTTTTGGTCCTTTCTTTGCAATATAACCTCAAATTCTGATATATTTACACGAACACCTTTTTATATGATTGATGTGTTGGAATGAAGCGTTTACGTGTTTTTCTATAGTGATTAGAAGTATATCATGCTCCTTGTCTCAAAATCATATTGTACTATATAACCATAAGATCACAAGTTTATCCTACTAATAATCCTTCTTTTCCAATCCTCAAGTTCCAGTCATCTTTTTAAATGTCAACTAAATTTTCCATATTGTTCACACTATACCTAGATATCATCTATGAATATCATCACAAACAAACCCGTATGATATCTTCCTGCATCTTTATCCATTCTGTTTAAAACCAATCCAGGCACTAATCAGCCAATGTACATGAAAAAACTTAAAATAGAATCCAAACCACATAATCGGGTGTCTATTACGTGGGCTAAGTAACAATCATAATTGTAGGTCCCAAGGGGTGTGAGTAAGGTCTAGAAGGGGGGGTTGAATAAACCTTACCAACTTTTTAATTTTAGTCCTTTTAAAATAACAGAGTTAATTTCACAGCTATGTCCTTGAGGGACAGCTAAGTTAGTTAACCAGCAGAGTTAGCCACTCAACGGACTCGATTGAACTGTTGATAGAATAACTCATATGTTTAATCTAAACCTTAACTTGGTTGTGATAAGATTTTCAGCGGAAGACTTAACACCCTTGAATTTGGTTTAAGTTTGTTTTAACACTTGATTTTAGCACTTTGTAAATTATCAGTTGGATAGCAAATTATCAGCAGATATAAAATAATATGCAGAAAAAAATGCTGAAATGTAAATGACACAATAATTTTTATAGAGGTTCGAAGATGGGGTAATTCTTCTACTCCTCTCTTCTCCAACTCCTGGAGGAATCCACTAAGTATTGATCAGAGTACAAAGTGGTTATCAGTCCAGATACAAATCTTGATCACACAGCTGACTTGATCATTTGGGACTTAGTTTGGGGATGCTTTGGTGACACAGCTGAATCTCGTCCGACTCAGTTTCTTCACAGGGCAGCTGCCTTGCTACTTCGGCTCACTTGCTCAAGCTTCTTGAATTTGATCACGAAGCCCTCCAATAACTTGAGACTGGTTCGACCTTGAACCTTTCTATAATCCTCCTTGGAATGTAGATCCCTTTTGCTTCTTCAAAAGTTTCCTCTTCAACAGTTTGAAGTTATCTTTCCTTCACAGCTTGGTGTTGGATCGATTTCCTTCGAAATTTAGGCTTGAGGGTTTGCTTGAATAATTTGAGAATAAATTGCAGGTTACAGTTCGAATAATTGCTTGAATGCTCAGGTATGCAAGGTAACCTTTTCTCAAAGTGATTCATCAGCCTTTTATAGTGAACTTTCAAAATTCAGCCCGTTGAAGAGATAGGCTGATTTTCAAAAGTCACTTGTGTTCGTTGGCTTGTCTTGTTGCAGTCCTTGATGTAATTTAAGAAGTTGTTATGCAGACCAATGAAGTTCCAGTGGTTGAGACTACTGAAGCTGAGGTACATTTGGAAATATTGATGAATGCTCTAGGAGTTGAGACATGCTGACATTTCCTCGTATTAAATGAATGTACAAATTTTTCGTTCGACACGAGGTACAAAGATTTCCCATTGGTTTATTCATTTTGCACGCTCGAGCACTTTAAGACATGGCGACATGGAAGTATTACTTATTTAAGAAGCATGGCTTAAGATTCTTTTAATTACTTATTTAAGTAAGCTTCTTCCTTTTCAATTGTCTTGACTTGACTGCAGTTCTTTTAACTTCCCCAGGTGACTTCGAGTTAGCTTCCAATGAATGGATGACTCATATGTCACTTCAACTTGAGACTTGGCTTCTTGAGTTGACTTGACTGACACTTCACACAGCTGTATCCCAGCTGATACTCCTTCAGTCGAGTTCTTGACTTCTCCTCCTTGCCATACTCAGTTGTTTCACAGCAGAGTCTTCATTTTAGATCTCTAGTTGACTTCTTGTATATCCAGCATAGCCGACTTGACTCACCAAATTTATCTATTACAATGCAAATTACAAGGAAAAATGGGGTGCCAACTTTCTAGTCTAAGTTTTACATGGCATTCATCAAAATCTAAACAATAAATTTCCCAAACAATAACATTTCTTAATCATTCTGAATGTTGTAGATAAAAATATTATACACGCAGCCAAAATTTCCCTTTTCCCTTTAAATACTATTTGTGGGGGATCAACAACTATAACACTATTTCTTTAGTAAAACAATCCAGCGTAGCATGGTGTTTAGTCAACCAATCCATACTTAAAATCACATTGAACCCCTTTATAGCATAACAAGCAACAAATCATGAAATTCTAAATCCCAAATCAGAATTTTACAATCACCATATACAATATTTATAATAACCACATTCCCAATTGGGGTTCGACCAAGTAAATCATAGCCCAATATGTCTGGTTTATTACCCAAATGTGATGCAAATGATTGTAACACATATGAGTGTGTTGCTTCTAAGTCTATTATTCCATAAATAGAGATATTACCAGTAACCAGAGTCAGTGTAGCTTTAGCTTCTTCCTGTGTCATATCAAAAACTTGAGTTGTAGTCTACACGCTTGACTTTCTCTAGACTAGCGCCTCTTTCTATACCAAATCTCCATAGACCTCTATCTATATTACGATTGAAACCACTAAATCTTGTTTACTCATCTATGGGTTGCTCGCACGGTTTTGGGCAATTTCCTGTTTGATGACCAGGTTCTCCACTTCTAAAACCTTTGATCCAGGTTCTCCACTTTTAAAACTTTTGCCTGTAAGCAGTCTGCATTCTCCATAATGATTTTTCCTACAATGAACACAAGTGGTGACAGATGGCGTAGAACCACACTCGTACTAGTTGACGTAGTATCCCTAAAACTACCACTTATAGAACTACTCGGATAACCTCTTTGTATGGGTGCAATTAGTTCCTTTTTATTTCCCAATCCTCCAGTTTCATCACATTGTTTCTTCTTATTGTATTGAATGTTTTGTTTTTATTCAACTTCCAATTTCCCAGCACGTATTACTACAACTTTCGACTTACTAAAAGATTCCAAATCTATAGGTGTAATACGATTCCGAATAGAAAATCGAAGCTTAAACTCAAATCTAGTACATTTTTTCTTTTCTTTCGCTACCATATGTGGGGCATAATGAGAAAGTTGATTAAACGTACTTCATACTTTGCAATTGATCGATTCCCCTATTTAAGTTCAAGAAAGTATTTTTCATTCTGATTTCTATAAACCTCTGGCAAGCATGTATCATCAAATTCCCTTAGAAAATCATCGCATATCAATACAAGTGGTTGAATAGTACTATGAGGTATAGCCTCCCACAAATCGTACACGTTTCCCTAAAGAGTTGATACTACTTAATCAAGCTTTTCTACGGGGGTACATTTGTATCAAATTCAGAATCATCTATGTTCATTTAACCTCTTGTTTTCTCTGATGGATCAATAATATCCACAAAATCAACAACTACCATTTTTTTTCTAAGTTTATCATACTTTTGTTCGCATGGTACAAGGGGGTTTACCGGTGGATATGGTGAATACAAAAAGTGAGAAAATATTCCATGCACATTATGTGGAGGTGAATGAGATGAGTGTGACTCTGGCTTGGCTGCTCCTTCCCCTCCATGAACACTTTGCTCATCATTATCTACATGAATGATAATGCACATATAATGTAATGATCTGCAGAACCCCTACCCGGGCTCTGATACCAAACTAAAATGTAACACCCTTACCCTTGTAACACATATGCATATAACATAATATAATAGTTCATAGGTAACACAATTGCATTGTACATGAGATTAACATGTTAATCATGAACTGTAACCCTTCTTTTTTCTACGAGCGGAAGCATTTACATAAAAAGATTTAACTCTTATTCATGCATGTGTATTTTTCTATATTATAGGATATTAACGACCGTACATGCCCTTTTATATACAGATCAAAACATACTTCCTATATGAAATGCAAATGATGAGCTGAGGGAAAAGGATGGGAATCCAGTCGACCGACCCTTGATCCATGCTTTAAACCTCTGTTACACTCCACGGATCAACTTTTATCTACAAAAACTAAAAATTGGCAACATTGCATTTGATGAGTTGTAAGCTCAGCAAGAATAATCCAATAATAAGTTATTTAACATCACATAGGCACATCATTAATAACCATTTCTCATCATCTATTCATATTATTCATAAAACACATAAATGCATATGCTTGATCATATTCTTTTACTATTATGGGCCAGCTAATACCAAGAATAAATCGTGATCACGAAGATGGCCATGACACTCTGTAATTCTTAATTCACGTAGAGTTCAGTGAACTCGGGGTGGCCGTACGGTACTCTGTAATCCAGAATTTTTGGATATCTGTAATTCTGTAACACATGATTCAAGGTTATTAGCGGCCATAACAGACTCCATTATTCTCTGATGAATGCATTTTATGTAATCACATATTTTATTTCCGTATCAATAACATCAGTAGAGATCACATATCTCATTTCCATATCAATAACATCAATGGAGATCACATATCTCAATTTCATTTCAATGTCATCACATAGAGATCATATTCTTATATGAATGTGAAACATCAAAGTACATGTACTTATGTTTATGAACAACTTAATCATGGTAATTAAACTATAAAATTTCGAGTTATGACATGTATCCCTTTACTTATGCAGTACTAGAGAAAGAGAAAAAAAAATCATAGCTTTTGTTTGTTGAACTGTCAACAATAGATTTAAAGATAAACAGTCCCTATTATTAGACAATTATATCATGCAAACAAAAGGGTCTGAATGACATCAGTTGATACACTGTTGCTTGGTTATGAACACATATTTTCTGTGATGCAATTGTACAAAAAATTTAAAATGCAACATAAATGTTTGGCATTAAAAAATCTATTGTGGATGGTTGTTAGGGCGACTAGGGTTGTATATTTTCCAAAGGATATCGAGGAGTTGAAAGAAAGGGATATGGCTACTTATGAGTGGATACTTCAAAGGACACCAAAAAATTGGTCTTAGTCACATTTTAACACATATTCAATGTGTGAAATTTTGTTGAATAAAATATACGTGCATTTGAGGGCTTAAAATGATATATATTTGATGCTTTTGCACGCTTATCTGGTGTATTTTACTTGGTTTCCTTTGTTGGGCGTGATACTGCCTACTCATGTGAATTTTGCAGAAAATGGAGCTAAATTTGACAAAAAGAGATATCACGTTCCAAAGTATAGGTCAAGAGCTAATGTACGAGCAATAATATGAAGGAGAGAAGCATGGAAGGTCAAACAAAAGGAAATTTCCCTCAAAAACGTCCAAATGCGGTAACAGTTTCCAACACTAGCAGAGGTTAGTATTTTGGCCATAACTTTCTCTAAACAATTGTTGCTGAGGTGATTCAAGTGCCTATGGAAAGCTAAGAGAAAGGGCTACAAATTTCATGAAGCCCCCAGGAGGTAATTCGGACAATAACATGGTCAAAAATACGTCACACAGCTGGACCGTGTTGTATCACACGACCGTGAGAAACTGCCCGTGTGGAATGACACAACTGTGTGAAAAAAATGTCGAAAACAGGGGACGGAACCAGGGCCGCACGACCCGACCGTGTGAGACCACACGGGCGTGTGGGAAAGGGCTAAAATCCACACAACCGTATGGTTACACACGGCCTGGCCGTGTGGGACTCTGCCAGACGCATTTTTTGGAGTTTTTCTCCCATTCAAACTCTACAAGTGACATCTCCAAGCATCTATATAAAGGGGACCAAGGCTTGAACGAATTTTCATCATCATATATCATTCCATACAGCAAAAACACATCAAATTACACAGGAACGAAGGAATCAAAGATATTCTGAGCAAAGAAGGCTAGGTCGCGAAGAACACCACAAGGCTTTCGCATCTAGGGAGCATAAGAGCTTCGAGGGCTTGGAGGGAGAATCCGTCCTGACAAGAAGGGGTTTTCTTTATATGTCTAAGAACTCTTGTCCGTGCTTATATGATGTCATAATATTGATTCGGATTTGTCTATGAGTTTGTAATCAATGTTTGACATATTTTTCGGATCTTAGTGGCATAATCGAAACTGTGGATTTGTATTAAATATGATTACTTATTTTCTTAATTGCTTCCTGCATTCTATTTTATGAATTCGAGTGCTTATTTATAATTGCTTTTTATCTGATCAATAAATTGCATGTCATATTTGTTATTGTAAAATTCGGGAGATGAGTTCTGAAAAAGACGGAATTCGAATTCAGACATGAAACATGCGTGACAGGCGTGTTTGTGGGGAGTCATATAATTCACAATTCTTTTTGGAGTTAATAAGAATTGTAACGATCCGAGAGGACTACAATTGTTATTAATCATCTGTTTACGCACCACCCGAGAGGGGGGTAAATGATATTAGGAATTTGAACCCATAGAATTGCATGAATTGGTTTATAAAACTTTATTTGCATTTAATATTAAAGAAGCATGTTGCGATTATGTGCCTAAAGTTGCTCCTAAAGATGTTGAAAATACTTGTGGGGTTCACAAATTTATTTTATTTATTTTTCTTTATTTTTTGAATTTTTTAGTTAGTTAAAATACTTGATTTTCGGTCGCTTCAATAAAATTAGAATACGATATTATTATAGCCTAAGTGTTTCGAGCTTCAATCCCTGAGGAATACGACCTTACTTGGCATTATTCTATAAACTTCACTGTACACTTGCAGTTGTATGAACCAAAATATTTCTAACATCGTTTTTGTTAAGTGCGAGATTTAAATCTCTGGAGACACAAGAAGCCCAAATCGCTACTGCAGTGGGAGGCCAACATCAAAAGGGCAAATTCCCAGGTGATACTTAATCCAAGAAAACAGAGCAACGCCTTTCGTCTGATGGATAGTAAAGAATACGAGGGCTCAAGGATTCCAACTGATACGGTTCAACGAAAGTGATGTTAGAAATCTGAGTCTGGCTGAAGACGAAAAACTTAGTGCTTTGTGGGAGGTAACCCAAGAAACATCGTGACAAACCCCGGGGTTATGAAAAAAAACTACTTCACACGACCGTGTGGAACTCCACACGGCTGTGTGACCTGACCAACCACACGGGCAGGCACCGTGAGCTGCACACGACCGTGTGGCTGGAGATAGAGCAAAACAGTACTGTCAACCATCAAAGTAAGTACTCTTTACGCATTACTCTTGTCTTTTGATAATTTCCTCATATGTTCGGGACGAAGTATATTTTAAGTTTTGGGGGTTGTCAAGAATGCGTAAATTAGTACTGTTGCATATTTTGCATTGCATCTAGGATTGCATGTACAACATAAATTTTTGCATTAAAATTTTTAAATTTTTGATTTTTTTTTTCTAGCACGTTACTGTTTTAGCACGTTTAATTGCTTTTGTGTGTGGTTTTAATTCAGTTTTTATGCCCAGCACCCTAAGATTTTACTATGAATATTTTATGGCATGGGATAACATATTTGGGGGATAATGTAATAAATTCTTGGGAGAAAAGTTAATACTTTGCTTGTCATGTGTTAAGAAGATTGGGTATTTGAGCATGTTGCGAAAAATAAGTCTGTGAGCTTTTGTGCCTTAAACTGCTTTATATAATGCAGACTTATTTTTTTCTTGAGTGTGTCATTCATGATTGATAGAGCTCTAGAACTTGCTATGGTATCTTCATTGAAGCCATGTCTGTGTGCAATTTTTGAAAATGATCTAAGGCCATCTTTGTTTAGCCTACTTAGCCTAAAAAAGCCTACCTATGAACTCATGATTCCCTAGTCAGCCAATTTTGAGCCAAAACTTTTATTTTAAGCCACATTGATCTTTAAAATTTACATGTTTCTATCCCTGAAAATTCTTGAGCTTATAGAAAATGAATAAGTTTGGAGGAGATGTGAAAATTTATAAAAAAAAAAAAAAGAGAAGAAGTTGGCAAAAGAAAAAAGGATGAGCAGTATCTAAGTAAATGAAAAAATACATGAAGCTCGAAAAAGAAAGAAAATCTCTGGAAAGAAAATAGAGAAAATCAAGCAAAGCAAAAAAAAAAAAAGGGCCTAAGAATGGAAAAAAAAAAAAAAAAATAAGGGTGGAATTGAGTTGAAAAAGAAAAATGATATTATGTTGAAATTGGGTTGGTGAATTGCAAGTCTGTGTGCTTAAATTCTATTTCCTCAAGTCAAATCACTTAATCAAAATTTCCATACTCTTATCAGAGAGCCTACATTACAACCAAATAAAAAGTCCTTTTTGATTCTTAGATTGTGCACACAAAAGTGGTCGAGATGGTAGACGATTTGAAAGCCTATGGTAGTTCTACATTCAGTGAATTGAAGTTGAGCGTAAACACTTACCATACATTTCTCAGAGTAGAGTGATACAATATTTACTTGTGAGTCGCGATGTCAAGTACCCGAAAGAGTATTAATGATGCCGAGTTTATGAATAACGACTTCTTAATAATGAGTTACAGGGTTTCCTTGAGTATGGAGTCGAGTGCTATTTAATGTTTATAGTGTTCTTGGGTGTTCTTTTGTTTTTACCCCTTATATTATTTTTCTTAATTTGCTCGATGACGAGCAATGCTTTAAGTTTGGGGGTATTTGATGAGTGTAAAATATGTGCATTTGAGGGCTTAAAATGATATATATTTGATGCATTTGCACGCATATTTCGTGTATTTTACTTGGTTTCCTTTGTTGGGCGTGATATCATGGACTCTTTAAATTTTGCGAAAAATTGAGCTAAATTGGACAAAAAAGAGATATCACATTCCAAAGTATAGGTCAAGAGCTAATGTACGAGCAAAAATATGAAGGAGAGAATCATGGAAGGTCAAACAAAAGGAAATTTCCCTAAAAAACGTCCAAATGCGCTAACAGTTTCCAACACTGGCAGGGTTTAGTATTTTGGCCATACCTTTCTCTAAACAATTACAATTAAGGTGATTCAAGTGCCTATAGAAAGCTAAGAGAAAGGGCTACAAATTTCATGAAGACCCCTGGAGGTAATTCGGACAATAACATGGTCAAAAATACGTCACACAGCCGGACCGTGTTGTATCACACGACCGTGTGAAATTGCCCTTGTAGAATGACACAACCGTGTGAAAAAGGGACGCAAACAGGGGTCAGAACCAGGGCCGCACGACCCGACCATGTGAGACCACACGGGCACGTGGGAAAGGGCTGAAATCCACACAACCGTGTGGTTCCACACGGACTGGCCATGTGGGACTCTGCCAGACGCATTTTTTGGAGTTTTTCTCCCATTCAAACTCTACAAGTGACCTCTCCAAGCATCTATATAAAGAACACCACAAGACTTTCGCATCTAGGGAGTACAAGAGTTTCGACGGCTTGGAGGGAGAATCCATCCTGACAAGAAGGGGTTTTCTTTCTATGTCTAAGAACTCTTGTCTATGCTTATATGATGTCATAATATTGATTTGGATTTGTCTATGAGTTTGTAATCAATGTTTGGCATATTTTTCGGATCTTAGAGGCATAATCGAAACTGTGGATTTGTATTAAATATGATTACTTGTTTTCTTAATTGCTTCATGCGTTCTATTTTATGAATTTGAGTGCTTATTTATAATTGCTTTTTATCTGATTAATAGATTGCATGTCATACTTGTTATTGCAAAATTTGGGAGATGAGTTCTAACAAAGACGGAAATTGAATTCAGACATGAAACATGTGTGACAGGCGTGTTTGTGGGGAGTCATTCAATTCACAAATCTTTTTGGATTTAATAAGAATTATAACGATCCCGGAGGACTACAATTGTTATTAATCAACTGTTTACGCGCCACCCGGGAGGGGGAGTAAATGATATTAGGAATTTGAACCCATAGAATTGCATGAATTAGTTTTTAAAACTTTATTCGCATTTAATATTGAAGAAGCATGTTGAGATTATGTGCCTAAGGTTGCTCCTAAAGATGTTGAAAATACTTGTGGGGTTCACAAATTTATTTTATTTATTTTTCTTTATTTTTTGAATTTTTTAGTTAGTTAAAATACATGATTTTGCGTCGCTTCAATAAAATTGGAATACGATATTATTATAGCCTAAGTGTTTCGAGCTTCAATCCCTCAGGAATACGACCTTGCTTGCCATTATTCTATAAACTACACTGTACACTTGCAGTTGTATGAACCAAAATTATTTTTGGCGAACAATAGTCAGATCAAGGTCCAGACAAATTGTGACCATGTTAGAAATAATGATGATAATTGAGAAGAATACATGTCAAGAGAGATCAAATGGAGAAGTATCATGGTGGTCTATGTCCTAAAATTAAAAAATAGTTGGAAGGACTGAAAAAGAGGCCCAAGAGTTCCTTGAACAATGGAATGAAAATGAGCAGTTTGAAATTGTAAATTACTCTGGGACTAGATCTAAACTAAACCTAGGTGAAAGAACTTACTCATGTAGGAGATGGGAACTAATTGACATTTCATCTCCCCATATAATTTCTGGGTTGTATTACATGGGGTATAGTTCGAAAAAGATCCATGTTACAAAAAGGAGATATTTACTTACAACCATCTGATGGGTGCATTAAATGTCAGTGACTAATGATCTTAGGTTGATTTTGCACCATTGCTCCCACCAAGATATCAGAACTTTGGGAAAGATGCTTGAATCAGCAGAAATGGTTGGTGACGAAGAAAATCATAGGTAGCTTTCAAGTAGTAGAATGCATAACTTTCTCTCATTTCACTCTGAAAGCATAGGGCCGATTTTTGTCCTTGTTCGATGACCTTTACTACAATGATGTTGTACATTAATCAAATTATTTCGTGAATTGGATTTTGCTTGGCTACCTATGGTTCCATTGCGTATTGTAGGTCCCAAGGGGTATCAGTTAAGTCTAGAAGGGAGGGGGTTGAATAGACTTAACCAAATTTTGATTTTTAAATCAAAATCAGAGTTTACATAAGTAAACAACTAAGTCTCTTGGGAGAAGGCTGGATCAAACCTCAACAGGAGAGTTAACCACTTAATAGACTGATCAAACCTCAACAGGAGAGTTAACCAGGCTTAAATATAGAAATGAATAAAGTAAATGAGCACAAATAATTTTAGAGTGGTTCGAGGATGAGGTAATTCCTCTTGATAGTGCAACTTGGCTGTTACAAAATTACAAATTACAGTCCGAGCAAGCTTTGATCACACAACTGGCTTCACTCCTAGGACTCAGCTCTTCGTAAGGCATTTACCTCACTACTTTAGCTCTCCAAACCCTTCGGACATGATCACGTAGCACTCCGATGGATTTGAACAAGGTTCTGACTTCAACCTCACTGCACTTCATTCACTTCGTGGATGTGCATACCCCTTGTTATTTTTCAAATAGATTTCCTCTTCAATGTTAAAATTGGTTTCCTTCCATCACTAGATAGTGTTGGTTAGAACCACTTTGAATGCTTAGGCTTGAGGATTTGAACCTTTTGTCTTAGAGAGAGTTGCAGATTTTTTGCTCAGATTTCTCTTGTATATGTCACATGTCGTGTATTTCTCTCTGAAAATTCCTCGGCCTTTTATAGTGAGAGTTTGAAAATATGTTCACTGAAGAGATAGACAATTTTCAAACTTCACTTCTTGTTTGTTAGCTTGTCTTGTCAGATTTTGATTTTGACCCAACCTTAACATTAATGTCATGTAGTTGCCCAAATCGTATGAGGTTTCTGCAAGCTTTCCATTGGTTCCAGCTACTTGCACTCTTTCAGCAAACAAATTTTTAAGGTTGCAAGCATGTCCCTTACCATTTCGGATAAGTCTTGACTTTTCTTTGCCACGGATTTCTTCAGTTTTCTATAAGTCCTTCAGCTGCTTTATACTTTTATTGAGTCTTATCCTTGATTATTGGATGACTCAGTTGTTAGTCTACTAAAAGACATCTTGTTTACTTGACTAAAGGTGTTCTTCAATAATCAGCTGCGACACAGCTGAATCTTCTCTGCACTTCTTCAGTCAGCTTTCTGTATCTTCAACTTGGCTGCATGGTTACTCAGCTTTTTTTCTAACATATACAAAGTTGGAAATTGAAGCATCTCCGAAGTATCAGCTTCAAATGGGATCTCCTCAATGAATGGAAATTAAAGTATCTCGAATATGCCAATAGGTTCCGGAGAAGTTCACACTCCTCCTTCGGGAATACTTCTCTCTTCACCCTGGCTCACAGCTCTATTTCTTCATTGGCAGGGGCAGTTGTGGAATCCTACCAAGCTGATTGGGCCTCAATTGTCTCAATAGCTTCATCAGCACTAGTTGGTGTACCCTTTTAAGTAACCACTATCTCAGCTGCCTTAGAAACATCACGGGTTGGAGATTGAACTAATGGGGATGGCCCATCAACTAGCACAAATCTCATCATTGAAGATTTCATGCGCTCTTCCAATTCCCTGGCTTCTTGATTGGACTCTGCTCATTCATCAAGATATTCTTCAATATCGGTGTACTCAGGTTTAGAGTCGTTTAAAGCATCAATGATCATCGGTTCAGTGGACTCAGATTCTGGAAGTATTGGCACATCATCGGGAATAGTCACATTTTCCCTAGTAGTCTCAACCGCCATAGGGTATTTAGGTACCTTGGCAGCAGTCTCAACCACTGCAAGGCCTTCTATGTTCCCTTCTACAGACGGAGCTGCAGCTGGGACTTCTTCAGTGGAATCCTTCGAGGTCTCAATCTTTTGGATTGCACTTTCAAGACCAGCAATCTCAACTTCCTTGGCCATTCCACTTCCATCATGTGGCTCTGTTATAGTAATTTGGACTTCAAACAACACAACGTCATTGGTTCCAACTTCATTGGCCTTCGACTCCTAACACCAAGTTCCTCAGCTGAGACAGTCTCAAACAACACAACGTCATTGGTTCCAATGGCTTATTTCTCAGTTGTCTCATCATCGACTCCTAACACCAATTGTTATTTGTCCTTGTCCCTGACCTCATCAAGATCCCCTCCGATTTCTTCGATCATAGATGTTGGAGAGATGAGAGCAACTTCCCCCTCAGCTGAAGGCACATTCTTGTATATTTGCATCTGTGAAGGGGAAAACAAGTGGCACAGGACCCTTAGACTTCTCCAGAGCCTTTAACTTTTTAGCCTCCTTCTCATAAAGAACAATGGTGCAGTATAATTCGTCTGGAGCACACACCACAGATGAATTGTCTAGGAATTCAAGAAGGTATTCTTCTTCTTCAATCATCTCGGGCCTCATGAATTGGACTCTTCTGGTGCTCAACTTCCATAATCTCCATAAATGCAGCCTGGCATGGATCCCAGGATATGCGGGGGATCGTGGTTCTTACGAGGAAACAAAGACTTGGGCAACTGGTTTCTCCTCAGCTTGGGGTAAAAAGGAGTCATCACCTCCAACAATTGTCTCAGTTGCTGCTTTTTATGTTTCAAGTGTAGCAATGTCATCGATAACTTCTTCTATATCTTCTATTTTTTGGGGCACAACAACAACAATTGTTTTTTCTGCAGCGAACTTCTTTACAAGCCTTCTCTTGAAGCGCCTCTCCAAGGGGACTTCTTCCTCCTACTTGTATGATCCTTCAGCCATGACATGAATGGTTGACTCTGCTACAGGAGATTTAACTGTAGGCTTATCGGCAGCCTTAGCAACTGAATCCTTTTTATCTCTCAGACCAATAGAGGCAACTGAGTTTTCTGCTTCTTAGCAATTGCCTTATGGGGTGCAACTGTCCTTATTTACTTTGTTACCTTAGGGGCAACAACAA
The DNA here is from genome assembly GCA_016081115.2 of Rehmannia glutinosa. Taxonomy (NCBI): domain Eukaryota; kingdom Viridiplantae; phylum Streptophyta; class Magnoliopsida; order Lamiales; family Orobanchaceae; genus Rehmannia; species Rehmannia glutinosa. The sequence goes on along the minus strand of CM071928.1, from coordinate 41,170,678 downwards.
CAGGTTCACGAGAGGGGACTATAACAGGGGCAACTATCTCTTCGGGAACATGCTCAGCTGATTCCCCCCAGATGTACCAACCTTCTTAGCATGCTCCTTTTTCTGAGCAGCTGATATGTTCGCCCTAAACAGCCATTTGTTCATGTGGAAGGGCTTCCTTTTACGAAGGGGAACACCCTTCTTCTCCAATAGATACCCCAAGACTATCCCATAGCCCAGGGTGTTCACGAACTTCCCTTAATCTAGCTTGACATTGTTACATAGCTTATCAAAGATGAACTTGCTCTAGTTCACCTCTAGCTCCTCAATGATTGTGGCTATCACCGTCAGCTTATTCTGGGACAATGGATTGTATGATCCAAACTTAATATCTACACACTTAACTACCATATCCATCAGCTTTTGGCACTCTTCCTTGATGACTTTCTTGGTAACTGAGGATTTCAGCTTATCAGCTACCTCCTTATTCGCAATCTCCTTCAAGATTTTCATATAGTCAGGCTCATAGTCTTTAAGTTTCGTGAGTCAGTTGTTGGGTAGGTGTAGCAACTCAGTGAAGTCATCTGCAGCTAACCAGACATCTTTCCTATTCATAGAATAGTAAATGCCATCATCGTGAACAACAACATTCACATAGAACATCGCAACCTCCTCTTAAAAGGTCTGGACCATCACCATCGAAAGAAACTTCTTCAAACCAGACTTTTCAAGGTGCCCAACAATTTTCTAACCTTTTCCTTGTCATCAGATTGCTTAACAAGGCCTTCAAAGTCCACTAGTGCATCGAAGTACACTTTTTTAGCGAGTTTAGCAAAGTCGAGGGCGGATTTCTTTGGTGCCATTGATGATTTCGTGAAATAACTTGAAGAACTGTGAAAGGATTTTTGCAGAGAGAATACTTAGAGTTTTTGAAAGTTTGAGAGTATGTGAGAAGAGAGAGAGAAAGTGAGTTTGGATATATATCAGATATGAAGAGACAATTTTAGGATCTTTAGAGTTTGAAATGTGATCAACGGTAAAGATTAAAACGTGCAAAAAGCATTAATCACGTCGCATTTAATGCAAGTAGCATTTGTAGCCAATCATAGGTTATTGTCCCAGCCTTTACTGTGCCGCATTTAAAATGCTGACATCATTCGTCAAGCATTCATGCTTTAATACAAACGACCTCATTTTGTTTCTTAGTTCATACATAATTCAACTTTCTTCATTTATGAATTTACTCTGCCTCTCTCTATCTCTAGTCTTGCTGATGGAAACTCAGATTGTTTAGTTGAACGACTACAAAGGTTGTTTCACTCTGCTGATTGAGCAAAACTCTTCCAAAATGCAATTATCCCATCTCTAACTCTGTTGAATGAGACTTCTGAGCATATTAACACAACTCAATCAATCCAAGCTCATTCTTAAGCTCTTCAAATCTTGATTCACATAAGGGCTTTGTGAACATATCAGCTAATTGCTTCTCAGTTGATACATATTCCTATGTGATGTCTTTCTTTTCAACATGATCTCTTATAAAATGATATCTGACATCAATGTTCTTTGTTCTTGAGTGCAATCCTGGATTCTGAGTATTTGGAATTTCCTTCTCCTTGATGTCATAATCTCTCAGGTGTTGCCTCATCTATAAGACTTGGGCACAACAGCTGCCTGCAGAAATATATTATGCCTCAGGTGTATATGTAGCTATTAAATTTTGTTTCTTACTGAACCAATGAACTTATCTATTTCCAAGCATTTGACAAGTACCAGATGTACTTTTCCTATCAACTCTGCATCCAGCATAGTCTGAGTCAGAATATCCAATCAACTTGAATCCACCTTTTTTGGGATACTATAAGCCAACTTCTTGGCTACACTTCAAATACTCAGTATCTTCTTAGTTGCAGTCATATGACTTTCTTTACGAGCAGATGAAATCTTGCACTTACACCTACTACAAAGGTGATATCTGGTCTGCTGGCAGTCAAGTAGAGCAATGATCAAATGAGTGATCTATATCTTGTTTGATCCACTGGCTTTCCTGTTGTATCTATATCCATATTGCTGGAAGTGTTCATGGGGATCTTTACAGATGACTTCTTTGCCATACCAAATTTATTCATTAAATCTCTAGTATACTTGGTTTGGCTTATGAATGTTTCATCTTTCATTTGCTTGACTTGAAGACCTAGGAAGAAAGTCAGGTCTCCTATCATACTCATCTCAGACTTTTGTTACATAAGGTTTGAGAATTTGTCACACAACTCTTTGTTTATGAATCGAAAGATGATGTCATCTACATATATTTGAAAAAGCAATATACTCTCTCCATCTTGAATTTTGAAGAGTGTTATGTGAACTTTGGCTTTGGTGAATCCATTGTCTATTAGGAATTGAGACAATATATCATACCATCTTCTGGGTGTCTGTTTCAAACCATACAATACTTTCTTAAGCTTGTAGACTTTATCTCCAATAGTTTTCTGCTCAAAACCTGGAGGTTGTTCAATATAGAATTCTTCTTATAAAAGTCCATTCATAAATTTACTCTTCTCATCCACTTGATATACTGTGAAGTGTATGTAGCATAAGCAAGAACATCCTTATAGCGTCTAATCTGGCAACGGATGCAAAGGTCTCATCAAAATCTATACCTTCTTCTTGCCAATACCCTTTGGCAACCAATCTTGCTTTGTTTCTCACAACTGATCCTTCCTCATTCATCTTGTTTCTGAATACCCACTTTGTACCAATAACATTTTGGTGAGTAGGCCTTTGAACCAATTCCCAAACTTTATTCCTTTCAAACTAATTCAGCTCTTCCTGCATAGCTAGAATCCAATGAGTGTCATCCAATGCTTGTGACACATCCTTTGGCTCAATTTGAGAAATGAAACAAGTGAACATAGCTTCATGTTGAGTCCTGGATCTTGTTCTTACTTCTTCTCTTATATTTCTAATGACTAACTTAGGTGGATGGTTCTCAGCCATCTTATATCTGGTTGGAGTAAGTCTGTTGGATTAGTTGTTCTTGAAGCTAAGTTGTCTTGAACAACTTCTCTTTGATCATCATCATTCAGCTAGAGACCTTCCACCTATATTCGAGATTCAGCTAACTCGTCCTCATCAGGATCGAGTCTTCTGAGGTTTGGTTCTGTATGAAGACTCTTCTGGATAGTTGGCTTATTCATCTTTTCAGCTAACTCGTCAATGTCTTCCCCATTCAAAGTAGGTTCATCAAAAACCACATGGATAGATTCTTCTGTTACCATAGTCCTATTGTTCAGCACTCTGAAAGCTTTGCTCTCAGCTGAATATCCAAGAAAGATACCTTCATTAGCCTTAGCATCAAAAGCTTTCAAATTATCCTTGCCATTATTATAAATAAAACACTTGCTTCCAAACATATGAAAATATTCCACATTAGGCTTCCTTCCTGTCCAAATTTCATAGGGGTTTTGGATAACTGCCTATTAATCATACACCTATTATGAGTGTACCAAGAATTGTTAATGGCTTCAGCCTAAACTCTCTTAGGTAGTCCAGCTTCAGCTAACATGGTCCTTACAGCTTCCTTGAGGGTTCTGTTTCTTCTTTTAGCCACTCCATTCTGCTGTGGAGTTCTTGCAGCTGATAACTCATGAGCAACACCACTTTCCATGCAATACTGAGTTATAATCGCATTGACAAACTCAGTTCCTTTAGAAGTCCTTATCTTGATAATGGTTTGACTCTTCTCATTTTGAACTCTTTTCATCAGTTGTGGAAGCTTCTGCGATGTTTCCTTTTTCTTACACATAAAAATGGTCTATATGTATCTTGAGAAATCATCCACCACAACTAGGGTACATTTCTTTCCACTTATACTAGCTGGTTCAACTGGTCCAAATAGATCCATGTGTAATAAATGCAAGATCTTTGTTGAAGAAGGACTTGGCTTATTTTTTAAAGATGACTTGATCTTCTTTCCTTTCTGACATGCATCACATATGCTTTACTTCTTGTAGACTGAGTCTGGCAATCCTTCAACCAAATGACTCCTTGCATGTTTGTTGATTGTCTTGAAGTTAAAATGACTCAGCTTTTTATGCCACAGCCAACTTGATACAGCAGTACACTTTGGTAATACACATGTGCTTGGTATAAAAGTGGACCAATCCACTACATACACATTCTTCTTTCTTATTCCAGATAGCCCAACTTCACTGGTTTCAACATCCTTGATCTGGCAGACACCCCCATATTGAATCCAACATTGTAGCCTTTATCACAGAGTTGGCTGATGCTCAGTAGATTGAAATTCAGCTCTTCAACATAAGTTACGTCTATGATCTCTAGTCCATTTTTCTTGATGGATCTAATGCCTTTGATTTCCCTTAGAGCTTCATTTCCTCTAAATATGATTTTGGCTCCCCTGAACTTCTTGAAATTTGATAGACGGTTTTTCTTTCATGTCATGTGTCTGGAACAACCGCTATCCATGTTCCAGGTTCCTTGGCACTCTGTTGTTCCCTGAAACTGCAATCAAGGAAATCAAGTTTTAGGTACCCAAATCTGTATGGGTCTTGAGGAGTTAGCACTATAAGGTGATCCAACCAACCTATAGCCAAATAATATGACTCTAAGAGGTTACCACTTATCAGTTCCATAATCGTAATGGATCTTAACAAATTGCTTTGGAGCTTTAGGAACATGCATCTGTCTCTTTTGTCTGTATGGATGTGTGTGTGTATGTGTGCATTTGCTTTTCTTGGATAATATGGAAACTTTTGTGCATGATAGACATTGTGCTTGGGTGCATGTGTGTGTTGATTTCTTTGCCTTGGGAATAACCTATGATGAGTCTGAGGTCTCTGCCACTTGGGCTTGTGTCCCATAAGACTTGACTGATACTCTAATTGATGGTTCCAATCAGCATCTGTTGGTTAATTTATACCATTCCCTTCACATGGTTTCTTTTGGTGAAAACTATTGGACCTTTTGCAGTTCTCCTTAGATTTCATAGAATATTTCTTGTTCGAAGTCTGCTGTTGAGTTTTTTTAAATTGAGTTTCAGCATTTCTCTCAACAAACTTAGCTGGCTTTTTTCCTTTACCTTTATAACCAAATCCAGCATGCGAGTACTTGTGATTGTGTGTGGGTGCAACATATGGTGCTTTTGGTTCTTGGATTCCCCCATTGCCTGATGATCATTTTTCCATCACCACTCTGGAGTTTTTGCATTAACAAAGGAATTGAAACCTAAGCCTACTTTGTCTCCAATCTCATTTTGTATCATCATCAATTCATCTAATGTTTTAGATGACTTGCTAAGTGATGCAATCACATTTTTCAATTCTTGTTCGCTCTTTTCTCTTTCAGCTAGGTCCTTTTTAACCATAGTTATCCAGCCTTTAACTCCTTATTCTCATCAGCTATATGACTAAGAGTACTCAATTGTAAGTTTTGGCACTTGAGTTGTTTTCCTTATTCAAAAGTGTGTGTGAAGATTTTATGTGCTCAAAATATTTTATCATTCTGCCTAATGAATCATAAAGATCTATTGGTGATGAAGTGTGTGTATATGATTACTATCATCAGAATTTGAGCTGGATGTATTAGAATTTATTTCATCTTCTTGTTCCTTATCCATGTGACATATCAATGCCTCTTCTTCAGTGTCTGAGGAGTACTCAGCTTCACTGCTATCTGATTCAGTTGTCTTCTTACACTTGGTTGTATCTGTCTCTACAACCATCATGGTTTTCTTTCTTTCTTCTCCTCTTTCCCTGAAGACTTTCTAATCCTCTTCATTCATGTATTTCTTTACTGGTGGATAAGGGCAACCAACTGCAAAGTGACATGGCTATCTACAATTCTAGCACAAATCTTCAGATTTCTTATTCTCAACTCCTTTGGGGTCACAACAAGGCCATCAAGATCACTACTGCGGACCTTACTGAGCATTTCAAGTTGCCTACTGATGGGCTGAAGGAGATTTCTGAGAAGGATGTTAACATTGTTGCGGCTTGGAAAGAGACAGCCAAGCCAAGCATTGCAAGTTGCCTATCATTTATCAAGGAAGACTCTCAACATTTCTTGATGAATTATCGGCTTTAGTCTCTTCCTTCAGCCTAAGGCCGTCAAAGAGACGGTCTATGGCGCTACCCCTACTGTCAGGTTTCTAATGGCCTTGTAGCTAGTTGAAAAGTGGAGAAGTAGTAGTTGCTTCTCTCTTCAAGTTCAAGCGAGCCTCGGTGGGGCAGCGCATTTTTAGTGTCTAAGTGTTTATACCAACCAAGAAAAGTTCCATCCTGAGTGAATTCCTTTCACTGATTCCGTCATTTTATTAAATAGAAACCTCGCTTCTTTATTACCACAAACTGATGGACACCATGTCCAAGTGCATGGATGTGAAGTTTGGAAGCTTTAACCAGCTGTCTAGGACTAAGATGGTGGTAATGATTGTGATAATGGAAGAAAAGAAGATTAACTGGGTTGAGTTTGTCTTTAGCCGTATCTGCCAGAACATGATCAATAAGTCCTTCAAGGAAGATGGGACCTTCGGATGCTCGTTGGGATATAGCCTGGTGATTGGCCATTTGATGGAAGTAAAGGGGATTACCCTGCGACATGGAAAGCCATTCCATGCAAACAAGGAAAAATTCAAGGCAAACCTCTCTGGAGCTCAGAGGAAGGCGCATGCCAGGAAAGCTGACACAAGTGAGGGTGAGTCAGCTGGCCCTGTCAAAGACACAGTTGTGACCGCTCCAGCTCTCTCTCCCAAGCCTATTTCAAAGAAGAGAGCTACGACAGCTAAGCCTACACCTGCCCCAGCAGACAACTCCAAGAAGGGTCCTGCCCCTACAGCCGAGCCACAAGCACCTGCCCCTGCAGCCGATCCAGAAGCCCTCGCCCCCGCAGCTGAGACTTAGAAGGAATCATTAGTCCCTTCTCCAGTCATGAAGAAATCACAGACCGCAGTGCTTGAAAGGCAAACAAGCGTTGAAGAAGAAGATCATTGAAGCAAAGGCTTTTACTTTTGAAGAGCCTGAGAATGTGGAGCCCAAAATTCCCCTGGTTCCAACAAAACGAAGAAGGCTGTTCAAGAAGTCTGAGCTTGAAAAGGCTGAGTCCGGTACTCAACCAGAGAAGCCCGAAGAGACTGCTGATGCTCAAGAAGAGCAGTCAAGAGAAAGATGGTGGAGATGTAACCACCATGGATACAGAGAAGACTGTTGATGCCGATCAGCAGAGTGTAGAAGACCCAGGCTTGAGGGACAGCTGTGGAAAAGCAAGTAGCAGAGACAGCCATGTTTCCCGAAGAAAGAGTTGTCCACTCTCCTCAGACTGATGCTAATGAACCGGAGGAGGAGAATGCTCCACTGACTATGATTCAGGAAGAAGGAGATGATGACGATGTTATTATGTTGTATCCTGTCTATGCTGATATTCAGCAGAGATTAATGGAATGGAGAAGATGGAAGTTGGACTACTCTCGACAGCAGTTTGAGCAACTTGAATTTATCGAAGAAGAAGAGGAGCTCTTACGCTTCCTAGAAAATGTCTCTGTCCCCTATTGCCTTAACGAAGAATTCTGCACGGATGCCCTTGGTGCCATCAAGGAGGATGAGAAGGAGAAAGCTTTGGAGAAAGCCAAAGCTCTTGAAAAATCAAAGATGTGCATGTTCACCGGCAGTCATGAGCATGTCATGGACTCGACTGACAATAGTGACCTAGAAGAGATGGTCTGCTGAAGCAGTTGAGAAGGTCGAGTTCCAACAGGCCATCAAAAAATCAAGAGCCATGCACGAACAACAGTTGCAAGAGGGTTCGGGAGAATCTTCTAAACTCTCTCCCAGTTCTAACCCCCTGGATGTGGCACAGAAGATCGTTGTTGTTATTGTTGCCGCCACATCCCCAGTGCATTTTGAAAATGGCTCTTAGGGGAACGAAGATGAAGCTAGGGAAGGAGATGTACAGGGTACCCTAGCCAAGCCAAACCCTGAAGGTGTTGAGACACCTACCCCCACGGCTGATTACTCAAAAGGACAAACAGTCGGGTCTCAGGAGCAGAGTAACCCCACAACCATTAACTTAGCTGGTGCGCCAGCTAGGGAGAAACTCTCTCCACCATAGCTAGGTCGGAGGACGTTGTGGGAGACCAAACTATGAAGTTAGGAGGTGAAGGTGAGAAATCAATGGATCAGCAGAGTGAAGTTGACGAAGCTTGGACGGTTGAGACTGTCTCAGCTAAAACTTCTTTTGCACTGAAGGTTGATGACGCTGCTGATGCAGCTAAGGCAAAGGATGGGATGGAGGCCATGGGAGTTGAGACTCCTGGCCATGAAAGTGCAATCCTAAGAGTTGAGAATCCAATGGATGCCATCGAAGACCCCAAGGCAGCTGAGTCTGCCAAAGGGAAATTTGTCCAAGACCCTACTGCGGTTGAGACTACACATAGGGATGTTGAAGGCCTACATCGGTTGATACTGATGGGAATAATGAAGGCCTAAAGGAGGTTGAGATTTCCTTAGGTAAAGAAGTTGAGAAAGAGCAAATTCCTCATGTCGAGACGGCTGATGATACAGACAAAATTAGCGCTCTCTGTGATTCCCAAAAAAACATTGACACAAAATTTTTGGAATCCGACAATGAAGCCGAGTCCACACCTATTGATGAATCTGCCAAGGACAAGGCTGAGGATGCTCAAGACTCTTGGAGTACTGTCAGTGATAAAACAGCTCCGATGAGGTCCGTATTTGATGATGAGCCAACCCCAACGGCTACATCTCACTCTGATGACGCTGATAAAATAGCTGAGGACTAGTCAACTCAAAAGGAGACACAAATGGCGATACGGAGGAAGTCATTAAGACAAATTGGGGTCGATCACCGAGCAGCAACACAACGCTCAAGTTGGAAACCAGTAAGCTGAGCAGGCTAAGACAGTTGCTCCCACTGCTGCCGAAGTTGGTGCAGCTAAGGCAAGTTAAGCTGACTCCACTTAAAGGAAGAAGGGAAAGGCTCCACAATTTGGACCTACGGGAATCCCTCTCGTCCTAGATAATATGTTCGAAGAAATTTTCCACTTCGAAGCAGAACTGTCACCCTTGGATGTCGAGTCTGCTAAAGAGCAAGCTAAGTATACTGTAGAAGTAGAGCCTGGTGTCCCAGCTGAATCAACAATAGTGCCTATAGGTTTCGACTTCGATGTTGTTTGGCCTGAGGAAGAGTCTGCTTCTACAGCCGACTTTCGAAAGGCGTTTAAAGCCATTTGCAAAGAAATTGAGAAAATGGAACACGGCTTAGCATCGTTAGACCTAAGGCTGAACAACCATGATGCAAGTATCAGTGGGGATATTCGAGGTGTTGTACTTTGAATCCGAGAATGGGCTGCTCAGACAACTGCTATACGCTTAGAGCAAGTCCGCTACTTCAAGTCACTCTTTGCAGAGTTGCTTGTTTGGAGTGCGGACAATATTCAGTTTCAGCAGAGGTAAAAAGAGTATATGGTGAGAATCGAAGAATCCCACAAGTCAGACATGGAGTTACTCAAGCTGCAACACAAGAGCGAAATTGCAAGGGTGGAGGCCAACATGAACTAGCAGTTCAGTGTTCTCCAGGCTGAAATGAAATTAATGGCAGCTGAGTCCAAGGCTACGCGATCGGAATTCAGAACAGCCTACTCCAAAGCAAATGAGAAGCAAAATACTACGAACAGCCGACTTGACTTCATTCTCAGTGGCTTGTTCCCTGGCCTGACCCTTTCGTTTGGTGATGATGCCAAAAAGGGGGAAAATGAGGCCTTGAAGAGACTGAAGGAAGAAAAAAGGAGTCATAAGGTGGAGAAGAAGGGAGAAACAACTAAGGAGGGAGGAAGCTCGAAAAATCCCCCTTGAAGCTTATATTCGCTGAAACCCCCCAGCAAGGAGAGATTACAGCTTCACTTCTCAGCAAGCTACCAAAAGAGCTATCAGTGGAACAGAAGCTGAGTTGGCAGTGAAAGAGTCAAGAAAAGCCATCGAAACTGAATTTGAGAAGGTAGATGAGAAGCATTCTGCGCGGATTCAGAATATAAGGACACAATATGATGTTCCTCCAGCATGAAAGGATTTCCATGTGACCATGCCCTCAAGAGACATTATTATGCCTGATGCTGGGTCTGAGCCCAGATCCCTAGAGAAATTTCAAACTCTAGAGGCAGAAGGCTATTTCAGAGATATGACTCTACCGCAAGCCTAGGATATGTACTGGGATAAAGGTCTTGAAGTGTGTAATATAGCTAATGTGCAGCAGAGTTCCAACAGGAACTCAGCTGGAAAAGCAAAAACTCCAGTACAGTACACTCCTAGAGGAGGAGCTGAGTCGGGAAGAGGAAGGAGAAGATCTAGTGGAAGTGGAAGAGGCAGAGGTTCTCGTCCGCAGCCAAATCCTCAGGATATCAAGTATATTGATCCGCAGAAGAAAGGGATCACATACTGGGTTGGATATCATCATCTTGCTAACTTAGAAGTTGCTCGCAATAATGCTGAAGCTGTGAGGAGACAAGTAGCTGAAAATGAACGTACGACGCGTGAATGGGAGGAAAGGCAGCGTAGGGATGACCTGCTGCAAGGCGTGCATATGAGAAAAAGAAGAAGGATGAAGAAGAAAGAAAAAGAATGAGAGCTGATGAGGACAGAAGAAGAGCAGAAGATGAAGAGAGAAAAAGAAAGCAGTCAAGGCGTTGAAGACGTCTGCAACCCCTTTATGTATTGCACTTTGCAAATACACAGCTGTAAATTCTTTGTAAGTTAGTTGTTAGCTCTGACACCTTCTTTGTAAGTTTGCTCTGCTACATGTTGTATTTCAATAAATGTATAGAGTATATTGTTGTAAACAGCTTTGTAAATGACAAGAATGCTATGATCAATAAAATAGATTATTTAAAACCATATATTCTTTGTTACTATATATTGCAAACCCATCTCACATTTTGACAAATGAGCCAATAGAGTTGAAAGTAGATTTAAGCTACGAAGAGATATTTGTGATAAGTTTGTTAGGAAAAGTAAAGAAGCTAAGAAATAAGGAAATCCCATTAGTTAAAGTACTTTGGAGAAATCAATCTATAGAAGAATTTACATGGGAAAGAGAAGACGAGATGAGAGCTAAGTTTCCTGACTTATTTTGGTAAGTGAAATTTCAGAGACAAAATTTTTATATGGAGTGATGGATGTAATACCCGAGCCTCTCACTACTCACTTGGTTAATATAGTTCATGCATTACATGTTGGTTATGTGTTATTTGTATAATCTGATTATTTTATACAGCATGACTAGTTCTTTAATTTTGGAACTCACCTACAATGTTAGTTTTTGGATTGCTAATTTAAGTAGAAAATAAAAAGGTATTTATTTGTCGGACCATTAGATTCTAGCTATTATTGTATCCACGTGTAATAATATAATTAATACATATATAATTTACGTGCAGGTGTAGTAAAAATATAATTTGTATATATATATATGTCCATATACTATATTCATACTCAATAGGTACAATATAATATATATATATATATATATATATATATATATATATATATAGGAGGGGATCCTGTGAGACCACCCTCCTAGGTTAGTCCATAAGACTAAATCTACACCATCCAAATAGTAAATCAATGGCCAAGATATATTACAATATATACAGTATTTCATAAGTAAGTATACAACAGAAGGGATAAAATAGGAATCCGGGAAATTAAATATAGTAACCGCTTCCTAAAAATTAGGGACATGATTTTGTATTGATCACGTCCCCATAATCACGCGATTCACCTTTCCTTTCTCTCTCTTCTGATTCGAACCTGCAATTTATTCAAATATGGCAACAAAATCGTTCAACAATTAATGAAAAGTATACAATTATACTAAACTAACTATACATTAAAATATTACTAAGTATACATAAACAAATAACTAAGTATACAATTACACTAAACTACCTGTACATTAAAACTTTACTAAGTATACAGAAATATTTAACTAAGTATACAATTACATTGAACTAACTATACATTAAAATAATACTAAGTATACAGAAATATTTAACTAAGTATACAATTACACTGAATTACTTACATAACTAAGTATACAATTCCATTGAACTAAGTATACAAATCCACAAAACTAGGTATACAAATTTACTAAATTACTTACTAAACTACTTATATAACTAAGAATACGATTCCACTGAACCAAGTATACAAATCCACTGAACTAAATATACAATAAAACATGACTAAGTATACAAGTCCACTGAACTAAGTATACAATAAAACGACTGTTCACAAATATGGCGAAAATAAGTATCAATTTTGAAAAAAAATACTTGAAGTTGATGATTTTTCCTCCCTAAAAATCGGAAATGGCGAAAAGGTAGGATTATGTTTCCTTAAAAATAGCTAATAACTTCCCAATTAACATAACTATTTAAATATAAAAGTACAATTATACCCTTATATGCCTAAATTAACTAAAATGATCTACACCATCCAAAATTTTAAATCAAGAGTCCATAAGTGTTCTTATGGACTAACCTAAAGGGATTGGTCTCATTTGAACCAATCCCTATATATATATATATATATATATATAAACATGTAGGACTAAATTTGTGTGTATATGTAATACATAAAAGACACGTGTGTTTGTGTGTGTGTGTGCAAATGCACGTAATCAACCTTTGGTTTTGCAACATGATGGGTTGCTTATATTTGATATGGGATTTTCTTTGGATAAAGATAGATATGTACATATTAGTTTTTATTAAACTTAACCACCTTAAGTTTATGAGAGAAAAAAAGGATACATATCTATTACTCACAAAAGGGAAAAAAAACGCACGACTGGAAAACAAGCAAGAACATAAAGAGTGAAGAAGTAGGGGTTAATTGATAAGTGATCTATTCCTTTTGTCAAAATCTATACATCTTAAGTCTAATGTAGTTATCTACCATTATATTTACCAAAAATGATTCTAAATATAATATATAGTAGGAAATCATGGACTACGTAATCTTATCCGTGGAACTAAGATTATTAGAAATTTGTGATTAAGATTTGAGCCTGAATAATTTTAACATGATAGATTAGTCAGATTAGTTAAATAAAATATCATATATTGGTTTAGAGAACCATATGCCAAAATATAATAATAGTTCACTCTATAATTCCATATAATTATTTGTTCCAAATTCTAATGTTTTGATTTTCTATCAATATTTTCTAGTGTGATTTGATCTTAATAATACCAGGATAACTTAAACTTGAATTTCAATTTTCTAATGAATTTCTAATAATGAGTTTTAATAAACACGGGAACATTGAATTACCAAGGATTTCATTTAGTCATGAAAAAAAAAAAACAAATGGTGCATATAAAGTTCAAAAAAACAATGATTAGTATATTAAAAATAATACAGGTAATGACGATAGCTATAAGTGTGTCTACATATTTCAGATTACAACAAACTAATGGTATAGAAATATGCTTTGTTTATATTAGGAACCATACATATAGCTTAATAGAAAATTATTTGAACTAATTTCGATACCTGGAGAATTAATACAAGAATATAGTTATAGCAATTAAGTGGTATTAAATTATTTGTACAATTAAATAAAAAAACAAATCAAGGTATTTCAGAGATTCAAATAAGCCTCACCAAATTTAAAATTTAAAGTCTTTTATGATTATGGTTTAGTAATAAACTTGCCAAAATGAGAGTGAAGATTGATATTTTTATCATTACACATTACTCACAAACTTTTGCACATCACGTTGACAAACTTGTAAGTAGGTCACATACTGTGTAAGGTAAGTAAAAATCCATCTGCAGCTGTAATGCACGAACATAGTATTGTTTGAATTATTTGTATCATATATGACTGTGGAATCTTGTTGAATTTATGTGGGTATTATATGTGGCATAATTGGCTTGCATGATGTTGCAATATGGTTCTTAGTGAGCCATTGAACATGCCATTCACAATATTTTCATGTGTGTGCATATTACAAGAGGATATTCGCATGTACAAAAAAAAATTTAAATAGAAAATGCATGTTTGTTGACCATTGTTGTGCAACGAGGTATGTTGGACATGCTTAAGACATATGTTTATGTACATCAGGTGGGATGCTTCCTGGTGAACACAGGGCTAGATCGGAGATGGGCTCTCAGTGGGTCATAGGAGGATGGTCCATTTGTGGGTACCTATATTATCAACCTACGGGGTGTGATACTTCTTGGCGGACACAGGGGACGCGAGTAGAGGACCCTTTTTTGGTCCGTGGGAGGATGGTCCACACGTAGTTTTATAATGATATTATTGGTCATTCATATTGCTATGTGCAGAGCTCTTTTCTGGTGCAAAACAATGAAAAGTATTTCGATTCATGGATTTACATTTTAGCATTACATGTTCGAAAAGCATTGTTATTTTTTTTACATGCATGAATTTTACTTGTTGAGCTTTAGCTCATATAGTTCATTCATTGCAGGTGAGCATAAGAATACCTGAGTCTTTGGCTTACTGTGCAACGCTGATGCTTCTTTAGTTTTTGAGGATCATAGATATGGATGATGACCTATCGGGCGTGTTAGTGGGTTCATTTTGGTGTTGCTTCTGTTGTGCTATATGTAGGAACTCGTACTGTTTATAACTTTTGAAACTCTATTTTAAATATATGTAATAGTGTGTTGGTTTGAGTTTTGGACTTGTATATGTAGTCATCGTGTTTACAAACAAACATGGTTGGCTGGACTTTTGTTTTCAAATGGTAAAATGCTTCTTGCGGTGTAGCGAGTTCATTTCGTTGTTCTTATGTTATTAAATTGTCACAGAAAAAGAAAAAAATTCACGTGCTTATAAATAGAGCCTATGTTCTCAAATTGTCTTTGTTTATATATTTTATAATAGTAGTAATAGGGGTGGGTGTGACGATTCGGAAGATCATATTACAATTCCAGTAATACTGAAATGATTGAGGAAGAGGATTGGACATTTGATTTCTTAAGTGGATCCTCTGTGGCACAAGCTCTAGATCATGGATATGTATACTCTTTGCTATACAAGCGAAGAAGGAAAGAAAAAGAGAATAAGTTGGAAAAGGGTAATGCTCCACCAGAGTACCATAAATGCATAAATGAGACAGTTGCATCTCATATGTCTGATGTTGAAGAAGAGGAATTGGAGTGGGTAGAAGCTGAAGAGTTGCAAGCAGCTCTCCGTGAGTCGAGAGAGATGGCTGAATAGAAGGAATTTGATGGGCAACGGAAACCTTCATCCCCTACCCAGATTATTATAAATGTGATGAGAGAGACAGTTGCACTCTCATCACTAGTTGATTCACCTCAACTTGATCAAACTAGAGGTCAAACCACAATTGAGACTATGGGAGCTGAGTCAGAAACTCATTTTGGAAGACGTTTGGCTGAGGCCAGTGGATAAGATGATGCAAATGTCAGTTTTGTTGACATGGAGGATAATGATGAGGAAGTGGATGCTGATGGAGGAGAAAGAACAATTGCCTCAAATCCTCCTAAAATTAAATTCAGTTTTCCCACAGCAGAGTCAGAACATACAATGGAGCCAACAGAGAAGCCTATTATTGAGATAGCAGAGACCGAAATAGCTGAAACAAATGAAACAGATGATATATCTGCAACAGCTAACCTCGCTAAAATTATTGTAGAACCAACTATTAATACAGCTGCGACAAAGACAGTTGAGCAAAGTACCTTGAACGAACCTGCGGTTGAGATTGCAGAAGAATAAGTTGTGATGGATCAAGCAGAAGAACATGTGTTGGGTAATGAATCATTTGAGCCTACAACTGACCCCATGCAAATTGATCCAGAAGTAATAGCTGATACAAAAAATGTGAATGTTCCAAACACAGTTGATTTAGAAAGAGATGGGTCAGAGGCAACTAAGTCAGACAGTCTTGTTAGGAACACAACTGCTAAGATGGAAATTGATGATGCAGTTGGGTCAACTCCTAACGCAACAAACCAAGAAATAGGATCGAGCTTTTCATAATTTGGATTTGTGCAAGTTGATCTTCCCCCATCAGTTGCACGTTCTGATGCAAGTGATGTACTTGAGACAGCTGATGCAGAAGTACATGAGTATAATGAAGCAGAATATGTTGTTGCCAATGAAGCGGTTAACACAGCTGAAGCACATGCAGTTGAGCAGGCTCACACATCTGCTTGTTGACAATGAAGCAAACCCAGTTGAGGCACAAAGAGCTGCAAGTTAGGGGAAGAGGCAAGGAATCCCTTGGGAGATGAAGAAGGACCTTCCTCAGACTCTAATGACGATTTTGGTGAAAGATCATGAAGCCCTCAGTTTAATGAGGAGATACCTGATGAAGAGTTATCTCCCAGTTGATCTAATTCCAGTGATTGCTTCATAGTTGAATAACCAAAAGAGCCAACAGAGAACGTATTGGTCCTGTATGATCCCCACGGCTAGCCACCGAAGTATGATTTTGCTCTTGGTAATAATAGTTAGTTGGCGAGTGAGCTGAGAAGAGCATTCCATTATATGTTTGGGGATATGGATGCAATGGAAAGGGGGTTCTCCGTGCTTGTCTACGTATTGACATGAACAATGATAATATACACAGAATTTAGCTAGCGTTCTGCAAAGGGTCAGGGAATGGACTGCGTAGACTCTTGCTCTTCGAGGGCAACATGATGGACATTTCAAAAGGTTGTGCAATAAGTTAGTCATAGGGAGATCTGACCAAGTTGCATTTCAGAACCGTCAGAAGGACAATTTTGACAGAATGAACACCAACAGAATAATTGATTTGGAGTTGCTACAAATGAAGATTGCAAAACAGTTTTTGCATTTGGAAGCATCGATGAATCGAAAGTTGACTTCTCTGCAAAATCAGCTGATAGAACTTAGTGTAAATCAAGTCGCAGCAGAGTCCATGGTAAGCATGAAACTAGACTTCCTTATTCAAAACCTCCAACCTTCCTCATTTATTGATCCCAAAAGGGGGAAGCAGATTCCTCAACATTTGGCACACCTCAGGAACCTCAAATCCAAATTCCATCACTCTTTGTTAAAGAAATAGCCGAAGCCGCAATGGAGAAAATGAGTGAAGAGATGGATGTCGTGGACAAGAGAAAAAAGAACAGAATTAATATGGTAAGGCAGAAATTTGGAGGACCACCAGTAGGTTTGATCCCCAAAGAAAGAAGCAATGAATAATTTGACACGCGTCTCTCTGAAAGATTTTATAAGGGGATGACCCTTGAACAAGTCTGGAATGCATATTTGGGAAAAAGGTTTGGAAGGTATTCAACTGCCTATGGAACAACCAAGTAAAGGGCAGTAGCATACTTCTAGTAGCCAAGTTAGAATTGGTGGCAGCCAAGTCCAAGGTGGAAGCAGCCAAGTCAATACTAGAGACAGAGGTAGTGAATCCTCTAGAGGAAGAGGAAGCATTGAAGCTTCCAATGCAAAAGGCAGAGTTAGGATCCTCCTGCGATGAGAGGCTCTCCCCCAGGTTGAGGTTTTAGAGGAAGTTTTCTAGTTGATCCCAACAGAAGGACAGTTGCCTGTTGGCTAGGCATTGAAGATGAATTGAGAAAACCAGAGGTAGAGGTGGCAGAAGATTGAAGAAAGCTTACACTTGTAGATTTTTTTTATACTTTATATTTCTGTTGTAAATGTACATTGTATAGATATATGTAAGTCCCTAAAAGATTATCAATAATATTGATTCTTTCTTTTCAAATTATTTACTTTCAGTGTACATATGTTATTGTGGTTTTGGCATCATCAAGGGGGAAACTGTTAGGACATTTGTTGTATAGATTTTGATGATGCTTAGAAAACTATGTATTAGGAGGTTGACACCCCAACTTTTATGTAATTTTTTCTTGTGTAATAGATAGGATTAAAGTTGACTTAAATCAGCTAAGTAGTCTATCAGAAGACTTGCTGAAGGCGTTTCAGAAGACTCGCAGCTGAGTATTAAAGATTCATCAGATTCTCAGTTGAGTACCACATTCAGAAGACTCCTAGCAGACTTGTAGTAGCTAAGTCAATGCAGAAGACTGACAGCAGTGTCGAGACAAAAGATTTTTCAAATGACTTACAACTCAGAAGACTTAAAGATCAGTCAAGTGGGGTAAAGCAGCTGAAGGATTAAGTCAACTGGATGAAATCTGTTGCACTAATTCCAAGGTGGATTTTCATTAAAGATATTGAAGTACAATGTCCAACCATAAAAATCCTAACGCATTTATGAAGGCAAAAGAGGCTTAACCAATGGTAGAGCACCTGCAAACTGCTAGATTCAGAATTTCTGCAAAAGCCAAAGAATATAAGAAAGGGTCAACATCAAAGATGCAATGAAAGAACATGCCAACTATCCAACGGTGGGTTTGAATTTGTCTATCTCTTCAATGGACAAAAATCAAACCTACACTATAAAAGCAGAGGAAAAATTCAAAGAGAAATACGACAAAAGAAAGAGAGCAAGAAATTCAAGAAAGCAAAATCTACAAAAAAAAAACCATTCTCTCTCAAGCATATATCTGAATTTCTCAACTTAATCTAGAACACCTTATCCATCACTGAAGTGAAAGATTAAAGTTGTATCAACAGTTAAAGACGAAAACTTTGTGAATACAAACTCGGGGTCTACATCGTCTTGAAGTGAAGGAGTGTAGTAAGGTTCCTATCAAACCATAAGACTAGAGATTGCAAGAGGGTTATGTGAACAAATCTTACATCAAACAGTGAGTTAATGTAGCTAGAAGAGTCTAGTGAAGAGCTAAGTCCTGGCAGTGGGCTGTGTAAACAAAGTTGCTCAGGCTGTTTATAACTTTGTATCTAAAGCCACCTGATACTTAGTGGATTCTTCATGGAGTAGGAGAAGAGTGTATTAGAGGGATTCCCCAACCCTTGAACCACTATAAATATTTGTGTCATTTAAATTCTACACTATACATTCTTGTTATTCATATTACTATTTAACTTGCTTAATAACTCTCTAAAAACACTAAGTGTTGATTGCTAAAACTCAAAAGGGTGTAAGACTTACGTTGTTTTAAAAAAAAAAACTGATTTTCTATCAGCTGAGTTACCTTATCAATAGCTCTGTCAAAAGATTGGTTGAGTGGTTAGCTCTCCTGCTAAATATAAATTTAACTGTCAGCAAGGACCACTATTTTCTTAAAACTCTCATTGAAAAATCGAAAAATTATAAAGTTTATTCAACCCCCTTTTTAGACTTTACCTTGACACCTCTTGGGACCTACAATCCTCTATTTCTGCCATCGACGACCACAAATGAGGAGAATCTCCTCCACTTTTCCTCAACTTTTGGTCATCCACATGCCTCTTTCTCTTTTCCTTCCTCTCCTTTCATTTTCTTCACTTTTAACGAGTACCACCACCGCCTCACACAACAACACCACTTTGGACGACCATCGTTCGCCGCCATTCACTACCGTTTTTTGAACTGAAGTGGAGAGTTTCATTTGGTTCTTTGTGACCCTACTCAAACCAGATCTAATCCGAAAAGGTGTGTTTCAATTTCTTTTAAAACTTTAATTTTTGAAATATTTTGTTGATTTTATCTGTTGTGGATTGATTGTTAAATATTGGGTGGTGACATGGTTAAGGTGATTAAGAATGACCTGATTGGATCTAACTAAATCTAACATTTAGATCTAATCTAAAAAAAATGAATCTGGACTTAGGATATTATACCATAATTAATTTTGTTATTTAATCTAGAGAATAACTATACTGCTTTGATATGGAGTTAAAAGAATCAAATAAAATATTATAATAATAATAATAATAATAATAATAATAAATCCTTAGTGAAAAGATAAAGTTTTTCTTCATTGTTAAATTCTATTTTGAGAATATTATACCCAAGTATAATATGCTACTGTTGACAATTAGAATCGTATGAGAAACTCTTGAAAAGACTAATTCCTGGCAAAAGTTGACCCTAATAATTCAAACTCACTTGTTGGATATATTATAAGTAATATTTATGTAAATATTCTGATATTTTAACTAGGGATGGCAATTTCGACCCGACTTATTGTTCGATTACATATTTTGTGGCAGGTTTATTGTTAATGACAACTTTCAGTGGAAATTTACAATATATATGTACACAACATATATATTTGCACATCCTTTTAAAGCATCCCATTTAAATTTTTATAGCTTTAATCTTTATTATAAACTTATGATGATATTTTTTTGTTACATAATGTATCTTTTTTAAAGACATTTTAGCAATAGTACAAAATTGTGTTCGTTAAAATTCATGTTATACTCGTATTAGTATGTGTATGCACAAATAATTAAAAAATATTTCCATTTCCTGCACATTAATATAAATACAATCATATAAAAAAAATTAAAATTATTGTGGTTTTAATTCCAACCAATTATTTTATATTCGTATTTTAACAGTACGTCTACGAGTCTATGCATTAATTAAATTCGTATTTTTGTTGAGTTTTATTATTACTTTTAAAACATATTACTAATATACTAGTGCATATTAAATGCCAAAATTTTCCAAAAATATTTATTCGATTAAATTGAATAAACCTCCTCTCTCAAGCTATCTATACAATATTAACACTTTTTATCTTCTAACTAAAAGGGTTGAACATATTGCAAAGGTATTAGTATCTAATAACAACTATCATTTGTAACAGCCAAAAAAACTATCAAATACATGCAAGTCTTTCATTACAGATATTTTATCAAAAAGGCCCCAAATCACAAAATTTGACCTATTTTACCATCCTTTCAGTTCTCGAAGATGCTCAAATTTAGTAGGCAGCTCCACCATTAATTTAATCACTCTAGTTGAATCCCATCACCTGCTAACAACCAAAAGCACCATTGTCCATGCCTAAGCACACACCGTCTGTTGCCTTTCAAGTTTCCGAGCAGCACTCACCTCTTTAACCAGAATATGGATCGTCGTTCACTACACCACCTTTGGTATACCACTGAAAAGGAAAGGGATATTTGCTCGTGTTTGAGAAATGATTAATTTCTCACCATACCATTGAGAAAGATTCACCAAAAATATATAGTGTGTTAAATCGACCAAAGTTGTTCACAAGAAAAGCTTTGTCGAGTGTGTAATTATGTGAAGTTACGAAAAATAGAAATAATCCTTTAACATAATAATCAAGTTTTGAATATGCAATTATGAATTGAGCTAAGAATTAGAAGTAGAAAACAACATCACATTAGAAAGTTGGATGAAATCAATATAAAAAATACCTAAACCATAAACCCTAAAATTATGTTATTGATAATATACTTTACCGAGGTTAATATTATTAAATTTATTTTTTAGGAATAAAAATATGAAAAAGATAAATATATGAAAATACACTTAGTTTTTTTTATAAATTACTTTTAAATTGATATGACAAAGTGAAATTGCTTATAGTTCATATGACAAAGTGAAATTCCTAACAAAGTTCAGATGATAAAGTGTAACAACTTGTGATAACCAATATTTAATTTAAGAGTTAATTAGAGGTTAATTTATGAGTTAATTTAGGGGCTAATTTAAGGGTTAATTTAGAGGTCAATTTAGGGGTTAATTTAGAGGTTAAATTAGGGGTTAATATTACCCTATAAATACATGAACATCCAACATAAATCTTTCACAATTTTCTAAAATCTCTACAATGGAAAACGAAGGACTCAGGGACTAGGACTTTTATCGTTCATTTTTCTAAATCGAATTTCTGCAATTATTATATTAGGAATTTTTATATTATTTGTTTTATTTAATGTTTCATAATTGTATTTTATTAATTGCAATATATGTCAAGAGGAAATAAATTCATACAAGTCAGGAAATAAATTCATACAATATATGTTAATAAATTTCATGCAATTTAAAAATACATCGAAGTGCAACATATCATGTGCAGGGTTACCAGGATGCCTCATGTCCAAGTATTAATCTTGAAGTCTTGTAATGGGAATTTGAGAAAATTCCTATAAAACAATCAGTGATTTGCTATTAGAAATTTCCAAGCATGGTTGTTCAATGCACATGTTCCCCAATAAGTACATGCATATATATACATGCACAATCCTCGGAATTTTAATTTAAACCATGATAGAAATGAATGCTTGAATTTAAATAAGTTCTTCATGTTGACTAGCCACACCAATGCCACAAAATGAGGCATCCCCTCTTTGAGCATGCATCGATGTTACACTCAACACCTGGTTGTTAATAAATTTCATGCAATTTAAAAATACATCAAAGTGCAACAAGTTTCAAGGGGATCATTGGTGTCTCATTGAATTGATGTCTCATCTCAATAATCCTTAATTTGGAAACGAGTTTAGAATCACAATCATAGAGGGATCATCATCATAACTACATCTCATAGGTACATGTGATTTAATACTTTATTTAATTGTGATAACATTTTTAAGATGGAAATTGCCACATAATAATTATATAAATAATATTTCCATAATATCTGGACAACCAAATTATTTGGCTAGCCAAACGCTATTTTAACAATTTTATACATTTATACTTGCATTTTAGTGTCAAATGGCTTCAAGGCGTGAAGTTTTGCATGCATCACGAATGAATTATCATTATGGTCTATTTATGATGGGACGAAGAACTTATGCATTATCTTAGAAAAAAACATGAGAATTTTAAAATATTTGGTTTCTCATGAAGAATTAGACTATATGGTGTGATTGTTTGACCTTTCAATCGTGTTCCTTTCTATTATTGGAGATGATAGAGTGAAAATAATTATTTCGTAAAATAATAAATTTTGAGAGTATGACTGGACACAAGATGAAATGTAATTCTTAAAGTTGATGTGGCAGGTTTTCAGTAAATAATGACTGGTGATTGGAAAACAAAGATAAAATGAATATTTTATTTGTTATATAATATTGTAATGATTATGGTTGATTTGATTCTTTTTATTGAAAATATAATTGATTGTGATTGATGATTGATAAATGAGAGTGAGGGAAAAGTTTATTTTTCAAAAATAAGATCTCAAATAATTGTACTTAGGACACAATTTTTTTTGGTAGCACAAATGCTACGTTTTTTTTTAAAGAGACAAACCATAATATTGTTTCAAGAATATAACATATTATAAGTAGTTCCACCCATGAAGGGAAAAATCCATACCCCCATTAAAAAGAAGACTGGGAGGAAGAAGAAACAAAACAACATGATGGGCAAAATAGTTGGTTGTTCTTCTCATATGTTTGACTTGGTATACTTCCACTTCATATCAAAGCTTTTTGACATTGTCGATAAAAAATCCCACATGGTTATGATTTTCTAGTACAAGTTGTCTGCTTGCACCGCAATCATTGAATCTGAGGCGATAATACAACCCTTCAAGTTTCTCGAGTGCAGTTTGGTCAACCCTAAAATGATGGTTTGTAGTTCACCTTCGAGTACCTACATTATTTGGCTATGGCTTCATCAAAGACACATATATGCTTCCAGTTGGAATTTCGGATCACTCTTTTAATGCCATAAACTCATTTGTCAAAATTGATACAAACATCCAATTCATACGCAAACATCCAGGTGGAGGTGCTTGCCAACTCTGCTCAGAAAACCTTGTTCCTCTATTAAGCTTTGCTATTTTCTTCATCCTAGAATTTCTATAAGTTTTTGCAAAACAAGAGAATCAACTGAAGAATTTTTCACTTATTATACAATGATTTTCATGCACAACCTGAAGACGGGTTTTCCAAATTCCCCATGCCAGCACCACAAAATCCTTATATTCTTCTTTTGGTACCTGTTTATGCAACCATTCACAAAAACATAGCGTGCAACTGGTCCAAACTTCTTTTATCAAAGGCTAAAAAATAATACATTTTCACAAATGATGAATGGCTTGACAATAAAATAAATTGAGCAAGGTACTATATTCACCATAATGACATAAAGGGCAGATGTCAGTAGACGAAATATGATGTTGGCGCAAATTAATACCAGTTGGAATAAGATATATTGAAGCATACCACCAAAAAATACGAACCTTTGGAGAGATAAAAAGGCTCCATAAGAATTGCCACCAACTTTCCAATTGAAATTTAAAACTATTCTCATGAGGATCATAAATCGGTAGCTTTCTTATACCCATCTCGAACTGTAAAAACCCTTTTATCATTAAAATTCTAATATCTTAAATCCTTGCTATTGCCATATCTAATAGGAATATCACATATGCTATCCGCAATATAACCAAGAAAACCCTTTCTTTCATTTTTTTTGACTAAGAGAAAGATTGAAAGGGGACCGAACAACCACTAATCTGCTCCTCTACGCCCCTACAGTAATCTAACCGGAGAAGCTCAATGTTGCTAACGAGGCTTTAACCCTAATTTCACCATCAACCTTTGGGTCTTCTGATAAAATCCACATCCCATCTACCATTTCTAATAAGTTTGAATACTCGTACATCAACATGCAAATTTGGTGTATAATAAGGGATTAGGTTAGCAAGACTCGGAACCCACTTATTCGCGAAAATCCTAATTGATTCGCCATTTCTTACACGCCAATACATCCCGAGTTGAGCAACTGCCTACACCAACACAATGTTTTCCAAATAAATGACGCTTTATTTCCAACTGGAGCCTCAATGAAATCAACATGACGAGAATATCTAGCCTTTAGAATTCGACTCAGAAGTGTTGTTGGGTTTCTAATAATTCTCTGTAGTTGCTTCGCAAGAAAAGCCTTGTTGAACGCCCCTAGTTTGCGAAAATCCCATTTCTCCATGGCATTTAGGAACACACAATTTATCCCAACTTGTCCATTGCAATTATTTCCGGCCATTATCCATGCCCTACCAAAAATGAGCGCATACTTTTTCAATCTCCACACAAACATATATAAGAATTTTCAAACACGATATGACGAATGTAGGGATAGCTTGGAGAATGGATTTATTCTTTGCCTTCCACCAAAAACACCTTACTTCGCCATTCTTGTATCCATTTGCGTACTTATTCTTTTAGATAATTAACTTGAAGCTTCTATCAAAATGGTTGGAAGGCCCAAATAAAGGTCATAGCTTTTGACAACTGAGATAGTAAAGATCTGTTTAATGGCTTCTATAATTTCTGGATTTGTGTTCGGACTAAACGACAGAGCTGACTTCTCAAAATTAGTTAATTGGCATGACGCCAGCTCATTTTCCGTAGGCAATTCTTAAGTTGTTCATTGTTATACTTTGAAACACCGCAAAACACCAGGTTGTCATTGCAAAAATAGATGAGTACAGAGATGACACTCCTTATGCAATTCAAGTCATAAAATTGCGTGTATTTTTCATTTTTCGATCATAGATGAGAGAGCTTGCACACAAATAATAAATAAATATGGCGAGAGAGGGTCTCCTGTCGAATACCCCCGGATTGAATAAGGCTTCCAATAAGCTCCCCATTCAAAGCAAAATTCAAAGAGACTTTCTCGACACATTGCAAGCCTCGCAAAACCCATCTTCTTTATGACTTCTTTTAAGAAGACCAACTCCACCCGGTCATAGGCCTTAATCATATCAGGTTTTAAAGCCCCGTAATCACTTCCACTTTGCAAGATAATGAGTTGTGATTTTGTAGCTAAAAAAAAAATCACTTCCACTTTGCATGTGGTTCCTCATCCAATGAAGACATTCAGAACCTAGAATAATATTATTAGATATGGATCTATCTGCTACGAAAGCACTTTGTGTTTCATCAATGACCTGACGTAGTACCTTTTGAAACTGTTTGATAAGCAGTCTGGCCACAATTTTATAAGACACATTGTATAGACCAATAGGTCGGAAATCCTTCGTCTAGCAAGGGTTCCACACTTTTGGACTCGAGTGATATTTGTGTTATTCAAATCCTTAATGGGGCGGTTGCTATTTTACAATATCTAGGACGACTTTAGTTATGTACTTATTTTTGGCCCAATAATATTCCAATAGGCGGCATACCAATGATACTATCATTTTTCCATCAGTACATCACTGGGGCTTTATTATGCTACGAATTTTTTTGACAAGCACGCACAGGCGTAGTTGTTTCAAGGGTTAAAAAGTAATTTTAACAAGCTTACCCAGCAATTCCCCGTTCGCCCCAAATAAAACCCCAGACCCACCCTCAATATTCCCTCCTCAGCATGGCCTCAGTCACTGTGGATTCCACCCCAACCACCGCAGACGGTGGCTCTCTCCGATTGGATTCAATTCCCATTGTGGATCTCCGGTTTCTCTCCCAATCGGAACTCTATTCCCTCTCACTCTGCTCTTCCTCCGCCTTTGACCCCCGCCGCTGTGATGACGTCGTTGTCCCAAACATTGATCGCTCCGTCTTCAACGAGTCTGCTGGCTCCCGAAAACAGACTTACTCGCGCCTCCGCCTCGCCCCTTCCTCCTCATCCTCTTCCGCCACCCCTCGCCGCCGCACTCCCCACCTACGTTCCACCGCCTCCACCTTTGCCAATATCAATAATTCTGACCCAGAAAATGCCGAGAATGCCCAAATTGTTACTCTTCTCAAGCAATTATTCGTCAAGGACATGGACCCTAGGGAATTGGTCTCAGTTAAAATAGATTACACACATTCCCTACCTCCACAACAACTTTCATCACCGCCCCCCTCATCCCCATCCAATGTGGGTCTTACAGGCCACAAACGGAAGCGTGGCCGCCCTCGTAGGAATGAAGTCTTAGGGATTGAACAAGAGTCAGCCGTGGAGGTTAATGTTGCTGCTGTCAATGGTGCGGATGGGTTTTCCTCGCTGAATGAGATTGTTGTGCTTGAGAATGTGGAGGAGAGAGACAGGGAAATCTTGAACGCGGATGGAGTGGCCGTGGATTTGGTGGCTTTGGGTGTTTTAGAGCATCCGTATTGGGAGGAGATTAGTCGCAGGACCCAAGGGTTGGGGACTGAGGAGGAATTGTTGGGTTTTTAAAAGGGTTAAATGGGCAGTGGGGGAGTAGGAGGAAGAAGAAGAGGATTGTGGATGCTTGTGAGTTTGGGACTGCACTGCCGATTGGTTGGAAGCTTTTACTCTCTGTCAAGAAGAAGAATGGTCACGTGTGGTTGTATTGTCGTCGCTACATAAGGTTCACTTTTAGTCTTTGATTGCTGTTATCTATCCATAATAAATTCATTATGGTAATCATTTCTTTTTATGCAATTAGGCAGGACAGTTGTGTTACTGTTTGTGCGAAGTTTCCATGCTAATTTTGGTGTTCTTTTTTTATTTCAATAGTGGAGTACTAGGGTTGTATTGCTGCCTGGGAGGAACCATTGGTGATCCATGGGGCGTTTTCCTTGCACATTATTAAGGAATATAAATTTGCACTAGGAATTAGGTTTTAGTACAATTGATTCTGGTGATGGGTGATGTTACACTACATCTAGGATGATTCGTGCTTCGCATAGCTAATTTGTCACCTGAACGCCAAAAATTCATAGCATTGTAGGGAGCAAGTTGGTAATCTATGCTAGTATATAATCAGAGGAAAATTCATCTTCTGGAAATTTGGGTTAGCGCATCTTGTGAGTGATGGCTCGAAACAGATTATGAAAGTAATGGCCTTTTTAAAGCACTTGTATTATTGTGTACAGAAATAAGTTTTATATGGTTAAGAAAGTTGTGCCTTGCAGTATTCATTTCTTACACCAACACATATGTTAAAGAGCAACACAGGTTGCAACTTCTTACAGCCACTTTCTTGCCCAATTCATGCTTCTATTATATGCACCGATGCTAATTCTCTGGAAATGCACCATCACCCTTGTAAAAATACTGAAAATGGTTTGAACTTTTTAATAGAACTTTTCATTTAATAGAACTTTTCATGTACTTCTACTAGCAACAACCAGGTATTTTGTTAAGTGCTATGCTAAATTATTGTTTAGTGCCTCACAAGATTCTTGACACTAAGGCACTATAAATTGCTACCAAAATTAGCTATTCGTATTATACGGCCGTCCTTTTGAAGTGATTTTGTTTTTTCGCTGAGCAAGATGGGAAAGTGTTGATGTAGTTAAGTGAAACATGATAGAGAAAGCACCTCCTTTTCTCACGGCTTTAATTAGAGGGGAGCTGGATCCACATTACAAATATCCTGACATTGGACTTGTTTCATTGAAGTAAATACTGGAGAAGATAAGAAATCTTATTCAAAGGAAAAAGCCCAAGAAAGGTACCTTAAAGTTGCATCTGGATGGGGGCTGTTATGAATGGATCGACTTATTGTTAATAATAGAAGTTTCATGTGTAATGAACCTTCTCTCAAGAAATCTTCAAGGAGTGCCTCTTACTTATGACACTCCTTAAGCTTAGTCAGCAAATCCGACAATGTTAACTGGTTGTTTTTTGACCCTACTGATGTGATATCTAAGAAGGCATACAATTACTTGTAGATTTATTGACCTTAGGTGTGTTGAGAATGGAATTGGGATATCCAATCGCTCATTGAGTTGCCACCTAAACTAAGTTAAATGACGCCAAGACGGATAATATATCTTATAATAAGATTTTGTGGAAAATTCAATTTCCAATTAAAAGAAATTCTTACTTATTCAGATTACAAGGCATATTGATAGGTGTAGATTAGGTCTCGTTACACATTAGGTTGTAAAATAATATACGGTATTGTTGCAGCTTCTGACTCATTTAAAATACCTTTTTTGCAAACTTCTATTTGCACTAACCACAAGGGTTCAAAAGTGTAACGACCGGGGAAGTGGGTTTCATGTCTTCCCCCACACTCGAACGCAAGACCTCCAGGCTAATGGGTTCGAGTGTGGGAGAAGGCATGAAACCCACTTGTAGAGGTGGGAAGTCCATGAGTGCGACGTGGATGGAAAGCCCAAAGGGAAATGTTAAGGAAAAGGCCTGTTTGGGATAGCCCTGGTCGTTACAAAAAGCATAATGCAATTCTCTTTCTCATTTCACCCTAAAGTTGCTTAAGAGTTTTCAGTTCTTGTTGAAAAGAAAAAAGTAAGCCTAAATGAAAAGTTCGATGTTTGCCTAGCACTATGAGAACCAGAACATATACCAAATACTGAAGCAAAGTATTTTCTATTATCTTTCTTGTCCAGAAATCATTTTTTATAAGAGGTGCAATCGCATTTGGAAATCAGAAGAACTTGTCACATAGTAGAGTATGACAGCAGTTCCAGATTTATGGTTCCTTGCAATTTAAAAGCCAAGCAACGTCAAACATTCATGATTGGTAAGAAAATTTGGTACGATTACTTTGCCAATCATTGCTTTAACAGATGTCCGATTTCTCTTATTAATTTTAACATAAGATAGATTGTTATGTAGCATTAGTGAAACCTTAAACTGGTCTATTTAGGAGCGACTTGCTAACTTCCTGTGGGTATTTTTCATCCTAATTTGGTAACTGGATGGTTTGATCAGGTCTCAGCTGCTTGTTTTGGCGTCACATTTACTGAATGTGAAGGCCAGTCATGAGTTAAATGCAAAAGAAGGTTATTTCATTTTAGAGAGATATGTAGGGAACATTCCTGTTAGATTGAGTTCTCAAAATATGTTTCTCTCTTACATGACCAACACTTTTGAGGACTTGCCTGACCTGTACTCAGATTAGGTAAAAGTTGAATCATGCTAACCTGATACTTAAAGACTTAAATTAAAGACTATATTTTCAGTTTGGGAATGGAAAGGGTGATCAAGTTGTCTCAGGTCGTCTCAAGGGCGGTGCATATCAAGTTCACAGTTATTTGTCTTTGATTCATATGAACTGTTTGGGCAATTAAATGACTTCTTTATTTTCCTTACCTTTTTTCATAGGCATGGGTTGTGAGGATGTATTTTTTTCAAGCAGCAATTAAACTTGTAATGATATAGGGTGGTCAAGCACTAGGACATGCTTGCGGGACCGTGTAGGGGGGTGGGGGTGGGGTGGGGGTGGGGTGGGGTGGCGGAATTAGTCATGACTATGATTTTTTCCTTTTCTGCATCTCTCCTGCCCCATCCTTTGACTCCTGCAGGGCTATTTCCTTTTATCATTTTACTCCTTTGGCTCCTTTTTTTCTTGTTGATTAATCAAACAATACGGAAAATGTATTATTTAGGAATATTATGGAAAACATCTGCAAATGTTAGAGTAAGTATCTTTATTGCAGTAAAATCTCTTAACTGCTGATATTTTGCATTAAAACAAGTCTCATGCTTGCCCAAACGTGCACTAATACCATCTGGAGCCATTGTTTCTGCCTAAACTTGGCAGCCTGAGGGAAGACAAATATTTCTGGAGTCGTAGCATTGTGAAAGTAGTGCATGGAAACTGTTGAAGTTCTTATGCTTAATTTGGCAACTCTACTCAGGCATCATTAAACTAATAAATGGCAGTACTAAGATATCATTTAAAGTCAATAATTTGGAATCATTTAAATTGATTTTGTTATTCAAATAGTTTCTACTTTTCCCGCAACTAATTTTAGGAAAGTATGTGAATGATATGTTAGTTCTTTTGTCCTCTTTATTTGGAGTTAGTAGATTCTGGCCCTACTGCTCTTCGGAAATGTGGTCTGTTGTGCTGGGATAGTAGTTCAGCTGGGCGCCAGTTCCCAGCAATGTCAATTTTGTTGTATTGAATATGTTTATTCCTATTTTGCTCATTCCAGCCCCAGTGGACTGCATTTGGTGTCATGCAAGGGAGTTTCTTCATATTTACTCTCTCTTCATGATGTCCATGATTCAAATCTGCATAGCTCTGCTCAATATAATGAGATTGTCAATGATGAGGATAAATTGACTTCTGTCACTGTAAGTTAGCTTGGTTTCGCCATTTCCCTTTTTTGTTTTCTTTTTTTCCTCTCTCTCAGTCCTTAATTTTGTTTACGTATATTTTGGATTTGATCATTGGGGAATGTTACAGATTTCAGGTCTTGCTATTGGGGATGACGACATAAAGGAAAACCTAGTTTCCCATGTTTCATCACCTGCTTCGGGTTCCACATCTGGTAATCATGAGAAGCAAGTTGAAATAAATGCTGGGATTTTGCCAGAGGGCAGAGTAGGGGAACTTTGCCATTGCCACAAGTGTAATATAACTTTCATGGAGAAAGATGAATTATTGCAACACCAATCATCTCTTCACCGGAGAAACAGATACAAAATTGGTATGCGCATTACTGATGGAGTGATAATTAAGGACGGAAAATATGAGTGCCAGTTCTGTCATAAGACATTTAATGAAAGGCATCGGTACAATGGTCATGTTGGTGCCCACGTGAGATACCAAGCAAAGACTACTGGAGAATCACCAGCTGAGCCTGTTGATCCCTGTTCGTTTGGTAAGTTTCCTGTTGGAGATAGTATGACGAAAACATCATTAAAATCTGATAATGTTGTGGAAATTTGTAATGCTATCACTAATAATGGGCTGAATATGTGCTCATCTGGCAACAAGGATAATGAACTTGTTGGAGAATTGAAGGAAGCTAATGGCAACATAAAAGCTGTTAATGAAGCTACTGGTGTAGTTACTGAAATATCTCCTTGTTCAGTTGCTGAGGTTCTATTCTCTGGCAACGAGAACAAAAGTTTCCATGAGGATGCACATGTCAATCATTGTGCTGCTGAAATTATTGATGATGCTTCCAGTATGCAAGTGAGGTCTGGAAACTGTTCATTGCCTCTCGATGACGGAACATGTGGCATTATCAATGGTAATGGTAGTATGATTGAGAAATCGACTTCCATAGAGAAGCCCGAGCAAAGTATGATATATAAAAGTAGTTTACTAGATTCAAATGATCATGTGGAAGAATGTGATGTTGCAAATAATGAACATATTTGTCCGACAAGGAATGAGTTCAAACTTGATAGTGACAATTTTGCAGTTAACGGATCTGTATTTGATTTTTTGGAAGTCATGGTGACCAGAACACAGATTTAGCTGTCAGTGTAAAGCAACAGAGTGATTTCGATTACTTGCCTTGTAATGGTACTAGTGAAAACACATCAACTTCTGGATCAATGGCATCTAAACTCACCAAAGATCCTAAAATCAGCACGCTGGCCACAGCTTATGAGAAGGCATGTATGGAAGACAATGTTTCTCATTTGATAGGTAAGTACAAAGTTTATGAAACACACAGTTTTGGAACATGTGAGAGATGTAGTTCTGGAGAATGTACTAACGGCGTGAGTAGGCATGAGGAAATGCAATTTGGGATCCATTCAGTCATTCCACCTTGGAATGAGCATGAAAATGTGTCGAAAAAGGATGACACTGAAGCACTCGCTTGTCTGTTAAAGGAGCCTGGATCTCACAACACATCTAAAAACAGGTTCATGGCTTTATCTGGTCATGAAAACATGTATAATTATGAAAAGGATGATGATGGAGTTTGCCGAAGAAAAATGGACGTAGCCGACTTTAATGATTTTCAAAATATTGAAAATGGTGAATCAAGTTATCCTTTCAGCACCAGTCATGCTGTATTGAATTCCAGTTCCATTACAGGAACTGAGCAGGGTAAGAAACTTGGACTTTGCTCGGCTCTTACGTCTGCAACTGATAAACGATTTTTTAAAGAAGATAATATGATTAGGGTATCCGATGATGCCATGGATGAGCACAAACAGGAGCCATCTGGGGGTATATTACTTAGTCAGTCTGGTGTTTCAGAAGTCCCCGACGATGAATTTACATTGAATAAGATCTATGATACCCCTGCTCATCCCTCTAAACTCAACAATATTGAAAACACTGGAAAACATGAGCTAAGCCTTTCATTTGGTAAGCTTCAGACAGAACTGTGCACAACTTCTAATAGGGTTGAACAAGAAATTTATCAGGCAGATACTGTTAACATTCAATCTGTTATCCATAAAACATATGGTGATCAAACACATTTGAGTATAAGGAATAGTAGTGTACCTGGTGATCAAACACATTTTAGTATAAGAAATAGTAGTGTACCTGGTGATCTGAAACAAGGTATGCCTTTTGAAATTGATTTACCCAATTCATCCTTCAACAACAGAACACACGAACTTGGCAGTTGCTTTGACGTGTCTAACCCTGGAGGGAAGTGGAATGAAACCAGAGGAAGCAAGATAGGAATTTCTGGTCAAAACATTATGGTTGGTTTTGGGAGCAGCATCTCACAGTCTGGTGGGTACGTCACAGCTCATGGCTCTGGGAGAGCTGGTCATGAAAATGTGTTTCAAGGTTGTTTTGATGCTGCTTCAGGTCCACAGATACCATCATCAAGCTATTTTCATATTTTTAGCCTAACATCAGATAAGGTACTTCTCAAGAATCTTCAATGTGAATATATGATGGATAATGTAGTCTTAGCATCCAATTGACTAGAATCGAGCATTTGATCTTATATTTTTCCTAAAGCTATGGTCTTTGTAAACATAAAGTAGACATTGATATAGTACAAAATAAGAGGAATTTGGCTTAGTACAAAATAAGAGGGAATTTGGCTAAGTTAATTAAACAACTTATAATATACTGCTTCTTGTAAGATGTTTTTGGAGTTTATAAGATGCTAGATCTCTAAGACTTCTTATAAAATGTTTAATAAGCTTATAAGCTCAGCCAAAAACTCTAGAAATACTACCTTTGTCCAGAATTTAACGTTCAACTGCTGATCAGTAGTCAACTTGACATTTTCTGTAAATACAATATCGAATAATTAGTTTATTTTGAAATATTTTAACGAAGATGAATACTCGTATCATCCCTGAAGGATGTTTGATTTTCTATTTTAATTTTTCATGTATAAACATTTGTGTAATTCCCTTATTTAAATCTGGTAACATTTATTTAAACGTCGTTGCCATAGGACAATGGTCTTACATATGAAAAGAAGCTTTATATGGATGTAATCCAAGAATAAAAGTTGAAGTAAAACTGATACCTTTGTTTCTGCAAGAAAATTTCTTTTGCTCTCTTTGTAATGC
This sequence comes from Rehmannia glutinosa, assembly GCA_016081115.2. Classification (NCBI taxonomy): domain Eukaryota; kingdom Viridiplantae; phylum Streptophyta; class Magnoliopsida; order Lamiales; family Orobanchaceae; genus Rehmannia; species Rehmannia glutinosa. Next base: position 41,136,654 of record CM071928.1, on the reverse strand, counting down.
AATGATAAATCTGTAGATACGGTCTTAATTTATGGAGTTAATCATGTGGCTAATATAAATTCCATTATGTTATAATGGAATGTCTTGAATGTGTAAATCTTTTTTTTTTTTGTTATTTTGAAGTTTTACCTATGCTAAGAAAGTGGAAAAGTTTGACTTTTCGTCTTTCTTGGAAAATGCCAAATATGCCATCCTTTATGAGACAGATATAGTAACATCAATATGCTATGCTTGAACGGTATCATATTTGCTAGAAAATCAATCTAGTAGATCGTAAGAAGATAGTTTGATTTTGTCCTAGTTAAATACTAGGCATTCAATTGTTGAGGTAGGGTGTATAAAGCTTCAGAAAATTGTAAAAGGTCTTCCTCTATCTTAGTTACACTTTAGGCTGCTTTTGGTTGCCAATAAAGCTTATTAGGTAAATGCAGGACATTCGTTGTTCTTCTCCTTGAGCATTTGTTATATGAAAGTTGTGGCCCCATTTTATTAAGGGATCATCAAACCTTTCCCACAAAATCATCCTGTGGAAGTGGTGGTTGGAAATGAGTTATGGAAAAACCATTACTACTTGTTTGTCCTTTTCCTCTTGTTCCCAATGTGTTCTATACCATTTATTATATTCGGTATCCTTTCTATATTTAAAATTTCTAATTAATATACCCATGCCCTGAAAAATAAATGAAAGATTTTAGACGTCAAAGTTAATGTTTTTCTTCCCCAGATCAGTTCTGTGAATGCTATCCAAATCTTTTAAAAAATTCATGTTTGTGAGGGAAAGAACATCTCTTGAGACTCAAATATGACACTTAGATAATAACTACAATTCTCCATTTCTCCTAAAAGCAGCTGGACTTGTGTTCTTCATTCTAAAACTAATTACTCTTACTTACCAATTGCTATCTCTAATGTTAAGAGTGTTAATAATTCTTGTTTCCATTATTTGATTGGAATTGGTTAACCATACTATAATTTCCTGAAGGCTCGTTTTTCTTGACTTTGAAAAACCACTCTTTTTTCTTGACTTTCTCCAGCTTTGCCAAGGCTCGTTTATTTTGCAATTTTTAACATTTTTAATATCACTTGTTAGTTAGACTGTTACCCTTTTATTCTTTTGCCTTTTGTTTCACAGATGTAATTAGAATGCGACATTGTTTGATTCAAAATCAACTTGTGTATTGGATATATGTTGTTTGTATGGGTTTTTTAGTTCTCCACAATTTGTCTCAGGTAGACTCGCAACAACTTGTGTAATTAAGTTGAGTTCTCTTTGTTTACTTGTCTAATTGTAAGAGGAAATGTCCATATTACACTCCTCGGCTTTCTGCATAATATCATAGTTCAATCCTTTATGTGATATGTGCTTCTCTCTCTCTCTCTCTCTCTGCTTTAAAGTCTTTAATTCCAAAAGATTGATCACCCTTTCTTTCTAGTTTTGCTATATTTATGCCTTCTCAATATGCTTATGTGGGCAGGATAAAGAAGGTCTATTTGGTGTGAATAAGAACTATGACATTCACACTGACATGTTGAGGCCAGGTAGAACCGATCCTGTAGAATACAGTTTTATGGGCGAGCAAAGTTCAAACACCTCACCTGGAGAATCCAAGATTTTCTCATATAGTGCAGATATGGAACAAGGATTAGATCCCTCATTTTGGCTAGGAAAGGATGCTTTGATGCCAAATGCATCTCATACAAATCAGGTTCCATTGGTTTGTGTTTGGTGCAGAAACGTGTTCTTTCATGATCCGATTCAAGCTGGAATCCAAACAGGCGCAATAGGTACCATGTGTTCATCTTGCAGTTCAAGAATTCCTGGCCAGTTCAATGTGCTCTAGAGTGCCTAGCCCGGTCATTCCTTTTCTAGAGAAAATGTTTTCTGTCGCTTTTCGTTTTTTTTTTTTTCATTTCAGCAAGAATCCATTACTATTTTTGCAGGTCGTACAGGATTGTTCTTAAAATAAGGAAAAAGAAGATTTGATTGCTTTTGAAAGAATAAGCAGAATCTCCCAGTGGATGGATTTTTTGGCTGTCAAGTTCTTGAGCCGCAAAATCAAAGAATTTCATGTCATGAAAGCTGCAATCTGAATTGTCCCATGGCTAAGGGTTGGTAGATGGGTCTAATGTGTTCAAATCCCAATTCACCCACTTCTTACGCTATTGTTATTTTTTATAATTTATTTTTGTTTAATTTTTAGACCTTCAAGTTTCAGTAAGACATTAAAAATAAAATTTATCTGGAAGATATCTCCACTGGAAGTTCTGTTGGATAACTATTTTATCTAAAAGCTTTTAGGACGGACTTCAGTAAATTTATGATTCAGTGATATAGTGGACATTCGGAGTTGTGGAATAAAAATTGGCGAAATGGTTTTCAAAAATGAACAATAAACTTTCTTTTTATGGGAAACTTGAAATTTCATTTGTAGTTTATGGTTGGAAATTAATTTTTTATATAATAAAAGAATAATAACAAAAACACATCTGAGGTTTGATTTAATTACAAAAAGAAAAAAACAAGCCAACTTCTAAACTTAAAGCCACCCTTCCTTTTTGCTATGTCCGACATTTTGCAACTTGTGTTAGTTCAACTAGCAATTTACTAACAAAAATTGCTGATGTAATCAAAAAATTAACGGGTCTCTTTTGTAGACAAAAATGCCCGTTGGGGCTATTTGTTATACATTTTATTTTAGAGGGTTGAAATTGTTATAAATTCATATTCATTAATATCATAATTGTGATGTAAAGAAATGTCAATTATAATTAATTTTACACCTTAATTATCTTAGACTAATTATTACCCACTCGTGGGCCTAACTATCTTTTCTTTCTTATTTAGAATCCATAATTTGTGGGTCTAATTATTTAGTGTGTCTATTTATATTTATTTTGACTTGTCCATTTTTAAAATAAAATTACTCACATACCCTTTTTACCTGTTTAAAAAAATAAAAATAAAACTGAAAATATCCTTCAAATTTGAACCATTAAAAAATAGGGCCCAACGATTGGGATTGTCCTCGCGTACTCACTCTAAGGATCCAAATCTTATATATACATAGAGGGGCTGAGTTATATGAGTCCAGTACCCTAGGGTAAGAACATAGAGATACATCTTGTCCGTCTATCTCTTTTAATACATAATCCATATTAAACCTCTTTTATCTATATTTCTTACCTAATTGGGTAATTATAAATTGTTAAGGGTAAATCAGTCAACATAAGAAAAATCAAATTACATGATAAATGGGCGGTTACTATTTAGATATTGAAAAAAATTGATTATTCTCTCACCCCTACTTATATGCCTTGTACCGAAAAATCATGTCCAATTAACGTGGAAATAAATATCTATACAACAAATCAAATTGTTCATCTTTTCTCTCACCTTCAACTTTGTAATCCCTTATACCCAGAAAATTGCACATAATCGTGGATTATGCCCGACTAAGAAAAGATGCAGCAAACTGTACTAAAAGAAATTCAGAATCACAGCAACATAAACATCCATATCTTCCAACCTTCCATATCTAATTATTGCAAACATATGAATCAAAACTCACGAACCGCAAAATAATATCATCGACATCTATCAAAAATGGACGAGGTTATATGTGAAACATCAAATGAAACGGGTAATCCTTTTGCTTGTGTTTGCAATATATATTCCCTATTTTTGCATACGAATCAATAACAAAACTACTAAAATAACAAAACTTCAACCCACCTTATTATGATTCATGAGTTTAATTCATTAGAAATAATTGGAGAAAATTGCACTTTTGGTCCCACCAGATTATAGGAGTTGCACTTTTGGTCCCACAATTTGCATTTTTGGTCCCAAACGATTTTTTAAGCACAATTAGTCCCATATGATTCAAAAGTTGCAATTTTAGTCCCAACACTAACGGAAAAGTTAACTGGCCGTTAACTCTATTCTTACGGGACCAAAAGTGCATTTTTTCCGAAAATTAACTAAAAAAAGAAAAAAAAAATCTGAAAAACTATCAAACAATTTTAAAAATTATAACAAAATTTTAAAATTATTTTCAATTTATTAAAAAAGATATAAAAAAGTCCAAAAAAAAATTAAAATCTAAAAAATAAAATATATAAAATATGATGATTTGTTTAAAATAGTTGAAATTATTTTCAAATCCCAAAAATTACAAAAACAAGAAATGTGAAAATTGTTTAAAAAAAATTATACATTGTTTTAAACATCTAAAATTTATTTAAAATATTTTAAAATTCTAAACTAAAATAAAAACTCAATATTATTTTCAAAAAGTTTCTTTGAAAAATAAATGATGTTTCAAAAATCTAAAATCTGGAAAATTTTCAAAAAATCTGAAAAATGGATTAAAAACTGGAAAATACTGAATTTTAAAAACATTGATTTTTACAAAACTAAAATTATTTAATGAAGGGTAAAAACATTGATTTTTACAAAACTAAAATTATTTAAAAAATATAAAAAATTAACGAAAATACTGAATTTTGTTTTAAAAAATCCAAAATTTGTTCAAAAGTCTTCACATTATTTCAAAATCAGTATATTAAAATCTGATAGCTTTTAAAAAAACTTCCAGAATTTTCTAAAACATTTTTGAAGTTTTAAAAAGTGTTTTTTATTTTTTTATTTTGGAATTTAAAATATTTTAAAAATTTAAAGTAAATGTCAATTTAAAAAATAAGATTTATAATTATTTTCAATAATTTCCACATTTTATTTTTATAATTTTTTGGATTTTAATATAAATTCCATTTTTACTATTTTTGTTATTTTAAATAAATTATCATATTTCTAGATTTTAATTTTTGGATTTAAAAATATTTTTGTATTTGAAAAGATGTAGAAGAAAATGGAAATTATTTTTGGACTTTTTTTTATTTCTTTTTTAATAAATTGAAAATAATTTTAAATTTTTGTTTATAATTTATAAAATTGTTTGATAAATTTTCAGATTTTTTTTTCTTTTTTTAATTAATTTTCGAAAAAAAATGCACTTTTGGTCCCGTAAGAATAGAGTTAACGGTCAGTTAAGTTTTCCGTTAGTGTTGGGACTAAAATTGCAACTTTTGGGACCAAAAATGCAATTATGGGACTAAATGCGCTTAAAAAAAATCGTTTGGGACCAAAAATGCAACTATGGGACCAAAAGTGCAACTCATGTAATCTGATGGGACTAAAAGTGCAATTTTCTCGAAATAATTGAAACTTGGTCATATAGTTTGTTTTTTTGGTTGCTTATTTATTATCAAATTACTGCATATGTGGTAATTTTTGTTGCTTCTTTAGTTTATAATTATTGCTCGGTTAGTATTTCCCATAGCCGACTTATTACTATTTTATTGCTTCTTTAAAATTGCATGTATCCATATTTGGTTGCTTATTTGTTATCAAATTATTGCATATGTGGCAATTTTGTTGCTTCTTTAGTTTACAATTGTTGTTCGGTTAGTATTTCTCACAGCCGACTTATTACTATTTTGTTGCTTACTTAAAATAACATGTACGAATATTTGGTTGTTTATTTATTATCAAATTGCATATATAGTATTTTTTGTTACTTCTTTAGTTTAGAATTGTTGGTCACTTAGTATTTCTCATAGCCAACCTATTACTATTTTGTTGCTTCCTTAAAAGAGCATGTACATATATTTGGTTCCGGGAGAATGGATGTTTGATCCTATTTTATTTCTCCTACATATTTTTGATAGCTGCCTTTTTATTTTTTTCCTTGCATACTTAGTACGACTTTATTGCTTCATGAGTACAAAAAATATTGCACATTTAGTTTTACGATCACATTACATGTAATCTGTATATTCATATTTATAATATTACTAATTATTGTGCGTAAAATGTGTTTTCTAGTTGTTGGTTGCATGCGTATTTTATTATGTTGCTTATTTAGTTTAAGCCGATTGCATAGTAGGTAATAATTTTTTTCATTTATGATGTATGTATTGCTTATTTATTGTTATAATATTGCATAATTATAAATAAAACTTTGCTATAATAGATTATTTCAATTTCCCGCATGGGCTATTTGATACAATTCAAGAGCATTTATAAATATCGCCGACTCAACAAGATATTGGGTATCCAAATGTGATTAGAATAAAATATATCCCGAGGAGGAATGCCATTTAAGCAATTAGGTGATAGTGTACAATTCTCTACCTAAGCCTTTAGGGTTCTATCACGGGTTATTGGCGTGAGAAAAAGTACCACCAAAAGGTTTAGTCATGGTTTGATACGTCTCCAATATATTGTTTGCAATAGAAAAGGGTTCGAAAATATTATTAAATGGAATAAAGCTAAAAGCGACGATGGATGATACGAGAGAGATTCAAAAATCGGACAAAGATATTCACGATTAGATGTTTGATATTTCCCGAAACAAGCAAATAACAAAGGGAGCGGGAGTTAAGTAAGCGATCAATTCAAAGTCGAAAAAAAAGCTACCAAAGCGAGCAAGAAGCTAAAGAGACAGTGTGGAACATGTGGAGAAGCCGGTACTCATAACTAGAGTCGCAATGGCGGGGCGGCTGGCCCGACCTAAGCCAAACGGGCCATTCTAGAAAATCGGTTGGGGCCGGGACCAATTTTTTTCGGGCCTCAATTTTCCTAGCCTTGACCCATCTACGGGCCATCGGGCCAAACGAGCCCAAGTCTAAATATTAAAAATATATATAATTTTACATTAAAAATTAAAAATTAAAACATTAATACACACTAAAAAAGAAAAAAAAAAAACCAAACAAAAATTCACATGAAGTGGTGAAAACGTGAAAACGAAAAGTGGAAGTAGTTAATAATATATATTATTGATTGTTATTTTAAATATAAAAAAAACATGAAGTAGCAGATTACTGAAAAGTTGAAACGTGAAAACTGAAAACTGAAAATCACTACTCACTAGCATAGTAGCATTTGCATGAGGCAGTGGCCAGTCCAAGGTAATAAGTATGCTCAATTACCAATTTTTTCTTTTTTTTTCCTTGGACCGGGCCAGCCCGAAAAATACAGGCCATTTTGGCCCAAGCTCGATCAGCCCGACGGGCCTATTGGGCTGGGCCATTTAGGCCCAAATTTTTTCGGGCCTTCATAAAAAGACCCAGCCCAGCCCTAAATGCGGGCTGGCCCGTCGGGCCGGGCCAATTTTGCCAGCTCTACTCACAACAGTAGGACATGCACCAGACAAGTGTGAATAAGTTGTCAAACACTCCTAATAATATCGAATTTTGTTTATTATTTACGATTATTAGTAACTAAAACAAATAATAATGTTGTCAACGTTTTTTCTAATGCTTATTTAGTTACATATTTTTGCATATTTTGTAGTTCCAAAGGGGTGTGAGTAAAGTCTAGGAGGGGAAGGAGGACTGAATAGACTTTGTCAAATTTTTGATTTTAAGCACAATCAGAGTTTTTACAAGAAAATAGCTATGTCTCTTGAGAGACAGCTGGGCCAAACTTCTGCAAGAGAGATAACCACTCAACAGACTCTGAGAAAGCTGTTGATAGAGTAACTCATCTGAATGAAGTTAGCTTTTAAATTCAGTTTTCTTGATTTTTACAGTAGAAGTCTTTACACCCTTTTTTAAGTTTGTTTACCAACACTTATATTTTAGGTTTGTTATTATTAGTTGGATAGCGAATATAATGCAGGTAAGTAAATGTGCAGAATTTAAATGACACAATATTTTATAGTGGTTCGATGATGGGGTAATTCCTCTACTCCACTATTCTCCTACTACAGGAGGAATCCACTAAAGTAACGGTGACTTTATTACAATAGTATAATAGTTCGAGTTAGCTTTGATCACACAACTGGCTATGCTCACGAGATTCAACTCTTCGTAAGGCAGCTGCCTCACTACTTTAGCTCTTCAAATCTTCAGGACTTGATCACCCTGTCCTCATTCGGATTTGAAACATGTTCGAACTAGAACCTCACTATATCTCCTTCACTCTTGGAAATATAGACCCCTTTTTGTCTTTAAACAAAATGTTTCCTCTTCAACTTGAAGAACAACTTCTGTCTTCTACAAATATGTGTTGGATAAAGTATCTTCAAATATTGGCCTCAGGATGTAAGAATTTCTTTGCTTGAGAGAGTATTTGCAGATTGCTTGAATGCTTGAATATTTGCTCTCTTGTGTCACGTGCCTCTCTCTGAAAATCCTTATCCTTTTATAGTGAGAGTTTGGAATTTGTCATTGAAGAGATAGACAAATTGAAACTCACACTCTTGTTCGATGGCTTGTCTTGTTCTTGCAACATTTGATGTTGGCTCAACCTTTGAATTTAGTACTTGCAGGCCCAAAAACAAATCGAGTTTTGCACGCTTTCTATTGGTTCCCGATTCTTGCACTCTTTTAGCAAGACATCTTTATGTAAGTTAGTCTTTGATTTTCCTCACAACAACTTCTTGACGTTCTTAAAAGTCATTCAACTCGCTTTACCCATAAGTTGAGTCTTCTCCTTCATTTCTTGGATGACTCTGTTGTAAGTCTTAAAAAGACATAACTAATGTACTTGAAAGACAACAATCGATGATGTACTTTGATCAAGCTCTTCCTGGTCCACTCTCGTTGTGACTCGGGTGATTCTTCTGCTTCTTGAAAAGTCTTACGTATCTTCAACTTAGCCGCTATTGACTAAGCTAATTTTCTTACTATTACAAGGTTGAAATTTCATACAGCAATTGGGGTGTCAACTTTCTAATACTAAGTTTTCTAAGCATCATCAAAATCTATACAAAAAAATTCCTAACACATTTTTTAATGTTTGTTGCTTGATTGTTCTATAGTTGTTGCTCAGTTTGTTTTGTTTTATTGTTAACTCTGTACTAAATAGTTGTTCATTTAGTATAACATGTTTGCATGTTAAAAATTTACTAATAACTCAGCACAAAAACACATAGATATTGGTCTCCAATAAACTTTTTTAATGATTATTAAGTTGCAAATTATTGAATATTGGGTACATTTTTGTTGCTTATGTAGTTTATAAATGGTACTCCATTTATTATTTTTTATTGCTAACTTAGTACTACTTTATTGATAATTTAGAATAACATAAATAACCCCCCCAAAAAAAAAAAAAAAAAAGGAACGAACAAATATAAATCACAAAAAACAACAAAACCATATTCAGGACTTGTATCAAAAATCAAACTACATAAAAATATCAGTGACACCATAAAAAAAGCCATCGAGTGTTGATCTTGCTCCCCAAATGCACAAGTCACATGACTCCAAAAAAAAAAACATCAATTTTTAAAAATATCGAAACCACACTTTTTATTCACTTGAAGTACCACCAGTTTTCTTCTTCCCACCACAAAATTTCTTTGACTCATCAATGTTCTTCAATCTCAATTTGTTCATATCATCAAGAACAATGGCAGAACAGTATATCATCTGCAAAAGTACAAATTTGAGACAAGTTACCCTTCTCAAGCCCGCAATCCCAGTTTCGAGTGATGCTCCCTATATATGTGTTGATATGGCGCATTGCAGATATGTCACAGTCAACCTTGTTCTCACTATCCCTCCATGCTATTGCCAATCGAGCAGGTGACGAATGTTCAATAAAAACAATACGACTCGTACAAAAGTAAAAAGAGAATAATCATCATACGCGATAGTAATATACTAAACTAGCTGACTGACGGGAAAAAAAATAAAAATATTGTAACTAAGAATATAAATATACTAACTAACTAAGCAACATTTATATATTGAACTACCTATGCAAAAACAAACTAAATAAGGGACAAACTAATTCACTAAAACACTGAAAGAAAACCCAAAAAATTTTGGCAAAAACACACTAAATAAGCAACAAAATTCATAAGTAAGCAATCAATGTGTGCTAATTAAGCAATAAAATTAAATAGGCATTCCACAAAATTATAAGGTTGACCATGCAAATTCACATATTGTAATCTATAAAAATTAAGCATACAACTATCTATCTTTGACAAAGTAACAAAAACATACTAACTAATAAAAAAAAAACTTAAAGGGCCAACAAAACTAATTCACAAAAGCAATTTGGGAAAACCCCCAAAAAAATTAGACAAAAACATATTGAATAAGCAACAAAAATTAGTAAATAAGCAATCAATGTGTACTACCTAAGCAACAAAGTTAATTAGGTATCCCACCAAATTATAAAGTCGACTGCAAAATTCACATATTATAATCTAATAGTATTCGAAATGTGACGACGCACGTGATGTGATGAAATATGGTGTTGAATATATATAAAGATTAAAATAAATAAGAATGTATAATTGAAAAATAGAAACTCAAAAAAAATAAATCAAGTAATAACTACATTCAATAATCACACATTTTGGATTACTTCCTTGTACACAACATTATTCATCTTTTTGTTTTTCGATTTATCATCTCCACAAACTAATATTTTCAGCCCTTAGGATTCGTAACTCGGCGATAATAGAACGTATATAATTTACCATAGTTGAAAATAGGATTTTTCAAATACGAGTCCACATTGGAGAGAGATTGTCCTTGGCTTTTGTTAATGGTCATTGTATACTGAAATAAATAGAGAAAACGTCTACGTTGAAACTTGAATGGTATCCTGGGTCAGAAGGGGTTAATGTCATTCGCGAATCAACACCTTGTGACCCGCATTAGCGCCCGATTAAAATTTTAGACTCAAGTACATACTTGCCAAGCCTCATAATCACTAATCTTGTGCGGGTTACACAATCTAATACAATGATCTATGTTCCTCAATAGAATAACCGAGTCCCAACCTTGAGATGCAATTCATGATTTGGAACACCGAGCATTTTATACCATTTAGGAATTTTGATGTGTGCGGATCATGCAAGAAATTAACATTGGAATCGACTTACACGTCTTTGTCGAGAACTCAAAAAACGTATGGCCTTCGGAGGAGTTTAAAGATGTCATATATTGATTAATTGACTCGGCAACATCAAGTGTATGTGACAAAATAGCTCTTTCCTTCAAATAGGTCAAATCATCAATGGCATCTCTAAACATTGGATACGTATCTTCAACAATAGTTGCAATTGGATCATCAAAGGCCTCGAGCAAAATATCTTGGGAATATCAAAGCAACATAACCATCACTTTCTTCTCCGATTGTTCCGTCTCCAATGCTTGCTATCCATTCAAAAACTTAACAAAATCAGCATAAACATCAGTTTCACCAAGACTTTGAAGACGCATATTCTTGGTCAGTCTAAGAACTGTAATATCCTTCCACAAATAGGATGAATTTATTGTGGCATTAACAATGTCTTGTCGTGTTCACTTGGGTACAACGAGGTAATATTTGTCTGAAATCTCCATTTGAAAATGATCAGTTACCTCCAAACGGAATATCGAGACTATTTGGGTTCTCGAGCTTTATAACATCTCGTCATGGGTTGGTCTCTTGACTCAAAAAATATTTGTTCATCATTGGTGCTTCGTCACAAATAACGAGTTTACAATGAATGATCAATTCAAATGGCGGTGTTCCTTGTTTGATATTGCACGTAGAATCTTCATTTGGATTTAATGGAATAACAAATCGAGAATGTCCGGTCCTTCCACCAGGTACGAGAAGTGATGATATGCCACTCGATGCCACATTTAGTACAATTTGTCCCTGAGATCTAAAGCCTTCCACAGGAATGTCTTTCCAGTACCTCCGCATGCATATACAAAGAACATACCACCTTCATTGGATTAAACATCACTTATTATTTTGGAATACCCTTGATGTTGTTCATCCGTCATCTTGAAAAGAAGGCTTTGGTGTTCGTGTTAGCAACACATTACGACCATATCTTAACTCATCGTATATCAATCTGTTCTGATTAATCTCAAAACTATCAAAATCTGGGAATGGCATTGAATCAAATTCACGTAGACTCCTACCGCAACTTCTCAATAGTTTCTCAATTTCGATCAAGGCCAGATTATTGATTTCATTCTCACTCAATATCAGCTCTATCCAAAAAATAAAAAGGAAAAACTTTAGTAAAAAATAATATGATTCCAGATAGTGAGTATTTTACAAATACGCATAATAAATATTCTAATATTCATGTAATACCTTGATGCCGCATAAGGGCTCGTCGTCTATAAAGAATATCATCCGATAGATATTCCCAGCATTTATCCCATACCATATTTGGCATGCTCAATGTATCAGATGACAATAATGAGGTAAACAAACTCCGTAGTCTCTCTGGATGCCCAATGACTCTCTTCCGTGATGCCATCAACGTAATCTCTATCATCTTCCAACAAACCCAAAACATAGCAAGCTTCACGATATGAAGAGTCTTTGAACCCCCTAACCTTCTTATAATTATCATGACACGTAGCACCACGTCGCATTGATAAGGAACCTTAAATAGTACATATCACAAGCAGGAGGCACATAAAAGACTCTTCCTATGGATTTTCCACCTTTTCTTGCGCCCACTTCCTCGATTGCTTGTTTCCATGTAAACTTTGTGGGAGCTTCGACATAAGTCGCTCTCTTGCTTGAGGATATATCTTATTGGCTTCCATCCATGCCAAGAACATTCTTTCCTTAACAATACTCTTATTTAGGATGTCATCTATTCATTCGGAGTCATGAAAAATAATACTCTACTCATTTTCAAGATGAAAACTAAGGCGTTCAACAGAAGGGTATTTATATTGGAGTTCAAATCCCAACAATCTCCATGCTGCCTCGCATGATGAAACATATCTGCAATCATAGTATATGTTGACTTCATCGACAGGTTTCCCAGATTCATCATCATTTGTACTCTGACAGAATGAAGCCGTCACACGATCGTGCCTCTTATTTACATATTTAAACAAATACTTAATCAATCTTGATTGATTGCACCACTCCACATTAATGTGAGCATCGTACTTGAGTAGCAATCGACGATTATGAGGAACAACATATCTGTTGTCAAGAGGTAAACCATTTTCTCAACAATTCTCCCATTATCTCAACGCTTATAACGTGGATAACCTTCTTCATCAATAGAGTAGCATCAACAAATTTTTTCGGAAAATGCTTGGTACAACGACCTTCAGACATGCAGGGTGAGTTTTTATTTTACATCACCACATGACCCATGAATCATAAAGTCTCTTACTGCCGCATAATAGCATGGATCAGATGCCTCATCTGGTATTTCGGCTGATATAATTCTGTCTATATCAATTGCGGTTGGAAACTTGTATTCCTTGGCCAGAAATAGTCCAAAAAGAGTTTGAATATTAATTTCTATTGGGATGTTGACTGTCACTTTCATTTCATTGTGTATGTTTCTGGACTTCAGTTGTTTCAATGATTAGTCGTTATTTCATTGCAAACTTTGAAACAAAGTAACGTGTTATTATTCCGTATTATTAAGAAATCTTTAAAGTATTTCTATTATAATTACTTATTTCCACATTTAAATTCAATAAGCTAGAAGGTGCTACATGAATTCTTTTTGAAAATTTTAATTATATGTCTGATGTTATACTATTTATGACTTTGTTGAGTATATATTGTGTTCAAGTTATGCAAAAAGGTGTTGAAGGACATCTAACAATGAAAAAAATTAGCACACAAAAAGATAAGATACTGACATCAATATTATGCTATTCCTTTTACATTAAAAGAACATGAAATCTTATTTTATTATTAAGAAACTAATCAATAATTTTTTTTGTCTTTCAGGATGAACAGAAAAATCAAAGCAAAAGAACAAATATCAAAGAAAAATATGTTACAGATAAGTCAAACACTAAACCATTTTATACGTATTTAACAGTTGATTAACTATGAAATTCAGAATAAAATTTTTAAAAATGCAAAATTTTTATATTAAATTTCTATGCCGTCGTGATTGTTGATATTTCTCTTGCGTTTGTTGCCTAAAACAACCGAACCTTGGAGCTTTGTCATGATTCTTGAATGATTGCACCCGTTACTATGCTTCTCTTTGATTGTTGTGTTTGCTGCTGTTCAGAATATTTATAACTGCTTTTATTTTAGTCATGCCGTATTGTGAAAGAAGTGTAAATGGGTATGAACTGTGTGAAATATTTATAGTGCAATACCTTGATAAGGAAATATTTATAAAAGTTAATAAATAAACTTTTGATATCTATTCATATATAAATATATACTTTCACGTTTAATCTCATTAGCTATGTTTATTTTCAGTATATACAATCTTTCCTTTCGATGAGCTAAAAATGGTATAGATATTTATGTCTTCTTCCAAAGTATAAAATAGCATCACCATTACGGCTGATATTTAATTTTTAAATAGATATATACACATGAATACTTGACAACAATTTTGAAAGTTAAATATGGAAGTCAATAAATATAATATGGACAATTATTTGTGTCATTTTATTATTTATTTTAAGTTGGCATTCATAATATTTTTAAAATATATCAAAACACGTATTTTTAAAATATGTAAATGTATGTTTCCATGTATTGTTTTAAAATATATCCAGCCTTGTATGAATAAAAATTCTTTTACTTTATTATTACAAAAAATACAAGCTGTGTTTGGAAAATAAATTCAGTAATATTGTTAATTAATAGTATTTTGAACTTAATTACAATTATTTAAGCATATATTTGGTATGCGGTTTGAATTATTATATTAAAGGTTGTTGGTAGTAATAATGTGACTAACCTTTATTGTATGTACTCACATGAATTATTATATTATGCATTTTGGTTTTCAATGTATGTACTTTAAATTGAAATTTGATTTTAAGTTAATTTTAAAAAGATCTGAGCTAAAAGCCACTTGACCTACACCTTGAGTGTAGTGGAGTCTGTTGGTTCTTAGGTTCTTACATACATTTCATAAACATGTCAATCTGGAAGGAACTCAAAAAAACCCTAATATGCTCTTTCTCTCTTTCTCGTTTCTCCGATTGGCCGTATGTAAACAATCCGATCATCTCTTCCCGACATCGCCATGTCGGACTTCATAGTTGGTCTAACATCAACTTGAACAACACCCCATTTGGCGACAACAACCATCCCCGCTTTCAAGTTTTGGAAAATCGATCGGGGCGTCGCCCGATGCGATCGGCCTCCTCGGCCCTTTCATAGCGTCGCGGTGCCATCCGAACTCCACACGAGCGGTGGCTCAAGCCATACACAATCCTCCGGCGTCCAATGGCCTTGGTTTTATTGCCGGCAAATTTTATGCCTTACCAAAAATCAAACCCCAAGCCCTCGGTTCCTTGCTTGGGGTTAGTGCTCTTTCCCAGGACCTCTACTTGCCGGCGCAACACGTTACTCGACATCATCTCCATCGTCGTTCAACTTTGTGCGGCGGAGAGGGGCACTGGAAGTGGGGGCCTCCACCCCAGGTATATTGAATACCACCCTATTACCCCATGATTGAGACCATGGGGCCCTTGCGT
Source organism: Rehmannia glutinosa (assembly GCA_016081115.2). NCBI lineage: Eukaryota > Viridiplantae > Streptophyta > Magnoliopsida > Lamiales > Orobanchaceae > Rehmannia > Rehmannia glutinosa. The sequence continues at coordinate 41,121,177 of CM071928.1, read as the reverse complement.
GCGCTGATGGGATGGGAGGCCGACGGGGAGAAGCGACTTACCATGGCTGCCTCCGCCCGAAAGTCATGGCCCCTGGGTTAATGCTTATCGACTTCGGGCGTCCTCGACTCGACACCCGCTCGTCGACATCCCAATCAGGAATTTCAATGCATAGTAATTTGGTTATTGATAATTACATATCCTCAACCACACGGCCTTTTGTGATGCAACATTCGACTTATTACGGGCCACATCCTTATGCTCGTGTGGAATCAAGTTTAGCGAAAATGGTTTACGTAACTCCTCTAAACTGCTCTCTAAACCTGCTCCTCTAAACCCAAAGACGGGTAACCCTCTCAACTTTTGCTAAAATTGTTTGGTCCCTCTAACGCTATCCCGAACCCATTAAAAGGGTGATTATTATTCTATTGTTATGGATGAAAATGTGTATCAACAATGTCTGGCGGAAGTTCGATATTCTTTCATTGGTCGAGTTATCCTTAGTAAAGGAAATAAGCCATGGCCTATTATGCCCCTTCATAAGAAGCTCTCTGAATTATGGGGAATTAGAAATGATTGGAAGCTGATACCGTTGGGTAAAGGCTATACGCATTAAACTCAACAACACCGGATCGATCACGGGCTCAAACTCGGGTCGCCTGGTCTCTCAACCCGGGTTCTATTCATTTGTCTCCCTAGGTTCGATTTTAACCCTACAAGGTTAATAGTTCGACTGCTTCGGTTTGGGTGAGAATTTTTTGAGTTGAGTATTGAATTTGGGAACCAGAAGCTATATTTTGGGTCGACAAAGGCGATTGGTACCCCGATTCAGGTCGATGAATGGTCTTTGGATGGATCACTTGGACATTTTGTCCGTGTTTTGGTGGATGTGGATATATCCAAATCTATACAATATCATATTATGATTGAGAGATTGGGTCACTGTTCGTTTGCCTCTATCAGTTAGAAAAGCTTCCTCTATTTTGTGGCACATGTGGTATCACGGGACATTCTGCTGTGTCTGTCAGGAGATTCGGTAATAATGCTAACTTCCATGAGCCCCAGGGACGTCCACCTTCTCAACATGAGTCGCTCTCGGGTTCGTAAAATCTATCGTCCGACTACTAACTCCTCGGACAAGGGTAAGTCCGTTGATAACTTAGTGGATACTACGACTTTGCCTATGCGCCCAGGATCCCCTTTCTTGTGCCATCGTCACCGTTTCATCAGGTATTGACCTGGATAATGCTTTTTTAAGTGTTTGGATTACGAGGGATACAACTACTCATAATTCGGATGATGTTCGCCTCCTGTGGCTATTCCTCGCACGCGCGTCCCTAGACCTCGGCTCCTCGAGGTGCTCATTAACTTCATCTCTTGATACCTCGATTTTCCTCATAAGCCTATCACGGTAATATCCTCTTGACAAACCCGTTCGCCCTGCTCCTATAGAGCTATCCAGCTAACTCCGTGGAGGCTAAGCGGTGCTTCAATAAGTTACGGGGTCATATGCTTCTGTTGTTCATCGATTGAAATCGAGGAAGATAGAAATGTGTCGCACATTTTAAACAAAGCGGCCCGGAGCGTTGGGCGGATTATGCGGAGGATAATAATATTTCTAGTTCTTTTGTCTGCGCTTTGCTCATTCTGGTTCTTCTTCCCGAATTCATTCCCGAACCATCCCAATGAATTGCTTTTATTGGAACATTCGGGGAATTGGGAATGTTGCTTCTCTTAATATTCTTAAGAAGTTATGTAATCAACCAAACCTTCTTTGGTTGCTATCGAACCCAAAGTTGATCTGCCGATCTATTCCGATTATTATTGGGCAGGTATGGGTTTACGGTTTGTGGTTCAAAATTTTAGAGCTTAGGGGAAATCGGATATCTGGGTATTCCGGCGATCGTGCATCATGGTTCTTGACAAGTTCTTATTTCGGATCGTGTATCATCCTCGGTGCGGTTCTGCAATTACACATCTCATGTGGGGTTTTGTTCATGCTATTTGTAACCATGTGACTCGTGGCTTGATTGTATGGTCGGATATTGTTGCTCACGGGGTACAGCGAGGATTTGGTTTTGATGGGGATTTTAATGCTATTCCTGGAAACCATGAGCGACGGTCGGGTCGCATCAATGGCTTCTTGCCAGGACTTTCGGGATTTCTATGACAATGCAGGGTTGATGTATATTCCCACGGTGGGCAAGTTCTTTACTTGGTGTAGCACGCGTCCTAATCATCATCTCATACGAAAACACTCATCGAGCCATAGCTTGATCTGATTTGAACATTTAGCGTGGTCGAGGTTTTTGTTCTTCCTCGCTCTTGTTTAGATCACCACCCTCTTCTGCTAGCTTGTGCAACCACGACTCACAAGGGTCCATCTCCTTTTCATCTTCAATGCATGTGGGCTAAGCATCCCGATTTTCGGACAGTGGTTGCGTCTTCTTGGGGATCTTTATCGCGGCGGAGTACCACCATTAATTAGCTTGATGATTAAATTGAAAAGGTTGCGTCATGTTGCTTCATTCTTGGAACTGGAGGTTTTGGATGTTAATCGAGATGTGGATGAGAAGCTTGAGAAGTTGAGATGATTTAGTCGGATATTGAGACTCTTGGGTATGGCTCGGTGCGACGGGATCGTGAATTGGAGGCCCAGAGTTCGGCAACCACGCCCTTCTTTCAATCAGGTTCATAGTCGAAATCTCGAGTGCGCTTGGTTGGTTGGCGGTGAGCGCAACACTTCATTTTTGAACCGTTGTTGTCGGACTAAGGCGCTGTTTGGTATTCATGGTCGATAATTAATGGTAATCTCTCTATGGATCATTTTGTCATCGCGGTCATGTTATTCAGTGCTTTGAGGAATTATTCACGGCGACTTGAGGCCCAATTCCGATTTTTCCACTATCAATCAAGTCATTAGCCCTTATTGTGTTGGATGTGGAGAATGACTATTTAACCTCTTTACCGCCGTCAGTTGGAAATTCGAGATGCGGTATTTGATCTCAACATTGATAGCTCCCAGTCCTGGATGGCTTCAATGGTGCATTTTATCGAACTATTGGGACATTATTTCTATTGACGTCAATGCGTGGTGTCAATTCTTCGGTTTGGTTCCCCTTACCGGCCTTAATTCTCGGCCTTATGGCTTATTCGAAATGTAAGGATCACGTCAATCGCCGGGATAATTCAGGCTCATTGTTATGAGCAATTTCAACTTTAAAACTATCACGAAGATTACGGCTACAAGGTTGGGCGGCATAAATCACGACGATATTCGTCCCCACGCAATTTAGTTTCATTCCTAGACGCCGATACATAATTGTATTGCTTTGGTATCGAGAGGTTTCAATATCTGCATAATCGGAATGACATCAATATGATCCTTAAAATTGATATTCGCAGCTTTGACACCTCACCGGGATTTCCTTTTCTATGTCCTGCCTGCATTTGGCTTCTTGGAGAAAATTCATTGCGTGGATTTTAGTCATATTTCACCCTTGCACTATATCGATTCTTCTTAATGGTTCACTGTCGGTTATTTTGCTTATGAGAGGGGTCGACAAGGTGATCCCTCTTTTTCACTTTCTTACTCCTTTGAAGAAGTCTGGAAATCTGTTGCTCACTTGGTGCCAACCGCCAACATCGGACCCTTTGTGCGCCACGCAACATTGTTTTCCCGTCCTCCATGCTATATCGGATGATATTATTATTCTTTGTGCGGCAACCTCGCAATGCACGCTATGTTTTTTATATCTTGCTTGCATGCTTCTCTCTCGGGCGGGTTTTTAATCGACCAAATCGAAGGTGTTTTTGATGTAGTCGAGTATCGCAGTATATTAGGAACCGTATCTAGGCGATCATGGGTTTATCGTGGGATCCTTTTCTCGACTTATCTTAGGGTTCCTATCTTCAAAAGGTGCCCCCAAGCGGAGTGTTGCGGTCTTTGTTTGATAAAATTATGGTCAAATTTAAACGCTGGAAAGGTTCCCTCTCAACTTTGGCCGATCGCGTCATTTGGTAAATTCTATTATCCGGCTCCTTGGTTCACGGTATGCTTGTTTATAAATGGCCGATCACGATGCTTAAAAAAGTTGGAACAAGCTGCATAACTTTACTCGGGTCGCTACACATTAATCGGAAGGGTTAGGTGGTGGTTAATCGGATGCGTGCGCATCGCCTAAGATCAATAGTGAAGGTCAATCATCTCCGCTAAATCGTACTTTCCTTATGAAAATGGGTTGGAAACTCCTCACTTGACTCGATGTTTTGACACCTTTCGTAGGCGTTTTTTGACGGAAAATGGCACCATTAGACGCCTTTCCCCGGACTTCGTCTATACGGGCGGTTTTGCGCCCAGTGTAGGATTGCCGGAGCGGTCGGGATGGGTTCCTGGTCTCGATCTGCGATAAATTTACGGGCGGATAAGCGGGCAGGTTACATAATTGCTGATCGGATTAAGAATTCTTCATCTAATTTCGGAGCTCAATTTATGAATCCTATCTCGGATTTCTTTTTGATAATAAATGGCATCTTACCATATCTTGTGTGGAGGCTTATCTCGATATCGTCGGGATAATGTTCGTCCGAATTGCTCCGGATTCCTTAGATAGAGAGTGTGGACACGTTACATGGATGGGACGTTTTCCTCTGGAGACCGCTTATGCATCTATTCAGCCTTCTTTTCCTACGGTGAAATGGGGATCTTGAATACGGTCCACTCGCATTCCTGAGAGGTGCACGATTGTGGTTTTGCGTGCGGTTGCGCCCGTGGCGATTATGGGCGTCCACCGCCCGAAAAGAGGTTTATTGGGCTAACCTGCCGGTCTCTGTCTTTCTTCCTTTTGAATCGATTGATCACATCTTTGTTTCTTGTCATTTTGCGGACACCGTATGGGCGGATTGCTAACTCTTTTCTTTGTGAATTTTTGTAATATCTATGGCTTAAATGAATTTGGTTCAATTGATGGAATTTCACTTATTGCATGATTGCTTTTCTATGGAGGGTGGCGGTTGTTTCTTGTATAACGACCTCGGCACATCCCGGAAATGATGTAATTTTAATGACGAGCGTGGACTACGGATGCGGCGTTGATTCGATTAAGTGTGTCATTGAGTAAACCCATTTGAAGATAAAGTGCTTGCGAGAATACTCGGGAGGATTTACTTGACTTCACGACTTAGGGTTGATGGCCGTCCCCCGAGGCTCCGGGTTATCCCGGTGCGTAGTCTCTTCCCTTCCACTACTGGATTAAAGGTTAATACGGATGGTTGTGCATTACTTTGTAGCTCAGGTCGCGTCACGGCGAGTCTACCGCTTTATCGTGGGTGCTTTAGAGCTTGATATGGCACATACTTTGTTTGGCGGGGCCAGTCCTTTGCCGTAGCGACAATCTACTACGCGCATTTCACAAGGGTTGGAACAACATTTGGGTGAGTCGGACTGCCTTCGTGGTGGACCTT